>OY744534.1:55290053-55317553 GCA_963556195.1 Sepiola atlantica | reverse complement strand
TATATATATATATAGAGAGAGAGAGAGAGAGAGAGAGAGAGAGAGATACTATTATATATATATATATTAATACATATTAATATATATATCTTCTTCATTATATATATATATATATATATATATATATATATATACGTGGGGGTGAGGGGGGTGTATACTAGAAAAAACGGGATTTATTAAATCAGCCATCGAGATCGAGTAAGATTATTTTAGGAAGAAAAAAATGTTTTTTCAAAGACAGTTAAACTAAAAAAGAAAATAGCGTGATTTTCCTCGCTAGCTTTCCATATGGTCACATTCTCTTTCTCACTGTATTTACGGGCTAAAAATATTACTATGAGTAGTTATACTTACGTTCGTGTATCATGAATTATTACAATTGTTAGTGTTATAGTTGAAGTATTCGATACCTCAACCGTTGCCACAATGTTGTGATTTCGCTGTCCCTCTTCGTAAAGAGAGATATAAAGAGAGAGAGAGAGAGAGAGAGAAGGGGAGAGAGAAAAAAGAGAAAGAGAGCGAGCGAGAGAAGCTGACAGAGATAGTAGCAATGACGGACACCTTCACTCGGTCGGTCAGTTATATATAGCAATATACAGATATATGATGTGTTATTACTTGGGTTATATAAAGATAAAATAAGAGAAAGAATGGCAATTCAGAGCAAAAATGCATATAGCCACAACCACAGCCAAGAACAGTTCTTCCTTTTTCTGTGTACTTAAATCAGACAGGTATTTACTCCTCCCCAGGAGTTAGGCACAAGGCCAGTTTTATCTTACTCCCACAAGTAAGATGTGACCAGAGATTGGGTCGAGAAAGTGGGGTTAAAAGCCAGCGCTCGAGAGGTGAGCACTCTGGCCATTTAAAAATTGCCTGGGCAGCCCCGTCGGCATTCCCCGGTAGGGGCGCCTCAGACAGTAAGCAATAAACTTACTCCTCCCCAAAGAGGGGAGGCGAAGCCTGGGAGGGTGGACCTCCTAGAACTGCACAGGACAATCCCATAGACCGGCGTAAATCAAGCCCCGGAGGCCAAGACAATACCAGTCTATGGGGAACAGATACTACACTTTGATCTTAGCCAAAAGACCAAGTAAAGCATCCGAAATTCACAATTGAAAACTGGCTTTTTACAATAACTTCTCATCTGTGGAACAGGATACCGCGGGATTACTTTTAAGATGTCCACGACATGGTCGTTGTTCAAGTCCAATGGTAACAAATACTTGTAAAACTGTTCTCTTTAGTAATGCAAATTCTACCTATTCTACCCATCTTATCGAATGCCAGAAATAGTATCCATCATCCAACTTACACCTGGTGCTACCAAATCAGACTGTCTGAAGATATCGGCTTCCTGACTTTAAATGCACCAAAAATTGATGTTATTGTTGTGTTTACTTTCCCTTTGCAAAGCTAAAAAAATGTTCACCTACAAAACAACAGGCCGTAACACAAAACAACCAAACTAAACACCATGAATAAATATTCGAAGGTAAAATAACTTGAAGCAAAAACTTTTACGAAAATCAGCAAATTCGAAATTAAAATCCCTTAAAATGGTTGATATGCCATAAAACTAAACAACCAAACCAAATAGCATAATAAATATATGAAGATATAAATAACTTGAAGCATACAAACTTTTACCAAAATGACCGCATTCGGCATTAAATATCCCGTAACAAAACATCACATTGACTTATTACCATTTATCCTCGAGTGGTAGTTTGCCTTGGTAAATGGTGACGCATTCGTATATGAAAGCAAAATCTGACCAGTCATTCTGACCGGAGTAAGAAGTTTTTTTTGTATAAATTGTAGCGAAGTATGTTATTATATTTTCAATAACACAATACAACAATTACAAATTATAATTTCCTGCTCAGAAGCAAAGTTTGATTTGTCAACTAAAATGCTATTTCGGTCCAACTTTTGCAATCTGACAACCTTTTTCTTTCGGGGGAATCATATGGTTCTGGTGTTGGCATTAGTTTCCCCGATATTTTTCTAGTTAGAAATCTTTCTGGAAAGACATCGTATACTTACGGAAAGGACCACGAGAAGGGTGTCAACATCCCTAAGTTAAAGTGGTACTGTGGAACCGACTGAATTCGAACTTGGAACACGCAGGTCTTCATTGCGTGTCGGTATCCACTCAAACACCGTCGCCTCCCATCTGACAAGCTAACTTTATATATAAGATAGCACTTATTAAATCTTTATATTTAGAGGCGCACATATTTGCACTGCATAAATCCCTCTTTAAATATGTTACATTTAACGATGTGTTTGATTGAGATACGATCTTGAAAGAACCACTTCACAGTTCTTTGTCCACATGATACAAGAAGACGGAGTAGAAATGAACAGACACACGCTTAATAATATTCTAGTCAGATTCTGCCAGTCTTAAAATAAACTACGTCTCCCCGTGGTGTTGTTCAACGGAGCGCACACAGTTATTTGTGAAACACAATGTCTGTTCACTCAGTCGCCGGGAGTCCATATCCGTCAACGAACCTTGGCCCAGTATCACAAAAGCAGATCTGTTCGTATAACTATACACATCTTTTTATATGAGTTGATGCTCGGCAAGGTACCTTACGCCCAACCTTTTGATAATAAGGACCGATTATATCAGTGCAGGTCAACACGCCAATATGTGCTTACGGTATTCAGCTGTTCGAAAATTCTGGCCGATTTTACAACTCAGTATTAAAAGTTGATTTTGTGTTTGCTGAGCCAGTTATTTATTTACTCCTCGCGGAGTTAGGCACAAGGCCAGTTTTATCTTACTCCCGCAAGTAAGATGTGACCCAAGATCGGGTCGAGCAAGTGGGGTTAAAAGCCAGCGTTCGAGAGGTGAGCACTCTGGCCATTTAAAGATTGCCTGGGCAGCCCCGTCGGCATTCCCCGGTAGGGGCGCCTCAGACAGTAAGCAATAAACTTACTCCTCCCCAAAGAGGGAAGGCGAAGCCTGGGAGGGTGGACCTCCTAGAACTGCACAGGACAGGCGTGCAGTATCCATCGGAACAGATACTACACTTTGATCTTAGCCAAAAGGCCGAGCTGAGCCAGTTATTTATTTACTCATCGCGGAGTTAGGCACAAGGCCAGTTTTATCTTACTCCCACAAGTAAGATGTGACCCAAGATCGGGTCGAGCAAGTGGGGTTAAAAGCCAGCGCTCGAGAGGTGAGCACTCTGGCAATTTAAAAATTGCCTGGGCAGCCCTGTCGGCATTCCCCGGTAGGGGCGCATCAGACAGTAAGCAATAAACTTACTCCTCCCCAAAGAGGGGAGGCGAAGCCTGGGAGGGTGGACCTCCTAGAACTGCACAGGACAGGCGTGCAGTATCCATCGGAACAGATACTACACTTTGAAAAATTTATTTGCAGAAAATACATGTTTATATTCAAAACAAATTAGGCACAAGGCCATCAAAAGTGTGGGGAGGGTGTCGTTGGTCATCCTTTGTCTAAGGTAATAAAATTGTCTATCCTACTCTTAACTAGAATCATCTCAGTCACCACAATACCACATTTACTCTAGGGGCCGTCCTACTTAGGCTATTATAAAATAAGTTGGCAACCTTAAAATTTTCCTTAGTTTTTTTTTTTTTTTTTTTTTTTTTTCAAAATAAAATAAATAAATAAATAAATAAATAAATATGGTTATATTTACAGAAATTCATTGGAGTATAATGGGGTAGGGGAGAAAAGCAAAACCCAGTTAGTAAGACCCTCCTAACCCTTTCTAAATATTAGACTGCCCACTGTTTTCCGGTTTGTTCCGAACCAAAAACAAGCAGATTCGTCTCTAAATGGGAGTGGGATCTAAGTGGGAGAAAAAAGAGAGTGGGGGATGGAGTTTGGAGAGTGGGTGGTGTCCTTCCAAGATAAGTGCAAGCTGGGGTGGGGCTGAGGACAAAAAATTGAAAGTGGACAGTGGGCATCTTGGAGGGTTTCTATTACCAGGAGGGTGGGATAACTCATTCATTCAACTAGATAAGAGGCTAAACTTACCCAAAGGGCTGGGGTCCGACTGGACAAGGAACCGTGCACGCCATGCTCAGGCCGGGAACACGTACTCATACTTGACTCCTTTTCGTACACACAAGCTCGCTACTTGTATCCACCTTTTTTCAAAAACCGAGGAGTGTAATCTTTTCCTATCACATCTGATCTTGACTTTCAGCTGGTGCTTGAAGAATGCGATCAGATCCTGATCAGCAAAAGATTCAACCCCCTGGTTATTTCTCAGACGCGACGTCCACACCACCATTCGCGCTACAGCCAGGATCACGAGAAACACCATTCGTCTCTCCCCATCCCACGGCGGACAGACGTTGTCTATTACGTAAGCTAGGTGCAGTGGCAGCCGCTGCTCAGGATCGATGCGAGCCGTCACCTCATTGACGTACTCCCAGTACTGCTGGAGCTTATGGCACATGAAGAAAGCGTGATCAGGCGTTTCCTCAAAGAGCCTGTCGCAACGGGGACACTTGGGTGAGTCCTCAATTCCGGATCTCTGCAGTATTGCATTAAGGGGTAGCGCATTCCGGGCCAATCGCCAGGTCAGAGAGAACTCCGAGTTGTTGATATGACTCGTTCCCGGTGCCCAACTCCATTCGGAGCGGATCTCCTCCTCTGTCAACCCGCAACGCTTAACTAACGGATCGTCACCTGCCCCCTCTCACTAATCCTCTATGTAGTTCTTTTCTAGAAAGCTGCGAAAGGTCACTGGACCCAGGAAGCTTTTTGAGCGCGGCTCGACACTCCCTGAAAAACTGTGATTCACCCCTCGGCCTACGATGGCCCTCAACCGAATGGTCGAGGATAAGGTCGGGGAAAGCACTATCGACCGCGGCGTTCCACGCAGATTCCTCTGTCAATGTTCGACTCAGGAAAGCCAGTCTCTCGGCGTCTCGATGACACGTCAAGTCAGGCATCCCCAAGCCTCCCTCACACGGACGTTGAATGCAGACCTGGCTGCAAACCCAATGCCTCTTCCTGTCCCAGAGAAGTGAGGACAGAAGGCGCCGGAGCACCTTGAGGCGGTTCACAGGCAGGGGAAGCACAGCCAATCGGTAAAAAATGAGAGGGAAGACGTAGGTGGCGCACGCCTCCGCTCTACCCTTTAAGGAGAGTTTCCTTCGAAGCCAAGTGTTAACCGACGCTTCGACCTTTGACTGTACTTCCGACCAATTTCTATCGAGCTGGAGGCCCGGTCCGAACCACACGCCAAGGATTCGAACCGGGCCATCTGTCCAGCAGAACGGAGCTGGAAGGGTTGTGTCACCGCTTCAGGCACCCAACCGCAGGCCAGTTGACTTGTTACAGTTGATTTTGGCCCCTGTGATCGTTCCGTAATGTGTGAGCACCCCTGTCACCCTCTCAATGTCTTGGAAGCACGACACATAGACGGTGATGTCATCGGCGAAGGCGGAGACCCTGGCTCGCGCTCCACCAGGCAAAGCGATTCCGCATAGGGCCAGACCTGCCTCCCCACTCCTTAGCTTGCGAAGTAGCGGCTCCAGTGCAAGGATGTAGAGCAGGGGCGACAGCGGACAACCCTGGCGTACCGACCGGGAGACAGCGAAAGACTTTGAACGCCTTCCGTTTACCTGTACTACTGCCGTCTGCGAGCTATACAGAACGGAGATCCATTTGCGGAAATCCGGTTTGAAACCGGCGGTCTCTAAAACAGATGCCAAGAAGCGATGGTCGACCCTGTCGAAAGCTTTGGACTGATCCAAGTTGATCAGCGCGGCTTCCGTGTCGTCTTCTATCCCCTCTATGATCGTACGAATCAGGTGCAAGTTGTTCTGAATCGATCTCCCCTTCACAGCGTAGTTCTGCTCAAGTTCGATCAATTCTCCGATGACACCCTGCAACCGGTTCGATAAGATCTTGGCCAAAATCTTTAACTCTGTGTTTAGCAGAGTAATGGGCTTGTAATCGTCTAGTTCCTCCCCACCATGCCTGTCCCGCTTCTTTAGCAATGTGATCACTCCCTTGGTGACTTGACCTGGGATAGAACCCTGGTTAAACCAGTGGTTGAACACACTCGTCAGAATCGGCACAAACATGTGCGACAGCCTCAAATACATCTCGTAGGGCAGACCATCAAGTCCAGGCGATTTGTCACAGCCGACTTGCTTCAACGCAGCTAAGACCTCACGCTCCGCAACCCTGCCTTCACAACCAGCTGCTCTAGCCACATCGAGGCGGGGAGAGTCAGCCAAATAGTTGCCAAAGTCCTGGACCGGGAGGTTGGGCAGTTGGGTGTAGCGTTCCTCGAAATGCTCCCGAAATCCCTCGCAGATCTCCCGAGTCGACTCCAAGGCACGTCCATCTGGGTGCTTGACTTTTCCAATGTATCTATCCGAGCCACGCCTCGAAACTTCCCTACGCTCATCTACGTCGCAGTTCACGGCTTCATTGGAAACTTTCCTTAGCCTAGCCCTAACTACTTGGCCTTCATAGCGCTCGCTAGCCTCGCGTCGTAGGTCTTGTTTAGTTAGTTCTATGCTTACAGTATCCCCTTCAGCCACCACCCGGGTTAGTTTCTCTTCTAAGTGCTTTTCCGTCTTGGCCTTATCTAAAGCGAGACGCTGGGCGTATTTGACGGAAAAGGTTATGATCTTAGTTTTTAAACTAATCCACCACCTACTTCCGGTAACTGCCCCCACTAAAGCCTTCTGGATAAGCTGCATTAGCTTTTCCCGGAAGTCTCGTACCTCCAGCAAGGAGGTATTCAACTTCCAGTACCCGGCTAGTTTAGGCCTGTTCCCTAACTTCAACTGGGCCATAACTAGTTTATGGTCCGATTGACCTAGCCATTTGAACGTAGGACACGATATAAAGTCTACATCGCCTCTTCTAACTAACATCCTATCCAAATAAGTATTCGGGTAGGAAGGCACACTATTTGTCCATGTCCAATTCTCCCGCCCCGGATGATCGACACGAAACCTGTCGACCAGATCGCATCTTTCCATCAGGTCAACCAGGCTGGTCTCACATCTCTCCGTCCCTCTCGTTCCCCTCCCGACCTTGTCTATTTTGGGATTAAGGATGGCATTCCAATCTCCCATTAAAATTACGCGTTTCGGACATGCGACAAACACGTCCAGATCCCGAAAAAAGGAGACCCTCTCTCGAGCGGTGCTGGGTGCATGAACCGCAATTACCCGGAACATAAAATCCTTTACGGCCACATCGGCCACGACCAGCCTGCCCCCCAAATCCCTATGAACAACGTCTACCGTCGCGGACAGGGTGCGTTTCACAAGCAAGGAGACACCCTTACCCCGGGGATTCCCATATGCTGAGAAGACGTCGTAGTCTCTTGTCAGCACCTGACAATCCGCGGATGAAACAAAGTGCGTCTCCTGGATCGCAGCTACATCCACTCTCAGGGACAGGAGATCCCTCCGGACGCGAACCGCCCGGTTTGAAGACCTCAAGCCCCTTGCATTCAAACTAGCCAAGCACAGAGTCATGAACTTACCTTAAGCAGTGTCGCACCCGGTTCCAAAGTCTGCCGGCAAGAGGACGCCGACGCTATGCGCCATGCTCAATGTGGTCAATTCTTTGGTGTCCTGGCCGCTGCGCGCAATGCGGCCGACGTCCAGGGGAAAGGTAAGTTTTAAGGCCCTATAAAGAGAAGGATGAACCAACATTGGGACCCTTCCCTTGCATTCTGGTAAAAGTTCGTCCAGGGAAGGGTCTTTGTCCTTGGTGAGGTTTATTCCCGGTATGGCTCCCTCCGTGGCCTCCAGCATTTCCCAGACAGAGTTGTTACGACCGGCTGGAAGCCTTAAAAATGTTGTTAAGAAGGGGGCCTCCGGGAAATTGGTGGGGTCTTCTATGTCTTTACCCCCTATCTGGCTGAAGTCCAACAGAGGTTTTAAGTTCCTCTTCTGACGGAAGGATACGTCCATGCCAAAAGATAGGGGGTCAATTTTACACAGCTCCCTTCCCAATTTAAAGGGGAGGGGTCTTTCTTTGATTTTCCTCCGAGCCGGTGAGGAAGATTGGCTCCTTTTCCTCCCCGGTTTGACTAGTTTTGGCTGAGAGGATTCGGAGCTGGGTGGTGTATGTGCAGGTGTCTGTTTTGATAAATGCAGTGTGGGGGCTGGTGTTATTGCTTGTGTTGGTGTGGGGGCCGGTGCTTGCAGAGTGGGGATAGGTTTTTCCTTCGAAATTGTTGTACTGGGGATGGGAGTTGGTTGTGTGGATGTAGGTTTTGGAGGTGTCGGGGATGGTGTCTGCTCCATGGGGGATTGGGCAATCTTTTCTTCCCTTATCCTCTTTTTTCCTTTCATTTGTTCTTTTTCTGAACCGGGGGGGAGCAAATTTTTGGGCATCTCCTCCTCACCGACTTCTTCCTCTTCATCGGAGGATTTTTTTTGTTTTCTTTTTACCCCCTGCCGGTTTTGCGGCCTGAGGGCAATCTGTTCATTTTGCTGCTGCTGCTTCTGCTGTTCCTGTTGCTGCTGTTCCTGCGGTTGGACGTGTGGTGAGATCACGGTGGAAGCGGTTCCATTCTTCCTCTCTTCCCTCACCACTGTGCTGCATTCTTCTTCTGCTCTTCCCAAGGGTTTTTTTGATCTTGGGGCTGTTGTTGTAGCAGAAATTGGAAGAGTGGTTGGAGCTGTCTTCAGAACCGGCACAGGAGCAGCCGATGGCGTTATTTGGCTGCAAACTGCTTTTTTGGGGCAGTTCTTTGCCATGTGGCCTATTTGCTGACAAAACCAGCAGTGCGGGCGACGGCCTTCTACCACGATCGGCATGTTCCAGCCTTTATGCGTCAGCACCGACGGAATTGCAAGGAAGTCTGCCCGCCTCAGCTTCATGGCGATCGTGTAGTCGGCCATGTGTAGTCCACTCCTGGACCTTACCGGGTCCACTTGTTCTACATCCCCAAACTGGCTGAAGTATGCGCCTAGGTAATCCGCGCACAGCTCAGGTGGGGCATTATAAATGCGGACCCGGGTCCTCCTTTTGCCCTGGTATTCGGGCTGCAATTTTATACTCCCGCTCCTCATCTCTTTCATGGAGAGACGTTCTGCTTCCTCCCGAGAGGGGAGCAGGATGTCCCACATGGCATAGCTCCTTTGGCAGATATAGGTTGCCGGAATGTTTAGCTTCTTTAGGAGCTCCGCCATATCCTCCTTTTTGAGTCCCAGGAGGCGATTTTCCTTCAAGTCCGAGGTTACGAGGGACAAAACCCTGTCCTCAATCGCCTCTCAGGAACCAGGCACAGGCTGCAGTACACTTCCTTCAATGTACTGTTTATATTTTTTTAAATACAATTCTTTGTAGTCCTGTGGGGACAACCTCTTCTCTGGGTTCTTCTTCCCCCAAGCAGACTCCCTCGGTGGTGCTGTTTTGGCCTCCCCCTGGTCCCTGATGGTGGAACCAGAGACGCCTTGGCTCCTGGAAGCGGAGCCCCTTTTCTGGGGATTCCGGAGGGTATTGGAAGTGGAGGGAATCGCCGCATTGAGTGAAGCTGGCTCTTTTCCCTTTTTTGCTCCCTCGCTGGGGGAAGCCAGACTCCCTGCAATGGAGCCACTCACTGGGGGAGCCATGCTTACTTCCACTGCAGAGGGCACCACCATATTGGGTGAAACCGCCTCTTTTCGTTTTTCTGCTCCCTCATTTGGGGAGTCAGCCTCTGGGGGAGCAACTCCTTTTTGGTTTGCATTCCCGCAAAGGGAATCCTTTTTAGGGGAAGCCGCCCCTGGCACGATGACATCCGGGCGGTAAGCCCCGTCGGTGCACTTTGCGGGTCCCACTTCCCCATTGGGGGAGTCAACCTGCAGGGGAGCCTCCCTTTTTTGGTGTTCATTCCCGCATGGGAAGTCCTTTTTAGGAGAGTCTAGATCCGGGCAGTATGCCCTGTCCTTTTCGGCTCCCCCATTGGGGGAGTCGTCCTCTATGGGAGCAACTGTCTTGGTGGGGTCCGGGCTGAGAGATGTGTCATGCTCCTCAGCGTTCTTGGTGGTAAATGAAATCTCTTCCATGTCTCTGCCAGTTAAAATAATAATAAAAGAAAGAAGTGTGAGTGGGAGGGGCTGAAAGTTCACGATTTCAACTGGCGTGGAGACAGCGTCGACTATAGAGCCGGTTTTGGCGCGCTCTCAGGGCGCCAAAACAGGCAAGAGGGGGAGATAGAACTGAGAGAGGGAGGGGGAGAGCGTTAATAGAAGAGAGAAAGTGGGTTTGAACCCCCCCCCCCTTGCTGCTCGAGGCTTACGGGAAGGTCAGTGTTGCATCTCGACCCGAAGGGAGAAGGAAGTGATAGTAAAAGTGGGTCATGCGGTGAGGGTGCCGCTGACAATGTCAAACAAGAGGGTGTTACTGCATTCCCCCACCCCAATGAATGGGGCGAGAAATCAGTAACTTAGACAAAATATTTGACCAAAATCAAAATGAGAGAACAGATACTACACTTTGATCTTAGCCAAAAGGCCAAGAAAGTTATCGATATTTATCTACCTCCCACAAGGTAAGATTAGACACAAGGTCGGGAAAGTGGGATCAGATAAGCCAGGGCTCGAGGTGAGCATTCTGGCCATTTAAAAATTGCCTGGGCAGCCCCGTCGGCATTCCCGGTAGGGCGCCTCAGACAGTAAGCAATAAACTTACTCCTCCCCAAAGAGGGGAGGCGAAGCCTGGGAGGGTGCACCTCCTAGAACTGCACAGGACCAGACAACCCCCAATAGACCGGCGTAAATCCAGACCCAAAGGCCAGGACAATACCAGTTTATTAGGTGGGTTAAAAAACCCTGGTTGGCCTCGGGCCAGTTTTAAGCTGATTTGAACAAATTGAGCCCCTGTACATGAAAGGGTCCCGTGCCAGCAGGATCCTTTTTTTATATGAGGTGCAAAATACTGCCGAAAACCTAAACTGAGGAATAAGAAATTCTACCCCATCATACTAATGGATCATATATAAAACTTTTCATTTTTTCTTTTCAAAATGTTATTTTACCAAGCATCTAATGTTTATTTTTATTTGGTTTTCTTTTATACAACATTTTAACACCCGTAGATTAGTTTCTAATTGGGTCTTGCGGTTCCAAACAACGGCATTGGCTAGCATAATTCTGGCAACCTGTGGTATGTCCTGAACCATCAAACCCTTCTTCATTAAGATACGGTGTGATCCAGCTCTGTACTAGAATATGCACACTCCCAAGCGTCACCACCTAATTTTGGAGAAAGAGATTATTGCTTTTACCCGGGAATATCGACATGTCGGTTCTAAACAATATTTATCCTATTCCAAAGTCTCCCACTCGGGGGAGCTGGCTTCTCTCCTCGTTTAACTGATTTAATGTATACACTTTCTGTAGTACGAAGCGCGTAAAGAGAGGTTGCTATTTTGCAGTGTTTCATTAAAAAAAAAATTACGTTTTCTAATAGATATGTACAATTTAGCAAACCGTGATAGTAATAGAATTGTGTGACTATTTTGTGTTTGGTGTGTATTTCTCGCGACTACGTGACTTACACATTAACATTTATTAATTTACTATTAATCGAATTATTGCAATAAATAGTATAAATTACTAAAGCGAACTTTTCATTTTTCTTATTAAAAAAAAATAAAACACAGTGAAATAGGCGAAGTAAAAAAATCACTACTATACAAAAAAGAAAGAGAGCATCCCCTAATTACTATACACCCTCTTCTCCCGTTCTGAAAGAGAAATCAATAAGTACATAATCAGCTTCCTCTTCCCTCAAGAGCGCACTAGTCTTCCTCCCTGCCACATACTTCCTTCTGAGTTCTTACGTTACTTCCTTTGACACATTTACTGAATTTATTAACAGTAATTTCGAAGGAGAAATTTCCTTTTAACGGAATTCTCAAATCACACGTACACTCCTGCTACATTTGTCCTCGAAGCCGAAATACTTTAAAGATAACCCCCAGAATAATATAGATATATTGAAACTATATAACTCTTGGATAAGAATATATATTTGGATAACAAAAGGATACAACGTTTTTTAGGGGGAGGGGGGAATCGCGTTTGGTATCCATTAAAATGAAACACAACTTTTACTTTATTTTATTTTATTTAACACACGATACGTATAGGAATTAAAATATAAACAAAAATATTGATAACGGCTCCATAGCTTTGAGCAGGAGTGCATAGTGGTCCTCATTGATTCCAAGGAATAACCTGAGTGAGCATCGATGATAAAGATTACAAATCTACCGAAATGCATTTCAGTTAATGCCACTTTATTTGCATCCTCTCTCACATAATGCTGTTTACACACCAGTTATCTTTAGATCACCAAAGTAAAGACGTTGAGCCTGGTTAGTACCAGATGGGTCACCATTAGGGAATACCATGCACCGTATGTGGGAGGACCCTGACATGTCCCTGCAAATAAAGCTGCAAAAACTAACTGGAATTTATATATAAAAATATTTGCTAATTTCACTTATAAAGATTATTAGTGCAAACTTTATTAAATCTATAAGTAACGTGGGCCCTTATTTTCTTCCAAGCTAACGTACCTTTAACTCCTCGCAGTGTAATGCCGTTTAAAAACTTCTCACACCTGCGAGTATCCTATACCTGCATAAAGCGACAATTAGCCCATACATGGATTACTGTTGTCACATCTGAATAAGTGCTCCAACCACTAGTCTCCCCGTCTCGGACAGAGTCTAAAAAAGAGTTTCTAACCTTATAGGTCTCCCACTATCTACCAAGCTGCAGCCTCTGTCTCATTTCCGTAGTTGCATTATTGTGTTTGTTTTATAAATACTTTTAGAGAATGTGCTACTACGAACTTTCTGCACTTGTGCGTCCTCAACGTAAACACACTCGATCAACCCATCAAGCGGAAAAGACACACCCTTTAACGGCAAACATTTTCAGATGCCGAAAAGCTTTCTACTCTGGTAGTTTTTTCCCCCTCGAAATGCATGCCTTTGGAATTTACTCCCTGATCCCTGTTTCCCCGACTGCATACATATATGTAAACGTACTGTGAACAAGCATCGCGCTCCACGACTCCCCACTTAATACATCCCTATGGATCTGGCCACTTATTTACAGCAGTGCGTTACGTCTCAGTAGCAGTGTGTATTTTTTGGGACAAATATAACTTTTATAAATGTGTGTTGTACAATCTTCCTACCTTCATGAAACAAAAAAACGTCGTTTGGATTCACCCGCTCAAAAATGTCATTCAGCTCACCCATATAATAATGCCAGAAAAGTATTTCATTGAAATCAATTTATTTCACCAATATATATTTCATAGCAAATAGAGAGCGACAATAAAGACTGGATGGAGGCTCTTGTACTTTAAGTTCATATAGGTGCCTTATGTGTGCGTTTTAGTAATATGATGATGTATGTGATAAATCATGTATAAATAAAAAGTTTCCATTATATAGTAGATTACGTAGGAATAAGAAATTAGAACTAGAAGTTAAGGTAAGGAATGTAATTTGACGTGTTAGAAAGAGATGATGTCAAAGAAAGTCTCAAGTTAAACGTGATAAATTAGCTAGTCAAATCATTCTCTTGTCTTTTTTTGTATAGTGGCACCAACGTATTTGTCGCAGATTATCTTAAACCTTCCGCCATGGGATACTGGAGAAAATATGTGATATAACTGTAAGTTAGGAGAAATATAAAAATAAATAAGAAAGAGAAAAATATGAAAAAGCTAATTGTATTACAACAACCGAAGACGAAGAGATAAATCAACTCTACTGCAACTACCACGACTAATGCTGCTACGACGTGTCATCAACATACTGAAGTGTGTTTCAATTAATTCCCGACGTAATGGAGCTTTGTCGCCGATCTGAATTTACAATAGATTTCTCTCCTCTTAAGACGCGCGTAAATAACGGACACTTGTGCTCCATTGTTAAATACTTATTTTGAATAAAAACAACCGTTGTATCGTTGTGACTTATTAATGAATTGTTGTTGACATTTACAAAAAATACTATTTTTCTAACTGCAAAAATTATTTTCAGATTAATACACTAAAAGTAAATTAATCGGATGTAATTTTTAAGTCGAGCGTGAAGACTGAAATTTATTTATGACGTCTTATTCGATTTTGAGATAATAGATATTTGAACAAGTAAAATCTAAAATCTTTGTACACAATAATAGCAGATAATTATCAGTTTTTTTAAATGTTGTCATTGTCGATTGGACAATCTTATTATTAAATTGTTATAAAAGGTAATAACGTACGTACAGACGAAGCTGCAGAACTATTATATATATATATATATATATATATATATATATATATATATATATATATATATATATACGAGCGTGCCCATGTGAAAATTCCAGAGAAAATTCCAGAGTAAATTACAAATTTGTAACATTTACTGTTAATAGTAATGTCCCTTTTGAAATAATAAATGTATATCGTTACTGTAAAGAACAGCAATGACAATGTCTTCTTCCGTAAAATTAAGTGTCATTGTAAGATGAATATTCTTTAAATAGAACGAATATGTCGCTTATTTATATATTAATTTATTTAAAATTGTAGCAATTTAATTCTTTTTAGAATAAGAAATATGCTCTGTCTTCTTACCGTAAAAAATAATTGCCAGTTATATATATATATTTAATAGATAAAACGAATCACACATTATTAAATGTATTTATTCGCAGATCTATTCTTTTAGTCGACGGAAAGGTATAATTTGATTTGGGAACAATTGCTTTTGAAATAGGTAACATCGAAATTTTCTAATCAACGACATCAGATTAAAAATCAATCTTTGCTAATCGGACGATCTCATTTTTGCAATGTGTGGAAAAGGTGATAACGCACGTACGAACATGAAGTGGCTTAACATATTATTATGTAGATGGAAGCAACAGGCTCAAAGGAAAAGTATCTAGACGAGATTATCAACCAGAGAAGTGGATAACATACATAACCCCATACACAACCTCTGCTGGGCAACATATATACTATTTAGTCTAGTATTTTTAAGTATTGTCCTCATCCGATTTATACACAATAACAGGCGTTCTTAAAATACTGGCTTCCTGTCCTAAAGTGCACTAAATATTGATGTTATTGTTTTTCGGCCCCTTTGCAAAACTCAATCATGTTCAGCAAAGCCAAAAAAAATAACAATATTCCTCCACAAAACAACCAAACCAAATACAATAAATGATATAAAGAACTTGAAGCATTAAACTTTTTACCAAAAAATGACCGGATTTGGCATACAATTACCCGAAAAGTGTTGATATGCCGTAAAACAAAACAACAAAAAATAACACAAGGTGGGTATCAGCAACCAAAAAACAAAGGTTCGTATCAATCGGTTAATTTAAATCTACAAATATCTGAATAAATTTCCGTTTAGATACAGAAAAGCATGTCATAGATGTCATAAGAAGAAAGAAAGTAGTTTTTAGTAAGTGCTTCCAGCATAATGAAAACGAAACTGTAGCCGTGACAATCGACATGTGGTAATGAATACACATCCAGTGACTTCCCGCTGGCCAACGAAAGATAGACGATAAAAACATAAACAAGTATACGTACATACATACGCACACATTCATACACACACCCACATACACACAAACCCATATATATATATATACATATATATATATATACATAAAAGATTAAATAACAATGAAATAGTATTTATTTAAACGTTATTTTATAGACTGCTCAACGTCATAAATTACATACCTATATAAAAGAGACAATAGAACAGCTCATTGGCCTTTTGCCAAGAAGATAAGTGTAGTATCTGTTCAGATACTACACTTCATCTATTTTGTCCCTGCTTAGTGAAGGAAACATTTATCTAGACTTAAACAATTTTTTAAAATGTTTGTTCCAATCCAGAGTGGCCATTTTGTGGAACTGGATCTTCCCACATAAAACACCGATGTTGTGTCTAATTCTGTCATCATGGGGACGAAAGTAAATAGGAACATACACGAATCGACTTTTAAAATTACAAGACACCCACAATTCTGTGGGTGACTTGGCATTAAGAGACATTCTGATTATGTTACTAATTATGTATTGATTTACTCCTCTCCAGGAGTTAGGCACAAGGCTAGTTTTATCTTACTCCAACAAGTAAGATGTGACCCATGGTCGGATCGGGAAAGTGGGGTTTAAAAATGTCATGGGCAGCCCCGTCGGCATTCCCCGGTAGAAGCGCCTCAGGCAGTAAACAATAAACTTACTCCTCCCCAAAGAGGGGAGGCGAAGCCTGGGCGGGTGTACCTCCTAGAACTGCACAGGACAGACCCATAGACCGGCGTAAATCAAGAACCGAAGACCAAGACAATACCAGCCTATGGGGTGCAGTATCCATCGGAACAGATACTACACCTTGATCTTAATTATGTAGTTCTGTTCTAATTTGAATTATGACGATCACTTCACAAGTAAGGAATTTGTAGTAAATTCCTTTTTCCATCTTGTGGTAAAAATGATCCCAGTGTTAATCACTGGAATAGTACGGCATTAACTGCGACGTTAAGCGTACTTAATTCTTACATTGGAATAATTATGTTGATACATAGTATCAAAATAACGATAGACAAAATGATCATCGAAGAATTGTTTGTTAGTAAAATAAAAAAAAACAATATAGTGTAGGATTCATATAGTATTTTTCTTTTCTGTTTGAAAAAGAGTGGTGGTTACTCTCGAAATGATTAACGTGTCTACCATTCCGGACTTTTAAATATTTAGCAGTAAGCTCACCAATTAAATAATTTACTGTCTTTATATTAACATTTTTGAAATATAAATAAATTGATCTAAAATTTTGAGTCTCTTTTCATTTATTTTCGTTCATCCCATATTCCACATTCCGGTTCTCAACATTGCACTGCTCCTGCCTCGGAATTCTCACCGTCACACACACACACACACACACACACACACACACACACACACATATATATATATATATATATATATATATATATATATATGAGGGGATGAACGTGAGAATTCCGAGGCTGAAAAACAACGTTCAGTAGAAAAAATCCTTTTGACAATATCAAGGCACACAGAACCTAACCATGGAACTTTCAAATGAATATGGCATCGTGAGTGGCCACTAAATTTACCCCCATTAGATATAGAAACTTTCTACTCAACGTTGTTTTCCAGCAACCAGATAAGTTTACACGACTCGAATCTTTTCTCTTCTCTCCGAAAGGATGTTTTGCCAACTACTTCAAACAATTTTGTAGTTTATACATTCCTGTGTCAGTGTGGAGCTGGCTTCGTTGGCAAGACATCCCAAAGATTAGAAATGAGAATAGCCCAACACATACCACGTGATATTCGTTTACACAAGGTTTCGAGATCATCCGGGAACTTTCAAGCACAGGAATCTGCCATCGGTATTCACCTGGTTTATACAAATAGTTGTTCTGACAAGTATTTCGATGGGTGGTTTTCTGTTTTACACAGTGCTAGGTCGAACTACAATACTTCAATATTATTGAAGCGTAAGTTATTAACAATTCTCGAGCAAACCTGTGTAGACAAAAAATATTGCAACATCAGTTAGAGATTATTAATGGTTCAAAATCCACAATAACGTTAAGATATTTACGCTTTTTTGTCTTTGTTTTTTTTTCTCGCAATCGTTTTCCTCAACTATTACAATGTTCCCCTCATATCTCATTCGATTTTATTAACGTTAGAATGATAAATTAAAAAAATTATTTCTAAGGTTTCCTCATAAAGGGTCACACGATAAAGCCGTAGGTAGAATTTTAGCAATTTTCTTTTTTTTTTCACTCGCCCGTTATATTGATTAAAATAATGTTTCTCTGAAACTTATCCTACGATTTTGTTGTACACGAAATCTAATGATATATATATATATATATATATATATATATATATATATTATATCTCTTTAAATATTTTCCAGTTTTAAATCTCAACTATTACTTTTCACCCTCCCCCTTTTTTTCAAATCTTATTAATCCTTCCTTACACTAAATTTACACAAACATAAAAAACACTTTAAGCAAATAACGCGTCTAAACGAGAATAACACGTGACTTCACATTTCTAAAACAGATGACAACAGAAGCTAAAGAGAGCCAGATGACTAATTCCTACTGTGCTTGAAACCGACGGTACGAATGTTGTACTAATTTTTCTGTACCAATATATATATATATATATATATATATATATATATATATATATATATATATATATATATATATATATATATATATATATATATATATATATATATATATATATATGTTACACCGGCCGTTCTTACACAGGAGAAACTACACCGGTTGTCACTATAAATAGTGCGAGTCACCAGAGACACAAAAGACAAAGCACAGTATTGTAACTGTCTAGCCAAGAGCTAGTCACTTTCTTACTTTGTTAATACACTTGTTAAACCAACCCTCGACTTGACTTCTTTTATTTATTATTTACTTTGGGACAACTTCACAACAATATATATATAAATATATATATATATATATATATATATAGAGAGAGAGAGAGAGAGAGAGAGATATATATATATATAGAGAGAGAGAGAGAAAGAGAGAGAGAGATAGATAGATAGAATGAGAGAGAGAGAAAGAGAAAGAGAAAGATTAAGAATTGGTAGTTGTAAAGTCTAATGGTGCACTCTCCGGTTGTCTACAATGTTTATTTACGAATTTAGAATTCCATTGCTAACTGTGCCGGACGGTTGAATGTTTGTAATCCCTAACTGACGAGATGTGATACAGAGAAATCAGCTGTCTGTGGATTACTATATTGGCTCCGCTTTTCTTAGCTTGAGCACTGGAATTAGTTATATCACATACTACCATTAGCGATAATGCGTAGCTCTTTGTAAACACAAATATAGCACTCTCCTCGAACTGTAACCATTTAAAGAAACATTGAGATTTTATTTGCTAACGGCGTCTGACAGTTTAATGTTTAGAGTCGCTGACTGTCAGATAGACGGCTGAAGATACGATTCCGGTTGAAAAAGGTTTCTATCTAGCAACACTGAAGAGTTGTTACCATAAATATATACATATACATATATATATATATATATATATATATATATATATAAATATATAAACATTTACCTCGAAACTTACACTGAAACATACACACATGGCTATATACGTGTGTTTGTGTAGTTTAGCGGTTGAAATAGGTAAAAAGTATGTGTCGCAGATGTGGGTATTTCTTTTTTATATAGTACTCAAATGGCCCTTGTTTATATTACTCGATTTATTTATGTGTGTATAATTGTTTATGTGTCGATATACAATTGTGCAGGTGTGTACAAACGCAAGATTTTATATACAATTTCACAAAAGACTAACAATTCAACGACTATGTACTCCTTATGTCTAATCATAATTAAGTATATATATATATATATATATATATATATATATATATATATATATATATATATATATATATGCTAGAAAATTACTCGGTCTGAGACGGTTAGAATTTATTCCACGAAGAGAATTTATTCATGGCTCTTACCAAAGAATTTATTTATGGCTCTTACCAAAGAATTTATTTATGGCTCTTACCAAAGAATTTATTCATGGCTCTTACCAAAGAATTTATTTATGGCTCTTACCAAAGAATTTATTCATGGCTCTTACCAAAGAATTTATTTATGGCTCTTACCAAAGAATTTATTTATGGCTCTTACCAAAGAATTTATTTATGGCTCTTACCAAAGAATTTATTCATGGCTCTTACCAAAGAATTTATTTATGGCTCTTACCAAAGAATTTATTTATGGCTCTTACCAAAGAATTTATCAAGATAAAATGATACTGGATCTTTATATCTATAATCCTTATTCTAATTTTGATCCAAATCCATTACATAATTTTGATTCTAGAAAATGTTACAAACTTAATTCTTAAGATTAAGGGGTTTGAAAAAATTGAAATTATGTAAGACTTGCTTAATTGATGTCTAACTAACATGGATCAAATTTAATTTAAATCTGGAATATTTATATTTCAAATTCACTAATAGTATGCTCCCTAAAAGCCTTTCAAATACTAAAAAAAGACTGAAATTGGATAAATATTGATTAATTGTTATGTGAAAATTTAACGAAAAGCTTTAACCCACTTTTGGCCTCCTTTTCATTGATCTAAATAAAAATAAATATAACCCATGGTTTTCACCCGTACGCTTAGCAGCTTTGTTACAAGATTCATAATGATCGTTTCTATAGTTTAAGAATTCTTCCTGTAAAACAACAAATATATATATATATATATATATATATATATATATATATATATACATATATATATATATATAAATATATATATATATAAATATATATATATATATATATATATATATATAAACATATACAAATATCTAACTTGATATATACCCACCATCTAAATGTTAACATTTACAAAGAACTGATGTAGCTATGTAGTAGCAGATAAGCAGAGGCCGGGGGGGGGGGCAATGATATGGGCGGTAAAATGCCCTGTGACAAAGCATTCAAAGCGCACACATTTAAAAGGTTCAAAATCGTTTCTGCGCCTATTTGCTAAATGTTTATATGGCATCTTTCAGAGTTCCTGGCGAATTTTTTAACAGTTAAGCAACATTTTTTTCAGGCTGGCGTAGTGGCTTTGTCCATTCAGGTCACCCAGTCACTGCATATATCTCCTCATAAATAATGAATATTTGTATTATTTCAGTTTGAACTTCGTTAAACATAGTGCTTTGAAATTAATTGAATTAATTTTCAATTTATGAAAAATTTGAAAATTTATGACTTAAAAACTGTCTCTCAAATAGCTATTTTCACAAGGCGGGCTGCCTTTTCGATATAAAATTACTCAGTTGTATTTGGATATATATGTTTACAGATACTTATATTCTTTTTCATTAATAAGTCTCTATAAATTCATTAAAACTTAATAATTATACCTGCTATAATTAAAAGATTTTTCAAATATCTCCGGTTAGTAGAAACATTTGTCTTAATTATGAAACAATAATTGGTCTCGGTCTTTTAGCTGGAATCAAAGTGTAGCTTTAGAATTATTAATAACATTACATTCACCAACATTTTAGGAATATTGTAAGTAGTATGACATATGTAAATGTGGTATTGTGGTGACTGCAACAATTCCTCTCAAAGAGAATGATAGAAAAATAGAATAGACAAAGGATTACTAACGACATCCATACTCACAACACTTTTGATGGTCTTGTTCCTAATTTGTTATATATCCTGCAAACAAAAAATAACAAATATAGTATTGGAATGAAATAGAACCACTAGAATGTACAGACTGCATTTCCTTAAGTACAAACATAAAAACACCAACAACCGTATCCCTATAGTCTAAAACAATCGCCAACACATACACAAAATCACAAGTAATCTTACAAATAATTCAATAACCTACAAACTAATCCGAGCATGAAGTCAATCTGTAACCTTCCTCATATTAATGCAATCAGGCAACCACCCAATTTTGCAGCGGTATTCACGCGACCTACACAAAACACACCTGTACATGGTAATTACAAATTTAACAAACCATACTGCATTTTATGAATACACATAAACACTACACCCCTCTTAAACATACCTAACACAAATATCTAACTCCAACCCCCGCATCTGACATGTGATACTCCCAACATCATTTGCTACATATATTGCTCCATTTGTAACATTCAGATCCCGTTTTAACAACCATAAAACATCCATTCAACAAAAAGTTCCTTGCGCATCACTAGCAGTACTCTTCAACTTACCTGGTAATAGAATAGGCAACCTTTAATGCCTCTGATGGACTCTAATCTCACTTTAAAATAAAATTCGCCAACAAAAAGAGATTCAATTGATTCTTCGGTTTTACATACACGGCACAGGTTTTGATACGGACCTTACTCGTCTGAAACTATGTAACCATTACCACAAACGACAATATTACATATTAAATAAGATTACATGATACTTCCATTAGAAAAATAAACTACACTTATACAGCCGCACGAATTACTAACATAATTGTATAACAGATTCACTTAAAACACTGTAATAACTTGTAATAGCTTTGTTTTACATATATTTAATTCATGGAACCTCAGTTCGTTCCATCTCTATTTATTTATCTATTTGTTTATTTTTTTATCTATTTGGTATCTTCACCGTTACAAATCTAGAGGTCTATCGGAGTATGACATATTGGTTATTTTAAATTTACATTTATGTCTGTATTTTGCCATAAGTTCATCGCGTTTGTTTAAAAGATTACTGTGCTCATATTTTAGGATTCTTATTTTTTCCTCTAAACATAAATTGCATCTTTGCCTAAATCCATTTGGAACATCCGAAAAACATAGGATTGACCACGAAACCACCGGGGACTGGTTCTCATTTTTCAGAAGCCACCATTGTTTAGTTAACTCCGTTTTGTTCTTGAGTTCTGGGTTGTTAACGGTGAAGATACCAAATAGATAAAAAAAAAAAATAAGTATTTATAATAATATCTGTTATGGACACGTAATTACAGACTTGGTGATATTCATTATAGGTGTTTTGGGAGGTATGCATATATAATTGTACTTTAAGATAATTGTTTATTCTGATTATTTACTCAAAATAAGATAGCCGTAAGAAATTTTTCTGCTAATAATACACTAATCATTGAATTAATTTAAGTATAAGTGTCTAATATTATCACTAGACATTGTTAGATTGGAATTATGTTATAAGTATAGGTTTCCATAGATTATAAAATTAATGTAAGATGAATTTTTAGAACTCAGATTATTAATATATTACGAATATAGAATGTCTATGTAAATGTTTTGTATTTAGATACATATTGGCATCTGTGTGTGTATGCATTAGATTCAAATATAATCTTAAATAATTTTTATTTTTCAAATATATCCTATCTCGGATCTAGACAGAATTCAAACTTGTAAACCTTTCACAGTTTGTCAGTCGGTTGATGACACGCTAACGCCTGTCTGTCTCTCTTCTTTTCTTTCTTCCTTTCTTTTTCCAAGTCTAGCCGAATTTGTATGACACAAAAAATATTGTTGCGTGCGTGCGTGCGTGATCGTAGGATGCGTATATATGTGTGTGTGTGTAGAGACGTATATACGTGTTTATATCACCAAGTCGTAAGTGTTAAAAGAATATGTGTTTTTAACTCAGACGTTATTTAAAAAAAAAAACAATAAGATTAATTTCGATCGCCTTAGTTAAATATAAGTTGTTAATTCCTCCTCGCTCTGTAAGAGGTGTTCAGATTGGTTGCAACTATCACTCTCTCTGGTTGCATTTGAATTGTTGAAGGTGAATTCAATTTTCTGTCAGTCTCAAAAATGTAATTGTCTAGTTAGATGCCCGAGGAAACCACAAGGTTGAATAAATTATTGCATCGACAATTAGGTAATTTCGTGTTATTATATTTATTGTTATATATATATATATATATATATATATATATATAGAGAGAGAGAGAGAGAGAGAGAGAGAGAGAGAGAGAGAGAGAGGGAGAGAGAGAGAGAGAGAGAGAGAGAGAGAGATAGATAGATAGATAGATAGATAGATATAAGCCAAAGAAGAGATATAGATAAATAGATAGATGTTGACCTTATATGATAGATAAATAGATAGATAGATAAATAATTAAATAGATATAGTCATAATTAGATAGATAAATAGATAGATAGATAGATAGATAGACATATAGATAGAATCATAATAAGATAGATAGATACATAGATAGATAGAATCATAATAAGATAGATAGATACATAGATAGATAGAATCATAATAAGATAGATAGATTGATAGATAGATAGATAGAATCATAATAAGATAGATATATAGATAGATAGATAGATAGATAGATAGATAGATAGATAGAATCATAATTAGATAGATAGATAGATAGATAGATAGGATCATCATCAGATAGATAGATAGATAGATAGATAGAATCATAATAAGATAGATAGATAGATTGATAATGAACACACTGATAGATAGATAGATAGATAGATAGATAGATAGATAGATAGATAGATAGATAGATAGATAGATAGATAGATAGATGTAGAACGGGTCAATGAGATAGTTAGATGGATAGATAGACAGGGAAACCCTTGGATTGGCAGATACACAAACAGATGACGAAAGAACTGAAAAAGAAAGTTAAAAACGAACGAAATCTACGCTGTCGTCACAGTGGATCTCGGGTTTATTTTCGTATTTATCACTGGGTTAAACAACGAAACAGGTTTAGGAATCGTGCGCCCATCACAATCAAACACGGCCTGGCCGACTGGAAGTGCCGACGAAGGTTGAAAAAAAACAACAAACAAAACAAAAACCCCAACCTATTCGGCAAAACAGATAAACGAGAAATGTCAACGGAATACGAAACCCTCACTCAATGCTGCCTTCACTTTCGAGCGCTTGTTTACTTACTTAAGAAACCGTCCGTAGACAGATGAGAATAAACAATCCCGGAAGCCACCGGGTAACCCGACCGTCAAACTGTATCAGCACAAATAAACAACATGTGGTTACTATGATAGGTTTATCGCCGTTTGCAATTCGTTATCTCATTTGTTTCGTTTTTTTTATGTGGTTGATTTCAGAATGGATTACCCGGTATTACCCGGGTGTCAAATTTGTTGAATCTATATAAAAAGGTAAGATGTTTTTTAGAGTTTGTCTGTTCGTGCGCAAATATAAACTTGTGATTGATTTTCTATAGACAAAATAACTAGTGATCGGACGATTCCAATATATTTCCCGATTCTGATACAATTGCAGATTCTGTTCGAAATTCCCGATTCCGATACAATTATCGATTCTGTTCGAATTCGGGATAATGGAGAGTCCTTATATACTTTTTTAATGTAGATATCATTTTTTTTTTAATTTGACAAACTTCTTAATGTTTTCCGTTTCTGTATTGTATCCATATTTTTTATCAAGTGATTGTGACAATTTCATCTATATGTTTCACTTGCTCCATCTTTAACTGATCTATTATCAAGAAGTTATGATATTTTGGGAGTTTTTCTGTTCATACGTAAATCAAAACTTGTGATAGATTTTGATAAAAGAAATAGGCATTCGTAAGGCAGTAGTTTTAACAATATCAATACCCGATTTCGAATTTCACGTAAGTCTGAGTATTTTTAACTAGATATGTGCTTTATAAAATTTGAAGAAATTAACATAAATTAATAATATTAAAAGTAACCTTTTTTTGACAATTTTCAGAATTAGTTCAAACCAGATTATTTTCCTTAAAAACATTATTTCTAATGTTGTTTTAAAATAATACAATACGTAAATTCATTCATCATAGTTACTTAATCTCTCATGCTAATACTAAGTAGCGTATTTTTCCACGGTTGCATATTTTAGCTAGTTGTTTTATTTAATTGCTCTCTCTCTCTCTCTGTCTCTCTCTATCTCTTTCTATCTCTTCCTCTCTCTCTCTCTCTCTCTATTTCTTTATTTTTCTCTCTTTTTTATTTCTTTTTCTTGAAATAGAACTTTTTGTGCGTTCAAATAATCAGAGGGCGGGTAAATACATTTTTGGAACGGACACCGGCTTTTTCATTTCAATCTAATTTAATTACGTAACCCAATTATATAGATTAAATAAACACAATGTATTTGATTCATTCTATTTATAATTTACATTAAGATTATGATCGAGGAAAATATTTTGAATACATCTAGAAATCTGAAAATCAAAAACAATCATGAGTGTATATTTCCGAATATTAATTTATTAGAAGCTTTAAAAAAATAAGTATGTACATTTGAAAGACGCGCGATGTTTGGGAAAGTTTTCGAATGGGTATATAGGAGCTTATAAGTAGATATAAAAAGAGAGCGATCAAAACTAATAATATAGTTTCGGCTTCAAGTACATATAAAAAGAGAGCGATCAAACTATAACAATTGTTTCGCCTTCAGACAAACATACAGATAGGTACATAATCGCAATTATTATAGGGATGTGTAGAAGCGAGGTAAAGATGGAAATTAATACACTCAGGTACTGTTCAAAGATTGCTCAATGCGCGGGTTTAAACAAGTGCAATTAAAAATATACTATGTCTCTTTTAACTCCAAGCCCTAACCCCCATAGTATAGTTGTAGTTTTTTTTTAATATCTATAATTTTCAAAAATAAAATAAATTAAAATTTCGTCTTTGTTGTTTATGCATGTCCGTCATGAGTGCTTACCCTAATAAAAACCGTTAATGCCGCAATTAGATTTCTCGTAAAATTGTATCTTAATCAACATGTTTGATCTTGGTGTAATATACTAAATTACTGTAGAAGCATCCAAAGACAATTCACAAACTCATGGTCATGGGAGGTTGAAGGTTACGGACGGTCAATGATGGCGGTAGGCAGGTAGTCAATGATTAATGTATATCTTACAAAGTGAGTGATTAATACCGTGAGAAGAGGCCTTTTTACCGGGGTCTGTTACAGGGAGGTTACTTACTTCAAGGCGGAAACACCGCAGACAAGAGAGTTCGTGTGCGGTAGTAGTCAGATCATGTCCTCTGATATTATTAGGTACAGCGCAATGCCTTCCTTTATATGATGAAATGGTACAAATCTTTTTCTAGTACCTCTATTGTAGGCAACGATCTATGATGGGCCATTACTAACTTGAAGGAACAACTGCCGGCGCAACGGTTTCCATCTTCCCGTTGGC
This sequence comes from Sepiola atlantica, assembly GCA_963556195.1. Lineage (NCBI taxonomy): Eukaryota > Metazoa > Mollusca > Cephalopoda > Sepiida > Sepiolidae > Sepiola > Sepiola atlantica. Next base: position 55,290,730 of record OY744534.1, on the reverse strand, counting down.
TATGGGTAATATTTCACGCAGCTTATAAGCGTACAATTAGATACGCTACTGTAGTAAGCGACAGAAGTGTGACAAATCTTTCCACTGAAGCATATCAAACTGTCAACCAACTTTAACAACCGTATTTATTAGTCCGCCGAGATAACTATTTTCAGTTAATTTACCACAAATATCATGAACTGAGAAAGATGTGTTTATTTTGGTGTTCGTCGGACAACTAATAGAGAAGCTGTGTATCTTTCAGAAAACTGTGTTCAATGCGTTCTATTTTTTCTACAACTTGACTGTATTACTTTGCTAGAGAGCTTTGTTTTTAATTGCATCCTGCTGACACAGAAAGACAGGACAAAACACACAAGATGTATCATCTAAACACCATAAAGACAGGAAGTACTAACGTTTTCATAATACGAGGAACGGTAAATATATGGGTTACATATAAATTAAAGCGTAAAATAAATTTTATATCAGATCAGAAGTATTTTCTTTATTCTGTAATAAATAACTATGGAATTTAAATGTGATGTTTTTTTTCATAATTGTAAATCTTGTAATACTTTTGTTGTATTAGAAACTTATACATGATTCATCAATTCTCATACTAAATCGGAATAATTCAACGTTTATTTTCTTTAGAGCTTTCATCCTTAAGCAAACACGCTTTAACAGACAATAAC
>OY744534.1:55262553-55287553 GCA_963556195.1 Sepiola atlantica | reverse complement strand
TTAGTTAGTTCTTCCACCCCCTCTCGCGATACGGAGCGGTGTGACAAGTTCGTTTTTGTTGAAGTAAAAATAGTGGCTAAACGAATACACCACATAAAGAAGAAAAAACCTTTGCTTATTGTATCGAAGCGTTATGCAAATATTTCTCTTGTATCAAATTCCTTGAGTAGGTGCGTGATTGTCTTGTTGGTACCGTCCCGGCCCATCGAATAAGATAGTTCCAATTATCTCTGATATATTCTGGTAATGTATACACTAATATGTATTATTTGAATTTTTCGGACTACTGTTTTCATCTTGCGTATATCATCACAACGTTTCGGCTGATGTAATATCCGACCTTCTTCAAGTGCGTTTAGTAGAACTGACTAATTTTCATGGTGAACCCGAGAATCTTTATGGAATTTCGAAAAAAAAGAAGCTTTATTTCATCTACAGTGTTATCTTACTCTCATTCTATAAGCTATGTTATTAACCTCCTCTCCAGAGGGTGAAACATACGGTCAGGTTTGGGTTTTGATAAAATTGTTTCTGCGGAACGAACTGGATTCAAATCCGGAACACCCAGAAGCTCAGTCCGCATCGCTAACCACTTCGCCACGCATGGAGAATTGAACCTTCAACCGCAACAAGAATATCACTTAGAACCGACTACTACTTAGCACTTATATCCATTACGCCACAGGTTCTAGCTTGTTGTGAGAATAACACCAAAGAAAATAGTCCGAATAATCCAAATAATACAAATTCTCTATCCTCATCTAAAAAAATCCAAAGCATAGGTAATAATTGTCCTTTTTTCTTTTTCATGATTCTGATATTAATAGGAAAACAACAACTTTTTTCGCCTTTGTGCTGAGATTAAAGTCTTGTAACTGCAATTTATTTGTCTATAATAAAAATCCTCCAAAGATGGCTGCGCCCCACTTGTATTTTTTGATCCATAGTTTCCTCAAACTTATTTTCTTTATCATCGAACGACATAATCCACCCACACACTTCATCCTTATTTCATTACATCCCACTTAAGTCCCACTCTCATTTTGAGATCACCTTCTTGTTTTTTCTGGTTAAAAAAATACGAGAAATAGTAGACGATCTATCCGTAAAAATGGTTGGGTGGGTCTTATTAACCTACCCCTCATTTCATATGTTTTCTTTGTGTTTGTTTCTTTTTTCTCATACGACATCATTTTTTTTATTAAATTGTAGATATAACATATTTTTCATAAATAAAATTAAGTTGAAACTAGTATAATAATGCATAGAGTAAATGTGGTATTATGTGGAGTTGAGAATGATGGACAAATTAAATAAACAATGTTTGTATGAACGGGTCAATTGAGGGCTCATTAGATTATTTAATAATAACATAAAAAAAACGGAGTTTGCAAAGCAAGTTCCTTTTTACGTGCCTCAACACTAGAGCAGAGCTAGACACAAGGTCGGTGTTTAATGTAGGATAAACACAACTTCCCAAAAGAGGCACTCTGGATTGGAACAATTATTAAAATTATTAAAATTTGCCTCAGTCTAGAAGGACTTCTTAACTGACCGAGGACAGAAAAGACTAAGTGAAGCATCAGCCCAGATACTACACTTGCTATTTATCTACCTCCCACAGCGCTAAGATATGACAAAAGGCCGGTAAAGAGGGATTTGATAAGCCAGCGTCCTAAGAAAAAGTAGAGCACTCTGACCGTCAAAAAATGCCTGAGCAGGCCCGTCGGCATTTCCCGGTAAGGGCGCCTCAGACGATTAGCAATAAACTAACCCCTTCTCAAATGGTGAGAAGGCAAATCCCGGGTAACGTCAGGTATATATAGCTAGTATATAATACTTTATAATAGTTTCGATAGTGATTATCTTTGCTCAGCATTATGTCGGGGTGTGTTATTAGCCTTATTGATATTCAAGTCTTCATCAGGAAATTATATGACTAAATTACATCTCCTATCTTAACGGCGTTAGATCAGTTAACATACCCGGATACTAAATATTGAATATCAGTTTTTAGTAGACGTGCATTTTCTAAAATCGAATTAGCTTATTAGGTCAAGGATATCACACGTGTCTATATGTAAGTGTAATAATGTAATTGAGGCATGTTTCTAAGCAGTAATACACTTTTGAAGTGACAAGCAGAGATAGTTCCCCAGCTGCAATTGTTTCTCAGTGGTGACTGAAAACGTGATGCTATTAACGTCAACTACCTTCCATAGAAATATAAACAGGTTATTGGTTTTTCACTTGGTGTAATAAACTTTAATTTTTTAAATTTAAATCAAAGTCATACAAAATGTAAGGTTCTGAAAAATAGGGGCGAAAAGACCCTTCTTCTCGAATAGAGTTAGTCCAGACACAACTCCAAGTTAAACTATTGAAGCCCTATTTAGTAAAGTAAATTCAGCTTAGTTCAATATAAGAATATTCGTTATTTACTTCTTAAAGAGTAGACTCTTCTTCTAAAAACAATCCTTAGAAGATCTTTCCCCCCCCCGCGACATTTTAAGTTGGCCGTATTATGATGTCTATTATCATTGTAATAAAAATAATTGACAGGATAGATCAAAACCTATATTTTAGCTTTTTCGAATTCCAATCAAAACAGCAAGTCTAAAATAACGTTGGAACGCCGGTTCACGTCAGATCAGTTAAGTTGAGCAACGTTGATCCTACTCATTATGTACTAATCACGATGACACACCGCCCACGTCAGATCACCTGAGTTAAACAACGTTGAGCATGGTCAGTATGTCATAATCACGATGACACACCGGTTCACGTCAGATCAGCTAAGTTAAGTAAGGTTCAGCCTAGTCATTATGTCATAATCACGATGACACACCGGTTCACGCCAGATCATCTAAGTTTAACAACGTTGAGCCTGGTCATTATGTCATAATAACTTTGACACATCGGTTCTTGATAGATTATTGAAAGCCTGGCCAGTATCAGCTGGAATACCATTCGTATGTGGTAGGACAGCGAAACGTCTCTGCTAAACAACTGCAAAAGATAACGTCAATAAAATTATCTCGTCTGAGCGGGATACATATGCGACTGGATATCTCTTGCGAATTTTATATTTCTAGAAACTTCCTCTTTGGGAGGAAGCCGACTTAACCGGTCCAGTTTGCGTATCGCACCAGCACAGGATAGGTGGTTATTACTTAGAGTGACTATTTGAAAAAAATATCAGGTACTATTAGTAAAACATTCTACCCGTATAACCGGCGACAGACTAGGGTCAGGTTTTCTATTCTGTTAAACGCTGTGAGATCGAGCATGAGGTTTTTCCACTGAGAAAAGAAATACTACTATTAGTTGTAATTGACCATTATTAGTACTACTACTACTATTATTATTATTATTATTATTATTGTTATTATTATTATTACTAGTAGTAGTAGTAGTAGTAGTAGTAGTAGTAGTAGTAGTAGTAGTAGTAATAACACAATTACATCTGCTACTACTATCACTATGAATAAAAAAAGAGAAAAAAAAATTCAGAACGAACCAATAGATCGATCGACGGACGAAAACGTCCACTTCTTGGAGGGGGGTATTCAAATAATGCAACTTAAAACTTAAACGTGACTGAACAACCGAAAGACGGAGAGTGCGTGTTTACAGGTGCTTGGACAGAATCTATGAAAATCGAATTAATTATCGCAGTTATTTGTTTAATAATTAAACGTGTGCCCAACCTATGCTCTTTTAACAAAGATATATAAATTATACATATGGAATAAAGAGGTTGAGAATTGTTCTCTCTCCGTATAAGACAACACATGTCAGGGTGGGTAGTTCCGGCAGGGCGTGCGCACGTGCGCGTAGGTCGGGCGGATGCGACGATGATATCCGAGCGTGACATCTTCTGAAGGTGTCAAAGGCGTGATTACTTACCTCTACCCATCTCTGTACACACAGGACAAAGCCTTGGAGATTACAGAAAAAGTGGGGCGGAGTGGATATACAAAAGGCGACAGATGAAAGTTTGATAACATATTATTCTATACTAGCATATTTACCTAGCATTGTCTGGGTATAAAATATTTCGAGCATACACAATATTAATTGGGAAAAGTATGAATCCAATAATCAAGGATCCTATAATTTTGAAAAGTATAAAGTATCCCCAAAAGGATAAATAATTTCATAGTTGAACCAGGTATGGATAATTCCAGAATTGAGAAAGGGTATAAATCCCATAATTCTATAATTGTGGAAATTAGTGATAATCTTATGAAAATACGAATAACCCCATAATTTTTAAAAGTTTACATAATTACAGAAAGGTATGAATCCCATAAACCATATTTGTGAAAAGTATGAATAATCCCACAATAGTGTTAATAATCCTTTAATTAGGAAAAATATGAAGGCTGAATAATCCTACAACAAGGAAGAATAATAACACGTTATTTGGAAAAATATTAATCGTATAATTTCATAATGAGGAAACGTATGAAAACTCCCATTAAAATATTAATACTCCCATGATTCGAAAACATATCAATCCCATACTTGAGAAAACTATAATTCCATAAAGTATGAATGCTCCCATAGTTTCGAAATGTATGAATAACCTCATCATTTTAGGAAGTATGAATAAGCCCATAAATGGGGTTGGTGCTACCAGATCAGGCTGTTAGAAGATATCGGCTTCCTGTCCAAAAATGTACCACACATTAATGTTCTTGTGTTTTATCTTACCCTCTGTAAAACTTAATCATGTTCTGTAAAGTCAAAAACAAAAACAACAATGCTATTCTACAAAACAATTAAACGAAACACCATGAATAAATATTTGAAGATATATAAAACTTAAAGCAATTTTTTATCAAAAGGGCAGTATTCAGTATCAAATATACGAAAAAAGGGTTGATATAGAATAAAACAAAACAACCTAACTAAACGCCATGAATTAATATTTGAAGATATAAAGAACTTGAAGTACCCAACTTTTACCAAAATGACAGGCCTCGGTATTAAATAATAAAAAAAGTGTTGATCTATCGTAAAACAACACAACTTAACAAAACACCATGAATTAATATTTGAAGAAATAAAGAACTTGAAGTATTCAACTTTTAGCAAAACGACTGGCTACCGTATCAAATAATCCGAAAAGCGTTGATGTGTCGTAAAACAAAACAACCTACCTAAACGCCATGCATAAATATTTGAAGATATAAAGAACTTGAAGTATTCAACTTTTACCAAAATGACTGGCCTCGGTATTAAATAATCCGAAAATGGTTGATATGCCGTAAAACAAAAGAACCAAACGACCATAACTGGGAAAAGTATGAATCTATTAATCCCATATATCCGCCTATCTATTGGGTAAACAGTGCAACTGATGTTCTAACAATTCGTTTAATAAAGAAAAGAAAATTGAAATTCTTTTAGAAAAATCGTTCCCAGAATAAAAGTATTGTGAAGACTGATAACTAGTTAAGCGAAATAAAATAAGTATTTATCATACATTAGATGCATTTATTTGACGTTGCCCGGGAGACTTTTATTTTAAATTTGGTATTGCATGTTGTAACTATACCGTTTTTTAAATATATTTTAAAATAAGAATTTGAAATTTAACTTGAAGATTCCGGGATCGTTTGGTCATTAAATTATACACTGAATCAACTTTATATCTATAACTAATTGTAAAATTCATCTTAATTTAATATCTATTTACTACCTTATTTATTAAATAGCTTCTAAACTTTTAAATCTTTTGATAAATTCACATTTACTAAGGTTTTAAACAAAGAAATTACATCATTTTATCATCTTAAAATACTTAACATTATTATAAGATTTCAAAAGGTCACCATGATAAATTTGTTATTGTTTACTATTAATACCATTTTAATATTACTGGCTTTGCTTACAAAGGACCCTAATAAGAAATCGTAGATTAAATTTGTTATTGTTTACTATTAATACCATTTTAATATTACTGGCTTTGCTTACAAAGGACCCTAATAAGAAATCGTAGATTAAATTTGTTATTGTTTACTATTAATACCATTTTAATATTACTGGCTTTGCTTACAAAGGACCCTAATAAGAAATCGTAGATTAAATTTGTTATTGTTTACTATTAATACCATTTTAATATTACTGGCTTTGCTTACAAAGGACCCTAATAAGAAATCGTAGATTAAATTTGTTATTGTTTACTATTAATACCATTTTAATATTACTGGCTTTGCTTACAAAGGACCGTAATAAGAAATCGTAGATTAAATTTCGTTGATAATAATGATAATAAATATGATAAATAATGATATTTAAATAGAATTTTTAAAAAGTTAGCTTTATTTTTTGCTATTGGAGTTTACTGTAAATAAATAATCAAGTAATCATACATAAACAATCAAGTCGCGTAAATTAATATATATATATATATATATATATATATATATATATATATATATATAGACTAGAAAATATAACCCGTTGAACCACTCTATGAGTTCGGTTTACATTATTTTGAATCCAGAAAAAAATGTTTGCAAAACAAGATTAATATTATAAAAATAAAAACACAACAAAACACATTTAGATTTTTTTGCCCGTTATATCGCCCCCTCTCGCTCTCTGACAGCCACGGGTTAAATAATATTACTAACATAGGTGATAGTCCCTTTTGTTCATGATGAACTATTTCAATCTTTTTCTTTTTATCTTTTCTCTTATTCGACTGTTCATGAACGTTGCAATTCTCCAGTTTACATCTCACGACGCTTTAGCTTTGCCAGGGCCACTTAGCTTAAGCTAAATTTGATTTTTTTTAAATCATGAGTCATATCATGCCCTTGCAATATCCCGGCGCTTTCTTATCGTAAATGTATTCTGCTCTCGAACTCATCATTAGTTGTTAGATATCCTCTATTAAATAAACCTCTATTAAATACGTCAAATACTTCTGAAATGAAATAAATATCAATAATTATAAAAAGTGTCTCGAATACTCTCTCTCTCTATCTATCTCTCAATCTCTCTATCTTTCTCTTTCTCTCTCTCTATATATATATTGGTAAGAAACTGATGATCCCTACAAAAATATTAAGGCTAGCGTAAATTTTTGGTAACTAACAGTGATTACAAGTAATTATTTCACTTAAAAACAATGGAATTTCCTAACGTAGGACGTTGTAAAAAAGTGTTCTCCTGTGTCTTTTATATAGTTTTGAAGGTAGAAAAAAATCCCATACTATATATTTATATATACAGGAACAAATAAAAATAAAATAAAAATAAGTTGTAAAAAATGACGTGAATCTGTCCTATGTGATATTGATGTGGTATTGTACAACATAAAAATACACACACACACACACACACACACACACACATATATATATATATTTATTTATTAAGTTTGTTTATAGAGGCAATGCAGTCAGAGATGTTACAGATAACCACGAACTGAAGCAAATTAGAACAAATAACAGTGGAATAAGTGTTAAAGTTTACACTTTTTATTAATATATATATATATAAAACTAAAAAGTTGAAATTTAAAAACTCAATTTAATTGTATATATCTTAATTTGCCTCTATTCGTGTTTATCCGTCACATTTCTGCATTTTATTGTATTCTATAAATTACTTTTGTATACATTATAAAGAATGCTTCAAACAAAATAACATAAACCTGGTATCTCTCTCTCTCTCTCTCTCTCTATATATATATATATATATATATATATATATATATATATATATATGTGTGTGTGTGTGTGTGTGTGTGTGTTTATAAATTATTTGACAATATGCAATAGCATCGAAACGTTGGATAATTGACGTTAGGCTATAGTATAGTTTATGTAATTTTATACATGCCCTACTTTGTATTGAGCACCGTTGAAAAATGGGTTCATGTTCACTTTATTAACATATTTTAACTCGACTAATTAATGCACACACACACGCACGCACACACACACGCACACACACACACACACATATATATATATATTCTAGTACGATACCGTCTAAGGACTGGTATAAACAATAAATATGGTATTTGTTTATAATTTAATTTTTTTAATTCTATCTTTGAGGAAAGATAGGCTACGGCATCGCTTGCACCCCTATAAATGGTTAAGTTTTTTTTTAAATTAATGGGTCAATGTTACTGTTTCCCAGCAGATATATTCCATTATTAATAATACATTCAATAGTTTAGGATGTTATTAAGCACATACAAATAATTGACGCCCACGAGCGTACACCAATTCTTTTCAAAATGTATTACTAAATAGAAATCTAAATTTTAAGAAAAACAATGTTTTCTCTATTAAATTGTTATATCTTACTTTTTTAAAAGTGTCTGTGGTGGAGGCGAGGTCGATTTGAGTTAAAAGAACCTCTAAATTGAAAAGTTTACAAAAAATAAAATGCCTATGTTATTCACTGAGTTGTCCAGAATATATATTCCGAAATTCATAATGATCCGTTCCTAAAATGAAAAAATTAAAACTTTATCCCCTAAATGCGTATATTAAAAAAAATAAGGTGTCAACGGGAGAAACCGTATTGCTTATAATATATATCCAAAAAATGCATCATGATAAGTTCATTAGTTTAGAAGATTATACCTTACTGATATATATATATATATATATATATATATATATATATATATATATATATACATATTTATATATACATATTTATTTGATCGAATATATATTTATATATATACTTCACAAAAATATATATATATATATATAAATATATATAAATATATATATATATATATATATGGGAAAATGAAAAAGGAAAACCAAAAAATGGATGTTTTTTATGTGTACATCAACGTTTCGTCTTTATTTATAAGACTTCATCAGGATGATAAAATAGAGAAAACATGTCTGATGAAGTCTTATAAATAAAGACGAAACGTTGATGTACACATAAAAAAAATCCATTTTTTGGTTTTCCTTTTTCATTTTCCCATCACGTCGGATTACTTTCATCCTTCTCTTCCCATATATATATATATATATATATATATATATATATATATATATATATATATATATATATATATACCTCACTACTATATATATATTTTTTTTTGATGAAAAAAAATGACTCAATACTGGTCACCACTGATGAAGAATTAATTACGAAATTGATAGGATAAATGTAAAAAAAATTTTTTTTAGATTAATTAATCTTGTATTGCTAATATTGCTTATATTTAATTTTTATTAACTAACCCTGCAATACTTTGAAATTGAACGACCAACCCACATTTTTCAAGACAGCGAGCCAACGCTTGTTTCGTTCGACACCAGATTGAATCATAACCGCCGATAACAACACTGCAGAGACATAGTACCAAATACGTTTATCAAGTAACAAAGAAATAAGTTTGTTATATTCTTGTTTTTTTGATGAAAAAAAAATGACTCAATACTGGTCACCCCTGATGAAGGAATTTTATTCCGACATTGATAGGATTAATGTAAAAAAATTTTTTTATATAAAATTAATCTTGTATTGCTAATATGGCTTATATTTCAATTTTATTTATATATATATATATATATATATATATATATATATATGTATATATACCTCATTGATTCATATATAAATATATATATATATATATATATATATATCTCACTGATATATATATATATATCTCACTAATATATATATATATATATATATATATATAAATATATATATATATACCTCACTAATATATATATATATGTATATATATATACATATATATATATACCTCATATATATATATATATATATATATATATCACTAATATATATATATATATACATATATATATATACCTCATATATATATATATATACCTCACTAATATATATATATATATATATACATATATATATACCTCATATATATATATATATATATACATATATATATACCTCATATATATATATATATATATATATAAATATATATATATATATACCTCATTAATATATATATATATACCTCACTGATTTATATATATATATATAAATTAGTGGTATGTATATATATATATATATATATATATATATATATACGTAACTGATATGTATGTATATATATATATATATATATATATATATATATATATATATATATATATATATATGGTTTGTGTGTTTGTAAACCTTATGTAACGGTCTGATATGTAGAAGTAATACTCTCTAACCATTACACATAAAAAATAAAATTAACTGTAGCGATAGTTTATTTTTAACTGATGATTGAACGAACACAATCCAAAGTTCTAAAAAGGTGATAAGAGAGCGAGTCTCTATCGAATGCCATTTTGGGCTGGATTTTCTCCACGTTTAAAGCTGACCTGGTGTCTAATTTTACCCTCGTGATGGATCAAGTAACTAGGAATTCTATCTGACTTCATGATATGTTACTGGCGTGTTTGTATTTAAAAGAAAACTGGATTAAGTCCCCTTCGTTAATTTCATACCATATGCTTAACTTACCATTGCCCCCTGCTGTTTTTCTTCCTCGCCCCCTGACGATAGGTCGCGCTGATTTGCACGGATGAAACTGTTTTAACCCTTCGATGAATCAATTAATGCCTCGTCCTCTCCCCGCCGAACGAGCTTTTCATTGTCACGGATGCGTACGGTCAAGTGCCGCCATTATACGTCTGACTGGTTCGACACGTGGACGCTATGCGTGTCGCACCATGCGACGATGGTGACCGGAAAAGGCTCGAGTGTCCTGGGGCGGGGATATGGGAGGGTCGAATGATTCGATCAAACGCCGAAGAAAGAAGGGAATTATGGGGCATAATATGAATATTAAGTGTAATGGTGATGTGTTTACCTGCATCCTACAGCTACGAGGTTAGACACAAGGTCAGTTTATATAAAGAATCCAGCTACAAATAAAGAGGCATCCTGCCTAGGTTACCGAAATAGCCTGACCTGTAATGTCGGCATTCCCTCATCGGCAAAAACCTGGATAGAAAGATATAAAATAAACTCTTCAGCGCTACCAATAGCAGGAGGTAATGCTCGGGAGGATGTCCTAATTAGACGGAACAGATACTGAAATGTGATCCTAGTCTGAAGATAGCTATATACTGTCCTATATTTTTCACCGTTTGGGCATAGATATAAATACTAGAAACAATATAACCGGTTGGGTCCTCCAAATACACGAGGCGTAATGGATCAGGTTCTAGGTGATCATCAGTCTGAAGTGACAGTCTTCTGGGGGTGGATGGTTCAATTCTCAGTGCGGGCGATACTAAGAATACAAATTACGAATTACTTAAGACTTCTACTCGAACGGAAGATTAAATAAAGGATTCCGTTCGAATTTTTGTACAGATTCCCGACGTCTACAGAATGATCGCCGAGTTCCACAAGATGCACTTGAAGAAGAAGGTCGGATATTACATCGCCCGAAACGTTGTAAGAATACTATCTAAGATGAGAACAGTAGTCAGAATAATCCAAATAATCCAAATAATCAATCCTCATCTGAAAAAAAAAATCCGAAACATAATAAGAAAAAGCTAGTTTTCAAATCCAGTTAAATATGAAAAAAATGTATATATAAAATAGCACAGTCAAAAATAAGCTTCTTTTTGCTCGCTATATATAGCTCTCTCTTTCTCGCTTTCTTTATTGTCTTTTCCTCTCCCACATGGGGTTAATAGTATTTCTGTTTGTGGTTATATCCTCGTTTTATAACAGACTATTCTTGTTTTTTTCTCTCTCGTTATCAATTTCAACTGTTAATAAGTATGGAAATAAAAAGTGAGACAGAGAGAAGTGATAGATATCAAATGAAATAAGAGCGCGGAGGTTAAATCACATACAATGAGAGAGTTTTTAAATGATAGATACAGACTTCGTAAAAGATGGGTGAGTTGATCAGTTAATTGCAAATTATGAGCATAGAGAATATGTTAGTATGTATTCTGTGTGATGAAATTATATAGAAAAAAGCTTTGTGGAAGCAACCGTTGATTAGCACCGCTTTAGTATAATAATATATGGAAAAGAGGTGGGGTATGATTCTGTTTCGAGAATAGATACGTTAAAGAAAGATTGGTTAGAGAGTTCTTTTTTACGACATATCAACCAAGTTTGTATTTATTTCACACTGAAAAATGATACCTATTTTAAATGGGTCATTTTATAAGTGTAATTTAACAGGTACCATTTTCCGCATAAATGGGGTGATATCTTGTGTCCATAGCATTCTCAACATTGTAAATAATTTTCCTTTCTTTTTCTGTGTACCTAAAACTAAACTGAACTTCCATGAACGAAGTGTCTTTCCCAATATTCTCATCTGTTGAATACGATATCACGGGGTTTCTTCCATGAACTAAGTTTCTTTCCCAATATTCATCATCTGTTGAATACGATATCACGGGGTTGCTTCCATGAACTAAGTTTATTTCCCAATATTTATCATCTGTTGAATACGATATCACGGGGTTTCTTCCATGAACTAAGTTTCTTTCCCAATATTTATCATCTATTGAATACGATATCATGGGGTTGCTTCCATGAACTAAGTTTCTTTCCCAATATTTCTCATTTGCTGTATACGATATCACGGGGTTGCTTCCATGAACTAAGTTTCTTTCCCAATATTTCTCATCTATTGAATACGATATCACGGGGTTGCTTCCATGAATTAAGTTTCTTTCCCAATATTTCTCATCTGTTGACTATGATATCACGGTGCTGCTTCTCAGCCGACAACAACATGATCGTTTTCAAATCTAATTTTAACAAATTCTTGTCGAGCGGTCGACTTTAATGATTCAGCCATTGTTTTCAATCCTATCGAAGGTGTTGTTGATCCACAACTGACAATCTCATTAACTCTCATCATCGAGTGGTATTTGGCTTTGCTAAGTGGTGACTCATCAGCATAAAGAAACGAACGCAGAGACAAATACATAGATAACTAAGAAAAAGATAGATGACGTGTTCACTCTATTATAAATTCCAGCTAGGTAGAATAATTAAAACAATATTTTCGAACATAACTCAATCTCAGAACTAAAGTATATACTTTAGTATTGTTTTGTGTTATCTCTATCACCAGTAAAAAAACAAAACAAAATAAAACTGCAAAATAGGTATCTTGTTAATAATCAGGTCCATGCATTGGCCCCGATTCTATCATGCTGTTGTTCATCGTCCACTGACAATGTCATTACCTCTTATTCTCGAGTGGTCTTTGGTCCTTGATAACATGTTACTCAATAATAAAAAACGCAATAAAAAATAGAAATTAATCACAATACAACCGAGATGATATAGGTTCGTATGCCAATGGTTCTGTGAATCATATACAATGTACGATTGGCGATAGGCGCTATATTCTGGCATAAAATAACCTAGACTGCACCTTTTAGAGAGATGGATATCCCCGGCATTAACACCAATATTGGCCCCGTGGTGGAGGCTAGTAAATAGGGGGGGGGAGGCTTTGTTTACGGTGCGCCGGTTTCTACTGCGAGATCGTCAACAAATGTTTCAAAAAGTTTGTTTATTTTTGTTTTTGTGTTTTTTGATGAAAAAAAAATGACACAATACTGGTCAACTCTGACGATGGAATTTTATTCCGAAATTAATAAGATTAAAGTAAAAAAAATAAAATAAATTAATCTTGCATTGATAATGGCTTATATTTTCCATTTATCATACTGACCCAGCAATGCTTTAAAACTGAACGACCCATTTATTAACTAAAAAAATAAGTTATTCAATACAAATATAATTCAGTATTTGACAAAATATGAACATTAGATTTAAATTTAAAAGTTCAAGAAAATTCTAATTTTGAAACATCAGAGATATTCATAGGAAAACCTGCTTGCTTGGCATGCCGAGAGCAGGCTCGAAACGTTCCTCGTATAATCACGATGGTTAGCGGCTTGTACAGCCAAGTAAGTGCACAATGGTTCCTGGTGTAGCTTATCATTAATATGCAAAGACAATTTTCAAATCAACATTGAGCGAAAACATATATACATATATATATATATATATAGAGAGAGAGAGATACAGAAAAATATAATAACATACGAATGATTTATTTTAACAGCAAATAAAAAATAATGGCGAACAATACTGTTTTGAACATTGTTCGCTTGATGTTGCTGTTTTGTTGAAACTGCAGTCGGGTGCGACGTGGAGGGCGAGAAGCGGAAAAACGGAGGGCAAATTCGGAACAAGGCGCATCGCACGTGCCAAATAAGGGCCACGCTCGGGTGGATTTAACACAGATGGAGGTGTGGTCAGTGTAACAGAAAGGAAAAGGATGAATGCATACATTTTGCAATTATATCAGTTTCTTTACAGTTTCTATGACTTTATTTTAGTTTTCATATCGCTTAGAGTTTCTCGTATTGTTTTATTACGATTCAGTTATTAATAGATTTTAAAGGTGTTCTCTTATTCAACATTCGTCTATCCAGCCAGATTCTAAAGATACTATACGATGACAAAGAGCACTGTTATATTGAGAGAGAGAGTAATATTAATTATTTATTACCTAACGCAATCTTTAGTGTAGGAAGTTAATTCTCTACGGTCAGCGGGCTCGAACTCCGATCACAAATCGCCACTGATTTGTAGCCAAGAGCGTTCCCCCGTCGGCCACAGCGAATTAGCTAATAATTAAAGATTCGGCGGGTATTATACAACGAGCAGTGAAAGTGATCTTACAACAACACACTGTGTTTGAACTCGCATGGAGCTATTAGTACTGCTTGTTATTAAACTAAAACAGTGCCTGGCCTTTAGTAAAGGGGCTTATAATAATATTTATAAATAAATAGTAATTATTTATTACCTACAGACATCGATGTTTCATGCTAACACAATTTTCAGTGCAGGAAGTTAATTCTCTACGGTCAGCGGGCTCGAACTTCGGGCTTGAACTATATATATATATATATATATATATATATATATATATGAGACAGAGAGAGAGAAAAGAGGGTAGTGCAGTATTAGTGCAGTTCCAACGAGAGAAAAGTATATATGTAAAGGAGTAAGGCTACCCACATTTGTAACAAGTTTTTTTTCAACATTTATCAATTATTTTGTTATTTTATCATTTAATAATTGTATATAATGCGTTTCAAGCGGTGGTCCTCTCTCATCAGATATATTGAAACGCGTTAAATAAAATGATAAAATGATAAAATATCAAAATAATAAACAAATGTTGAAAAAAAAACTTCTTACAAATGTTAGTAGCCTTACTCCTTTACACACACACACACACACACACACACACACACATATATATATATATATATAAGTTTTTCATGGTAAACGACTGATGATCCCTTAAAATAGTGTTAGAAACTAACTAATATAATAACTGTAAAAAATAAATTGACTTACATGAGTAATTTTCCACTGGAAGACTTGAGACTATAAGTTTTTTTGTTTTTTTTTATATAGTTTTAATGGTTGAGAAACTTCCGAGACTATATATATATATATATATATATATATATATATATATATATATATATATATATATATATATATAATCAAATATGTTTATCACTCTTATTTCTTCTATCTTTATATATATATATATATATATATATATATATATATATATATATATATATATATATATAAACGTAAAGCATGAGAATGGCAATTCTATAAAATACCATATCTATTTAGTCATCATTTGTTCAAAACACGAGGGTTCATATCAAAGCATTTTTATTTAATTCGTTCTTTTAGCTATTGCTTTTCAAAGAATTACATCGTATCGTCAGAGGAGATCAAAAAAATTACTTGGTAAAGAAGAATCACGTAAAAATCTGGTTACTAAATAGATGTTGCATTTCATACAATTTTATTCTCATCTTTTACTTGTTATATAATTGCTCTATTTCAATATATTGCACATTAATTTTCTATGTTAGGTTCTATTTTAAAGGTATTCATCATATCTTTATTATACTGTTTGTTTATATATTTATTTACTTCGAGTAAATCGGTATACTTGACACTGAAGCTGTCGGTAGAATGTAAATGACTGCATGGAACTCTTAAGGCGGTTCATTTTAACTACTACTTATTAGACCGGCATGTGAGCACATAGGGAATATATCAGACGATAGCCTCCGTTGTAATAATCTCGATTCTTGGCAACGGTGCGTTGGTGGGTCTAAAGCACACTAATTAATTTTAATAACAAGGAAAGATATGTATATATATATATATATATATATATATATATATATATATATATATATATATATATATATATATATATATATTATTGACGAAAATAAAGAGCACAGAAGGAAAATTGAATGTGTCAGGATAGTGACGGTAACCGATTAAAATACATTTAATTCTATATTCGATTATAAAACGAGTAAAAAATCCCACCGAGGATAGAAAAAAAAATAGATGGGGGTCAAAGTTCCCCAAGGAGATTTAACGGATTTGGAATAAGTTTTTATTGCAATATATAAGCCCTGGTGATACCAGATCAGGCTGCCCTGTGGCTCCCTGAGACGAAATTCACCTACATTGACGTTTTTTTTTTTTTTTTTTTTTTTTGTAAAACTTAATTATGTTCTACAAAACCAAAAACAAAAACAACAGCCCCTCTCCCTTTCTCCCTTCCCTTTTTTAATTTTATTTTTAGAACTTGAAGCATAAATCTTTTACTATAATGACCAGATTCGGCATTAAATAACCCAAAAAGGGTTGATATGCCGTAAAACAAAACTACCAAACCAAACTACCAATATATAAGCCTTCTTATTTTGGCAGAAAGAATTTATAACAATGTTGAATCTCTTTTGGGTACTTTGAATCCATCCCTCTATTTAAAAAATATATATATATATATATTCATATTTTTTCAGGCGAGAAATCTAAAACTGCAAAAAAAAACCCGCATTAACTGCCCCTCCCTCTAAAAACCCACACACACGAGGTGATGACATAAACCTCGGCTGATACCACACAAACTAGTCACGAAAGGTCAAGAAGGATGTAAACACCGATGAGGAAGAACACTAACAAGACCTTCACTGGAAAGGTTCGGAGAGGCATGTTGCCACCCAAACCCATTGAAGACCAATGGTCGTTGCCAGCGAGAAATCGATGGTAAGCGGTGTTTGCGATAACGCGAAATCGTTTGCAATGGTTATCGAAAGAGGTAAGGGAGACCTGAAAGTCACGTAGTATTACGCATGAAATCTGAAGAAAAACATTTTTTAAATGAGTACATATGATTGTTGTATTGCCCTTTTTTTTCAAAATGGCGGTATACGAGGATTTTAGATAACAACAGAAATGCGATGTATGTGTTTTTTGTCCTATCAATACGTAATACTAACTAATTTTTAACTTCACATCGTTTTACATGACATAATCTAAAAAAAATGATGTTTCTTTATTATTGGGGGGAGATCAATTGTGCATCTCTTATTTAGAAGAGTCTGTGGACAATCCTGAGAATTAGTAAAAACATACATTACAAAATGAGACTCTACAGGTTACGGACCGGGCTAAAATAATTACATATACTTTAGAAAGGCATTCTTAACATGGGAGGTGAGGGTTGATTAATTATTCTGTTTATTAAATTGTTTTGTGAAAGTGGATAATAGTTAGGCAACACCCCACTCCCTCTATGCTCATAGATCTTTCTAAATTATAACGTTATTGTATCATCCCAGTCCGTAAACTGCATACGTAATTTTTTTTAAATTTAGTTTCTAGCTTATTCTCGTGATTATTTCCCCTTAAATCCGACTCTTCTGAAATGAAAATGAAAATGTCATCTGGCCAAATAATAGAACAGTACCAACAATTGTTATCGCCTATATACAATTTTTAATCGTCTTTTCGAACAATCTCTCTCCGACTCTAATCTCAACGTGTATCCATATTTATATAGATGAGGATATTTCATATTTACTTTTAATACTAATACATTATATTAAACGTTAATTAGTATTTCAGTCACCTAAATTACTTGTGTGTCTCTAGTTGTGTGTGTTCTACTTTCTTAAGGTAGTTTAACCCCACTGGACATAGACTATATTATGTCGTACGCACGTGTGTTGTCTCTGGAGCAAAACAGCATGCGGGAAAGGCACAAGTTTGTGGTTTTTATATCATAATTTTCTGGGGTGACTCATGCGTAGTGATTGTTTGAAAGACACTGCTGATTGGAGCTTTTGTCCAATTTGAAATCGAAAGTATAAACAACATTCACTGTCGCTGCCACTTCAAAGAAACGGATTAGTTCGAAATATCCTAAAAGTTACCAAGATACGAAATGTCGAGGTCGCATACATAAATATCTTGCGGACCTGTTTAATTATTTATGAGTGTATACCTCCCGTAAAAAAATGACAGAAAATGATTGTTCTTCGCCCGTGTTCGCACTCGTTAGTTATCAAGACACATTGCTAAAATATTCATACAAAATTATAGAATTACGGCTTGGTCAAATAGTGATCAGTTTGTCACTTGTTCCTATTTTTTTAATTTTTCTTTTCATTCATTTGCTGGAGACGGGCATTCTTCCAAATGCCAAACGATCACCCGCTATTTACTATATATATATATATATATATATATATATATATATATATATATATATATATATATGTGTGTGTGTGTGTGTGTGTGTGCTTCCTTCGGTTGCATATTTTTGCTAAGCTAAGAGGATCATATCATGATGAACTAACTACATACACTGACACCAAAGGAGAAGGTAATGCATAAGACGATGATATAATGACGAACGATCGCTCCCGTCACCCAACCGAAACAGTAGGAGTTAATGGCTGGGAGCATGATATTATGTCAACTGAATAGATAATATACTATCCCCCCCCCCCAAATAAGAAGGTCATCCTGGGAGGATGGTATCGTGAGGAACAAACGTATACTATACTGCCGCCCCTTCAAAAGAGAAGGTAATGCCCGGGAGGAATGTAGTTTCCGAAAAAATACTACACGAAATTAAATGAGCAGAAACCGTTTTAGTCTTAATTTAGTTAAGATATGTTGGAAACACTTTCACATTTATTAATTTAGGTAACATTAAAACAATGGCAAGTTTCATTGTCCACATAAAAAAACGGAATAAAATTGGGGCGAAAACATATAGTTGTCATCTTAATAAAAAGACTAATATGCTAGCTAAGGAAGAACTATAACTTTATTTCATAATTTTATAATTAAACAAGACATGTTTATAAAGTTAAGCTATCGTTCTTTTTTTTAGCTAGCCTCTTTCTCGACTTATTTTGATTAAGACTATATTTTCCGACCTAACGTGTATTTTGACGTTTTACGTGTACAGTTAAATTTGGCATAACAAAATCAAACATAAAAAACTCTAAGTTGTTTGTTTGTTTTTTACTAAAACATAGTTTAAGTTTGAAAAAAATGTGAGTTGCTTATAAATAATGATGACACCTATTTCACTCTAAATAACAACGGAACTGAAATAGTATTGTTTTACTCCTTTCCAGTATCCATCGTAACAGATACTACACTTTGATCTTAGCCAAAAGGCCAACTAGTAATTAACCACAAATAAAGAGTATTTTGAGTGTCCTATTTCAGTTGCGTAAATTAAACGAAAATTAGAAAAGGCGTGGATGGTTATTTATTTATTTATAGGGGACCAGACCTGTTGATGACAGGATTTATTAAGTAGTGAAAGAGAACTTTAAATAAAAGAAAATTACAATTTCAACAGAAAATTTTATTTTATTGGTTGACATTTTATGTGAAAACCGTTTTTATTTCAGACTATATATATTCATAATTTTTCAGAAAAAAATGTTGAGCTCTTACGGAAGAAGTGATTCCTGGGATGACGGTCTTATGGCAACAGAACCGATACTACACTACCCTCCGAATCAAAAGATATTCCGATATGATCAAGTTTTCTTTTCGTTCATTTAAAAATGCCTAGTCACTAAACATAATATTTTTAGTGTTCATTGGCCGTTTGACTAAGATCAAAGTATAGTATCTGTTCTCACATCTCACCGAGATTTGACGTTTTACTTAACACCAGAAGTAAATCATCTCGCTTATTACAACTATTAATGTGATTATATATAGTTCTATAGAAAAAACGATAACGTATATCGAAGAAAATTTGGCAATATGAATTAGAATTTTATATTACAGAATATTAATTTATTGCAAACTTAAAAGGAACGAAATATGCAAATGATCAATATCGATATTTGTTAGATGCAGTTTTGAGATGAGTATATATATAAATATATATATATATATAAGGTTTTTCAAAATATGATTGTGTTCTTTTTAATTGAATAATCATGATCGCTAAAAAAATATGTAAATGAGCAATATCGAGATTTGTTTGAGTAATTTTAAACATTCGTATATTTACGGTATTGAGAAATATGTATAATTAAATAAACCTAGTCAGTGTTTACTGATAATATCATTGGAATTGATGGAAAATCTTTCGCATTTATTCATTTATATATATATATATATATATATATATATATATATATATATATGTGTGTGTGTGTGTGTGTGTGTGTGTGTGCAGGGTTTGGTAATTTCGATGGGAATCCGAGTAAGAGAGCTCAATATACTTTTTAACAGAGCAGGAATGAATTTTAAAAGATAACAACTGTTTATTTTCAAAATTATATATATATATATATATATATATATATATATATAGTACATATATTATATTTTTTCTATATATGTTTATCCAATGAAATTCCAGTGTTTTTAAAAAGTGCCCAATAACAAGTAGAGCGTTTTTTTTAAGTATATATTTTTTCAATAGAAACATTTTTGGTTACATATGTGCATACATGCTTCAGTTGCGCTCTGTTTCGATAGCCAACGTACTCAGACCTAAAAGAGAACGCAGCTGAAACATGTATTTACATATTTAACCAAAAATGTTTGTATTAATAAAAAAAAAATACTATATATATATATATATATATATATATATATATATATATATGTGTGTGGGGGGGTGTATTGGTGTGTGCGCGTGTAAAAGAGAGAGAAAGAGAGATGCAGGAAGAGATTGTTGATTTGAGTGGGTATGTGTGTATACTCATAGAAATTACTGGATGGATATATGTGTATATTATACAGCGAGGGAGTACACAAAAATCGCGTAATGAGAGAGAAATAAGAAAAAATAGGTAGAAAGAAACACGAAATGTAACAGATATAAACATACTATACGATTTGATGAGTAGATATTTATTGAGAGATAGATAAATATAAAGCTAACTTCATTTTATTAACCTTATTAATATATATATATATATATATATGTATATATGTATATACACATATATATAGATGTATGTATATACGCACATATATATATACATATATATATACATATATATATGTATATACACATGTATATATACATATATATATATGTATGTATATACACATATATATATATATACATATGCATATACACATGTATATATACATATATATATGTATGTATATACACATATATATATATATACGTATGTATATACACATATATATATATATACATATATATATATATATATATATATATATATATAGAGAGAGAGAGAGAGAGAGAGAGAGAGAGGGGAAGAGAGAAGGAGAGAGGGGGAAAGAGAAAATGATAGGGAGACAGAAAAGATAGACTAATAGTTCGATTGAAATATGGATGGATTAAAAGATAGATTCAATACATGCACGCGTGTAATTACATCAGTTAAACATAAATGACAACTCATATATTAGTTGATAAGATCTCATTGTTTTCCGAAGAGATCTAATCTATCCAAGAGTGTTTTTAATAATTACACGGCTTATTACGGCCACGCAAATAACCGAAGTCAAATTTCGTTTGTTTCTCTGCCAAACGTTAATTGCCTCTTAAAAAGGCGAAGGACGTCGCCTGTAAAGAACGACGAGCGAGACAAGTGGGGCCATTCCACTGACAGACGTTTGATATTTCTATCTCATTCAATCTTCTGTCCATAATTGATCACATGGATTACATTGGTTTACACTAGGAATTTCTATAATCGTTGAGTGCTGCCCAATTATTCTTTGTATTGCAATTCTGGCTGTTTCCTTTGTTTTATTGAAGTGTTTAGACACTTAAGCAGAATGAAATCATATTCTAACAATGTATATAAGAACATATATATTTTTATGTTTCTAACAATATATATATATATATATATATATTAATATTTACTGTATGTTTCGGATTAAGGATAGATGCTCAATCGGCAAGAAGTATTCGGACATCTTGCGACATATGAGATCTCTTGAGCGTAATCTAAAATAATTCCCTCAAATAATATAAAAATATTCTTCTTCTATTGTTGTGATGAGACATTACCGGATATATATATATATATATATATGTATATAGTGTGTGTAGATTTCAATTTTGTGTTGAGAATCTGAATAACAGAGCTCAATGTAATTTAAACAGAGCAAAACAGAATTATAAAAAGAAAAACTATACACACATTAAGGTTGTACACATTATAACTTATTTCGACCCCTTTAATTAGGTCTCCTCAGATGTATAAACAACCACGTCAAAAAACCCTTTTTTTGACGTGGTTGTTTATACATCTGAGGAGACCTAATTAAAGGGGTCGAAATAAGTTATAATGTGTACAACCTTAATGTGTGTATATTTTATTTTTATAATTCTATATATATATATATATATATATATATATATATATATATATATATATATATATATATATATATACAGGGTGATTCATAAGTCACTTAGCTATTTATTTTTGAAATTCTAAAGTTAAAAAATGCGGTAATACAAAACAGAATGTGTATTCAACAAATTCATTTATGGGAGTTTCAGATTACAGCAAATTTTCAAAATTTCCACCTTCGTTCTGCCTGCATAGCTCCATTCTTTTTTACAAGGAATTTACGACTCTTCGTAGCATATTTGAGTGATTATGAAATAAATATATATAGACACAAATATATAAACGAACAAATTTAAACTAACAAATAACAGTAATTAGAGAGTAAGGTAACAATTATCAAAAGTTCATAGTATGTTTGTGCTTCATACGGTAATCATTTTAAATAGCTAAGTGAAGTGACTTATAAATCACCCTGTATATATATATATATATATATATATATATATATATATATATATATATATATATATATATAATTTTTGATAGTAATACTTAAACTATTTAAGCCTAATATATCTTATTGTATGTAATTCCAGAGCTTGTATAAATACGCTTATAGAACATCCAAGATAACTTTGCATTTTGGCCGTGTAAGTAGAAACGAAACGGTCCGTCAAGAAATGGATATTTTAAGAAATGAATAAATACATGGTTACTGAAATCTAACATCATATTATATATATATATATATATATATATATATATACATATATATATATATATTTATATACATATATATATATACATATATATATATACGGCACAATCACGTTGACACACCGGTTCCCGTTAGATCACCGAAGTTAAGCGCCGTTGAGCCTGGCCAGTACTAAATGGGTGACCATTTGGGAATACCAGGTGCTGTATGTGCTCTCTGCATATCTCGGCATTGTTTCCAGTCGTCTTGTATTACTACTTGCTATTGGATCAAGCAATTCCGACTCAGGAGAGCGGTTGTTGGATATTGCGCAACCCTTGCAATTACAAATTCACGCGCGGGCACTCATGGTGGGGCACTCATACGTCGAAATCGACGGGAGGGTCCATCATCATATATATATATATATATATATATACATATATATATATATATGCATATATGTATATGTGCACATTTATGGAAACATTGTTAAAAATAAGAGAATATGTGTTTAATTAAAGCTTTTTTTTATATTTCAAATTTTTCTGATTGTCTTATTTGCATTAAACATAACAAATTAATAACTGTTCTATACGCGTTTCACAGGTTTCACGAACGTTTTCGATTTTTCTTCGAATCATTCCCAAGGGTCAATAGCAAATTAGCAAAGTGCTGGAGAAAGAAGAGAATTTTGAAATAACAGCGGAGAAACGCACAGAGAACGTTTTCGCATTGTTCTAGGAAGTCGTTGATGATTTAAATTCAGTCATCCAGCGTTGGAACATTTATTTATTTATTTTTTATTTTAATAAAAATGGGAAAATTAAAGAGACGAATTCTGTTATTTTTAACAATGTTTGCATAAATAAGAAAATGCTGTCTTAATACTTACATTATATATATATATATCTATATATATATATATATATATATATATATATATATATATGCGTGTATATTTCAAGAATTATTATTATATAACTTTATAATAATGTATATCCAAAGCAAGACATCGGATTTAAATTTGTTTTAAAAAGCTAAGTATCGTAAACAGAAATTGCAGGTAGTTCAGCATAAAAAACAAGTACTTCTCATCAGAATCCTAAGACAGCATTAATACAGATTGTATTGACGTTTGTCAACTAAGGGAACATAAAATCTGAATATCGTGTTCCTATTCCTATGAGAGAAGAGATCAGGAAACTGTTTTTAGTTAACTCCAAAACATTATGTAGTAATAACCTGGTCAACATATCCAGGATGCAAGTAAGAACTTTTTTTCTTCAAGTATATGCTTACATATATATATATAAATAAGTACATATGTGCATATATATATATATATATATATATATATATATATATATGCGAAAGTTTTTTCTATCTATCCTAACTATAATAACATCAAAACACGTTAGGATTATTTAATTCTAAAGACATAGGGATATATTGAAATACCTTATATATAGGCATCTCCTACTAACTCTAACAAATCTCGAATCTGCTTATTTGCATATATATTTATTTTACAGTTTTTAATAAATTAATATTCTGT
>OY744534.1:55250053-55257553 GCA_963556195.1 Sepiola atlantica | reverse complement strand
GTTGTAGGTATTTGTTTGATTATGCATTTAAGATGAGTAGAGTAAGTGTCAATATATACTGAAGAATGATTATCTTTTTGAAAAGGTTCGTATACCCCATCCGATGAGTTCTGAGTGATATCAGCGTTATTTATGAAAGCGTTGTTAAATGACACTGGATTTTCGCGTTTGGTTATTTTTGGTGATATTCTCGATGTGTCGGGCAATCTTTCTGTTCTCCAGTGGTAGCTGGTATAATATGTTTCCGAGTATTCTTTATTCGGCCATCACTCGTGCACTTGCGACCTCTGTAGTCGTCATCAAGAGTAAGTTTTTTTGTTTTTTTTTAAAAGACTTGAATTATTGTGTTCGTTTCATAATTGTCTGTATATATATATATATATATATATATATATATATATATATATATATATATATATTATTATTACATGTATCTACATGAAATCTTATAAGGAGATATTATATTTTATAGATCAATTTTCAGTATTTAGTGTGTAGCTTGATTGCCATGAATATATTCTCATAAATTTCTCTCTCTCTTCCCCTCTCTCTCTCATATATACATATATATATATATTTTTAAATAATTAATATTTATTTATAAAAATATTATTGTTTATCAGCCCCCTCCCACAAAGGCTGGGCACTCTCGAGTAGCTTTAATAACAAGCAGTACAAATTGCTATATGCACGATCCGATCGCCGTTTCGTAGATCACTCTATACTGCCTGGTACGTAACCGCCGATTTTCGCTATTTACAATTTAAATTCCTCTATATTTACTAACTAATTGGCTATGAGTAAGATCCCCGACTACGAATCAGTGGCGATTTGTGATCGAGGTTCGCGCCTACCGACCGTTGAGGATTATTTCCTACACTGAAGATAGCGTTAGCATGAAACATCGATGTATGTAGGTATTTAAATAATTAATATTTATTTATAAAAATATTATTGTATATATATATATATATATATATATATATATATATATATATATAAGGGAAAATCGGTAACGACGGAGTCCGTAAATTACGTGAATTGCAAATGAAAATGAAAGTATAGAATCTGCTTAAAATTGTAATATGAAATGTTAAAGTTAATTTTAGAGATAAAATCAGAGTACAAATAGGAGGTGAGGTACCAACTCAGAAATTCTGAATAAGCGATGAAATTGAGAAATGGCGATGCTATCACCTACATTAGCCAGAACTGGTGGGCACTGCCCTATTTGTTAAATTCCTTTCTTTCTTCCTTACCTTTTTCTCTCTCTTTACTTTATTCTCCCCTTTCCCTTCCTATCTCTCTCTCACTCTCTCTCTCTCTCTCTCTCTCTCTCTCTCTCTCTCTCTCTCTCTCTCTCTACCCTGTGTCACTCTTAGCAGTTGTATGTCTGTTGTTAATTTTTCCGCCGTTTTATGGATGGCATAATACTTTTGAGTATGTGGGTAAATGCTCCTCCGCATAATTGTATTTGTAACTAAGCTAAAATAAAATATTGAACCGGATTAAATATTAAACAATTAAAATAGATCGGAAATACAATTTTAATTTTTTTGTGAACACAGACTAATATTTTTATTCGTGTGAGTGAAGACACAGATTTAAATAATGTTAAGAAAGCTATAAACGTCAATGAAATAGTGGAACACTGTCTTTACTTTCTATAAAAAAAGAAAGATATTTATTTAGATACACGAAAAAACAGATATTGTGAGGGAGGGAATAAGCATGTATAGATTAATATGTATAGATTAATATATATATATATACATAGATATACATAGACTGATACATACGATGATAAATGGATAGAGAAGGGAATATTTAGAGCCGAGAGACGTTTTTGATCAGTTCACGAACGAAACTGGAGAAATGATAGAAAAAGTGCATATCTGGCTCTGTAGTAGAGATCGGCAGCTAAGATGGCGAGGGCCTCTTTTATTACTGGCGGGCAAAAAGAGACCATATGCCGCAGTTCCCACTGCCATTAAATGATGCAAAAAAATGCAACAAAAAAGCCCGGAGCAGGCATTTTTCTTGGGCTGAGAGAACCTGGAAAACCCGGCCACATGGACCGGATACACTTTCTGCTTCATCTCCCATATTTCTTACTTTCTCTCTTTTTGTAGTTGTTGTTCTTGTTCTGGGTCTTGGTCTTATTGTTGTTACTCTCGTTTTTGCTGGTGTTCTTTTTCTTCTACTCCTACTACTATTAGTGGTTATCCTCTCCTTCTTTTGACATCGTCTATTTCTTCTTTTTCTTTTTCTTCTACTCCTACTACTATTAGTGGTTATCCTTTCCTTCTTTTGACATCGTCTATTTCTTCTTTTTCTTTTTCTTCTACTCCTACTACTATTAGTGGTTATCCTTTCCTTCTTTTGACATCGTCTATTTCTTCTTTTTCTTTTTCTTCTACTCCTACTACTATTAGTGGTTATCCTTTCCTTCTTTTGACATCGTCTATTTCTTCTTTTTCTTTTTCTTCTACTCCTACTACTATTAGTGGTTATCCTTTCCTTCTTTTGACATCGTCTATTTCTTCTTTTTTTTCTCTTCTACTCCTACTACTATTAGTGGTTATCCTTTCCTTCTTTTGACATCGTCTATTTCTTCTTTTTTTTTTTCTTCTACTCCTACTACTATTAGTGGTTATCCTTTCCTTCTTTTGACATCGTCTATTTCTTCTTTTTCTTTTTCTTCTACTCCTACTACTATTAGTGGTTATCCTTTCCTTTTTTTGACATCGTCTATTTCTTCTTTTTTTTTTTCTTCTACTCCTACTACTATTAGTAGTTATCCTTTCCTTCTTCTGACATCGCCTATTTCTTCTTTTTCTTTTTCTTCTACTCCTACTACTATTAGTGGTTATCCTTTCCTTCTTTTGACATCGTCTATTTCTTCTTTTTTTTTTCTTCTACTCCTACTACTATTAGTGGTTATTCTTTCCTTTTTTTGACATCGTCTATTTCTTCTTTTTCTTTTTCTTCTACTCCTACTACTATTAGTAGTTATCCTTTCCTTCTTCTGACATCGCCTATTTCTTCTTTTTCTACTAATTCTATTTTCTTATCTTTTTCTTCTTTTCCTTACATTTCTCCTTCGCAGTTTAGATTATTCTTCAATTTTTCTTTCGTCTGTTTACTTTTTTGTCCGTTTTATTCTGCTGTGTTCTTCTTATTTTTCTTCTTCTTCTTTTTCTTCTTTTTCTTCTTTCTTTCTAATTCCATTATCTTCATTTTCAGTTTTCCTTCACAATTTTACTCCTTCCATTTTCTTTTGCTATTTTTCTTCTTCCTACTATTTTTTCTTCTTATTATTCCTCTTTCTACTCATTCCATTTTTTTCATCTGTTTGTTTTTATTTCCTCATTCACAATTTTGCTTCTTCTTGCATTTTCTTCTGCTTTCTTCTCCTTGCTCTTCTTCTGTTCCTTTTTTCGCATTCCATTATTTTCATCTGTTCATTTTTCATTTCTCCTTCACAATTTTACTTCTTCCATTTTCTTTTGCTATTTTTCTTCTTCCTACTATTTTTCTTTCTTCTCATTCAATTTTCATCATCTTTTTTTCTTTTTCTTCTTTTAATTCAATTTTGTTGTTGTTCTTCTTTTTCTTCGTCTTCTTTGTCTTCTTCTTCTTTTCTTATTTCCTCTTCGCAATTTTGCTACTTCTTCCATTTACTCCTATCCCTTCTTCTTCTTCTTTTCTTCGCACACTTGCTTCATCTTCTTTTCCTCCTCTTTCGTGTTCTTTTTATTATGTTTTTTTTTATTTGTCCTCCGCACGTTTGCCTCTTCTTCGTTATCATCTTGTCCCATTTTCTTTTCCTCCATTTTATCTCGGTAGGTTTCCTTTTCTTTTTATTCGGAGATTTTTCCCCCTCCTCCTGCGTTCACATACATTTATTTAGTCATGATTTTAGATATTTGAAACTCTTTCTTTTATTCGATAGATTTTTTTTTATTTTGTATGCTTTTGCAGATTTTTGTAGTTTTAGTTTTCTGCACGGATTTTCATTTGCACATTTCTTATTTTCTTTTGCAGATCATTGCACTTACTTTGCCCATTTCATCTGTCTCTTTGAACATTCCCTCAATCTCTCTCCCCTCTCTCTTTCGTTCGGAAACACGCACTTTACTTTCAAGTATGCCTTTTTCTCTATTCAACCCTATCTCTCCTTCTAACTCCTCCTACCTCTCTCCATATATATCTTTCGCAAATACTCACTTTAGTTTCAAGTATGCCCGTTCTCTAGTACACCCTCTTTTTTCCTTCTTACTCTTCCTATTTCTCTCTCTTTCGCAAACACTTACTTTACTTTAAAGTATGCCCGTTCTCTAGTCAACTTTCTCTCTCTGTCTGTCCCCCCTCTCTCTCTCTCTCTATCTCACTCTTTCGCAAACACTCACTTTCCTATCAAGTATGCCTTTTTTCTAGTCAACACTCATTCTAGTCCCCTCTCTTTCTTTCTAGCACGCTCTCTCAATTCTCTCTCTCTTCCTTCTCGCTCTAGCTCTCTCACTCACTCATTTCTTTGTGAGTGTATCCATTAGATCTTATATATATATATATATATATATATATATATATATATATATATATATATAGCTCTGTGGTTTTTGCTTGCCACCCCCCCTGTTGTGACATCACAAATAGACATTAAACCATCTATTAGAAAGGATAGGGAAATATGATGACACATCGATATTTGCTTCTGCCTAACCATTTAGTTTGTCCCCAACCAGCATGGTTTTCGCAATTGCTTTTTTTAAGTATATTCCAATTAGGAAGATTGTTACGGTGGCGACACTTTAAAAAAATCTAATAATATAATGGAGACATGTCATTTAATATAGCAAATAGAAGGAGAAGAGATAGCAAATGCTGAATAATTAATTATATAATGTAAGGGAGATAAGTTATATTTAAAATATGTTATTCATTATTAAGCATTTTCATTTCAATTATTGATCCTTTCTCTATGTTACATAACAGGTTTGCGTATTTCCGTGTGTTTCTTTCCTGTGCTGGACTTAGACATAATTATAAATGTTCCATATTTTCTTTTTCTCGCATATTTTTAAAATTTTTATTTTAATTTAAATTAATGTAAAAAATATGTAACCGATTCATACCGTGTTACAGCGGGGTTGTACAATTAGTTTCTAATACGATAAAGTCTATGAGAGACATTGTCCATGTCTTTAAATATGTACTGCTGTAATCGTATTTCGATGTTACAAAAGAATTGGCTAAAATTCATCCATGTTGGTCTCACACAAGAGAATATCCGACGAAGGTAAGTAGATAGGGAAAATGCGAGGAAAAAAATACAAAATGGCGATCGTTTTAAATTGCAAATAGATGCATTGCTCGTTCACAATGTATCGCCGAAATAATTTGTTCTTTATTTTAGCACTGACCCTGGGGTTTGGGGAAACATACGGATTGTAGAAAAATACAAGATGTAAGACGATATATATCAGAAGAATACTTACGCGAAGACGGGTAAAATGACATCCCCGAACAGTAAGGTTTTGCCCATATTTCATGTCCTGTGAAGACGATTAAAATAAAATTATTATCATACAACACCTAATGTCTACAATTCGTATTCTAATTTCGAGTAAAATCCCTTACATGATTTTTATTCGCAAAAATGTTATTAAGTTAAAGCTTAAGTTTAAAAAATCTAAAGAAGAAGTTGAAATTCAGTGAATCTGGCTCAATTTTTGTCTAATAACTGATATCTGATATATTTTAATTTTAAGATGGGAAAATTATGCCTATATTGTGACTGTAAACACTTTTTGAAAATTCCAAAGATAGGGGAATTTGAGAAATATTTATTAATTGATTTCTAATACCTATTCATAAAATTTAACAAAAATCGGAGCTCTGTATTTTCCCAAAGGGCTCCCAACGCTTTTTTATTGCATTACCATAAAACTGAATAAAATTATGTATATACCACATTACAATTCGTTACGTCTAGTAGCTGAGTCCCAAGCTTGATTTCATGACTGAGGGTCGCGCTGACAAATATTCGTGGTCTTAGAACTAATCTAGACAGTGTACAATCATTTCTCCTAGTAAAGTCCCCGTATATCCTCGCACTAAAGGAAACTATCCTATACTCTTCGATCCCTTATGATTGCTTTAACATGACTGGATACCTTCCACTCTGCCGAAAGGACTCAAAGAGGCATATGCGCGGACTTGGGGTCTATATTCGTAACACCCTCCCTTTGACTAGAGAGGGCAATCAAAGAATCAGATGATCAGACCTTCATAAGTTTTTAGGCTAACTTTGCAACCCTGCGTTAGTTACTTATTTTTCTTCTACTGTACTCTGAAAAACCATATCTCTGAAAGTATAGATGCAGTTCTCTGCTTACATATTAGCGTCAACATACATGTATTTGGTGATTTCAATGTCAATTACAGTAATTGGTTCGGTTTCCCGAGCTATAGAGACGCGGCTGGTAGAAGTACGTATAGTTTATCAATATCTCATACCCTTTCGCAGCCTCCCAGATCGTGAGGCTCAGCAAGCCTCAATTCTTTATCGATTTCTGACTGCATCACCCAAGGATTGTGTGACAAAGCCCCATAGCCCACTCAGGAAAGCTGATCACTTTCTGATATTAGTTCTCGACCCCAATCTGAGGAGCGTTGCTCAAAATGACGTGACACTTATAAAAATGCTGATTGGGAATCGACTAGATCTAACCTCAGAGATTCCCCATTGAGTAATATGTTTTCTCTTCCTGCTGAAAGAGTGCGAAAATGAGACAACTGAATTGGTCAAAGCAGCCATTGAAGCATATGTTACCACGCTAAAGTTGTATAGCAAGCTCTACTCTCCCCAATGGTCCACTTCAATCTGTGCAGCTGCCATTTCGTAAAAGCATCATGCATTCATCTGATTCAACCGCCATAAGTCAAATACAAATAGACAAACATTTATAGAAGCTGGAAATCATTGTAAGAGTTACATAGCCGCAGCCAAGAGAAGTCATACCGAAATGACCAGAGAACGCATTGACTCGCAGAAATCAGAAACTCGGGATTTCTAGAAAATTTACAATAGTTTGGTGTATAATGACCAATCTCAGTTCTCCCACTGTCCAACACCCATCAACTTGCTAACCGAGAAAGTTGAACTGCTTTCCTGGCGGTTCGCCTCAAACTCTACCATATACCTTTCAAACAACTCCCTTCCAACTTTTCCTTTGCGGCAGAAATCATACACACTGGACGAATACTTAATATAAGTAGATCCTTCTGAGACAAGAGAAACATCCAGGTTGTCCTTGATGACCGTACATCCAAACAGCATGATATTAAAGCGAGTGTGCCTCAAGGATAAATCCTTAGACCTTTATAAACGACCTCCTTGATTAAATTGTGTCCGAAATAGGCATATTGGTTCAAGACCTCACGCTCTATAACGAACATGTGAGCAAAAACGGACACACACATATCCGATGCAAT
>OY744534.1:55230053-55245053 GCA_963556195.1 Sepiola atlantica | reverse complement strand
ATCTTCGGTGATGTTAAGGTTGAAATCAAGGAGAGAGAGTGAGCCGGACTCGTTTGGGTGTTCTATGGTGAATTGTATGTGGGGGTCGGTGTTGTTGAATGTGTTGAATATTTGTGTGGCTTCGTCTTGAGAGGATGTAAGGATTAGAATGTCATCTATATATCTGGAGAAGAATATATAGGAGAGGCAGGAGTTAAGTGCTCGTTGTTCTAACCGGTTCATGTAGGTGATGGCTAAGAGACCGGAAAGGCTAGAACCCATGGGGAGGCCGGAGATTTGTTTGAAAGTGTGCTGCTGAAAGGTAAAGTATGTGTTGTCGATGATGATGTATAAGAGATTGTGAATGTCAGTAGGTGTTAGTCCGAAGAGCTCTAGGTTGTCAGAGGAAGATATGTGGTCGGTGATGAGGTCTATGGCTGGGTGTGCGGGTATTGAGGTGTAGAGGGAGATTACGTCTAGGCTAAATATATAGTTGTTAGTTTGTAGTTGTTGGTGTTGGAGTGAGTGTAGTCTGCTAATTACTTGGTCGGAGCTGCTGACATGTGCGGGGAAGGTGGAGAGTAGTGGTTTGAGTAGTTGAGAGAGAAGCCAAGAGATTTTATAGAGTGGTCCTTCAATACTAGAGACTATAGGTCTAATTTGTGTGTGTGTGTTGGTCTTGTGTGTTTTAATGAGGTGGTAGAAGGTGGGAAGTCTGCTATTTTTGGTGGTGAAGTTGATTTTGTATTTTTTGGGGAGGTTACGTGTGAGACAGATTTGGGACCAGGTGTTGTTAATGGAGTTTTGGACTAATGTGGCTGAAATGTTGGGGGCGGGGGTGTATAGGTTGTTGTTGTTAAGATGTTCGAGAGCGAGTATGTTGTATGAGTCTTGAGAGATGATACAGAATTCCTTACCTTTATCAGAGGGTAAGTAAACTAGGTTTTTATTTTTCAGGTTTTCTAGGGTAAGGCGTTGGGATCTGGTGATGTTAGGGGTGATGTGGGGTTGTTCTTGTTGGAGTATATCAAGGATCCTCTGTTTTAATCTAGAAAGTTTTTGATCAAGTAGGTGGTTACTAGGTGGTGGGTGTAGTGGGTGGTCAAGCTGGTAGACAGGGAAGGAATTAGTAGTGTTGGTTGTATTATTAGGGATGTCTATGGTAGGTTGATTAAATGCTGTGAGCCATTTGAGGTGATAAGCTGTTCTACAGAATTGAGTCTCGATCTTAAGTTTTGTGTGGTCGTTTAGCTTTTGGGTGGTGATGAATTTGGGGCCAAGGCTGAGAAGCTCAGTCTCGGCAGTAGTAAGGGAGCCGGTGAGGTCAGTGACCATGGGGGGGCTAGTGAGGTGGTTGTTGGAGTTGTAGGTTCTGGTGGTACTAGAGTTCTTGGTGATGTGAGGTTGAGAATATTTCTGGGAAAGCCAAGTGAATTTCCGTTTAAGTCGGTTTTTCTCGAGGTTGAAGCAATGGTGATAGGCATCATTGACAGCCGTAGATATGTTGTGTGTTGATTGTTCTGTGGGTGTGGATAGTGAGGAGTTGATCTCTGTGATGGTGTTGATGAGTTGATGAAGTTTACAATGGAGGTATTGGATAATTTTCTTGATACAATAGTTATGTATGAATTTTCTGGCTGGGTAAAGTATGGGTAGGTGGAGGCAGGCAGGTAGGTGGATGTTTTGTATAGTGTTGGGTGTTATGTTGTGCTTGAGGCATCTTTTGAGGAAGCGGATCTGGCAGCTGGCTTTGGCACGTTTCTCCGAGAGTCGGAATAATTCTCTGGCGTATGCAAACTGTGTCTGGCCTAGACGAAGTGTTAGTAGAGAATGGTAGTTTGCTTGAAGCATTGCTGGGTATAGTAGTAGTAAGTTTTTGAAAGGCTGTGGGCAATGCAATTCCGGGTAAGATGCAATATATATACATATATATATACATATATACATATATATATACATATATATATATATTCTA
Organism: Sepiola atlantica; assembly: GCA_963556195.1. Lineage (NCBI taxonomy): Eukaryota > Metazoa > Mollusca > Cephalopoda > Sepiida > Sepiolidae > Sepiola > Sepiola atlantica. Next base: position 55,243,099 of record OY744534.1, on the reverse strand, counting down.
TGATATATATATATATATATTCTATGATATATATATATATATATATATATGTATTCTATGATATATATATATATATATATATATATATGTATATATATATTCTATGATATATATATGTATATGTATATGTATATATGAATATATATATATATATATATATATATATATATATATATATATATATATATATATATATATATATATATAGTGAAGTCTATGTGTGAGTAGAAAAATAAAACAGGTCGCTCGATTGATACACAAGAGTGATACGAGTTTCATTTATATCCGATACAACTATAGTTCCATCGAATAGTAACCAGCTTTCCAAAGACAACCCCTCTACTTTTCCAAAACTTAGAAAAATAATGGATTAGAACGTTTAGCAGCTATAAAATACGATGGAAAATTATCAGGAAGCTCGTAAAAACGGGGGCTAAATTATGTCCTCATCGCTGGTGCTAATGGTTCTTCGACGAAAAAAAAAATGCCTGGTGATATTCACTGGGAGTTGCTGGATAATCACGTACATGTCTTATTCAAGACGACGACAAAAAATAATATAAAATTATGAAAAGACAATACGGAATATTAATTAAAAATTAAGTAACTTACTTAACATGAAAATAAAGAAAAATATATGCATTTAATATATTTTTCTTTATTTGCATGTTAAGTAAGTTACCTTAAATACGAAGACATCGAGAAAAATCTCCTTTTCTATAATATATTCATAGCTTATACTGTGAACGGCAATATGTATATATATGGAAAGCCAGAACTTAATAGGTATTGCGAGAGTGTAATCCTATTTTCTTAGAAGGGAACTAACAAATAAGAGGTCGAGAAAAAAATCATGAATTGTAAAGAAATTTTGAAATTAAATTTAACAGATATGAATGGATTAAAGCCGGACACCCTGATCATCTAAGGGCCGTAACTCAGTTTACCCATCAGATAATTCACAAAAGTGTCTTTATACATTCATTTATTATTCATTATTAAACTCACTCTGTTAATTTTAAATTGTGATGTAATATCGTTATTTGTGGCGTTTGTTGTTAGTCGCCTCTTGTCGACATTGGCGCATAAACTGGTAATCCTTTTCGCTCTTTGTCAATACATATTTATTCTTGGATACTTATTGAACATATATCGCATATTATGAAAAGAATATTCTCTTAACAAATAAAATATAAGAGATATACAAGAAATTATCTCTGATCAACCTTCGATTGAACGTCGCGAGAAAAGATGGACGTGCCGAGCCAATCCATAATATAACCTCTTGTTTCATTTTTTTCTTTTTTATTATTTTTACTACAGTAACGTGAATGGAAGAAGAGATTGTGCATGTACGTAAATGTCCGCCGTTCAAAATCGGCCATCGATGTTACAATAAGTTCGACTTTTTATTTCTCTTTTCTGTCTCACAGGAGAATACCGGACAAATATAAAGCGGACAAAAAGAACGAACGAGAGAAAGAAATGGCGGTCGTTATGGACATTGTGTTTGCAAACAGAATAAAAAAATGATCGTTTACAAAGTGTCAGCGCAATGAGTCCCTTTCTGTTTGCCCCGGAGTTAAAGGAATCTTCTAGCGTTCAGATTAAACTGATACATTATATATACACAAACGTACGCCCAAACGCGAACACACGCGCATAACACCCAGCCCAACACGCACAAATATATATATATATATATATATATATATATATATATATATATATATATATATATATATATGTGTGTGTAGAAGGATGAAAAGGAATTAGAAAAGCAAAAGTCAAATCGTATTTCTATTCAGTTGCTCAGAGCAAGGTATATTCCGCAAATAGGCAATTTTTTCAAGTTAAATTTTTCCTTAAGCCAGGCTTTTCAAAGATCAAAATCTTATCATCAGAGGAAGTCGTTGGGATAGATAGTTGGCAAAGGCCAAGATTTAAAATTTCAAAGAGTAAAATAAAAATTGTAGGGAAAAAACACAAGGCAAAACTCTGCCCGAATGCAAGTAAATGTCCGATTGCAAAAAAGTCCGGTGTCAAAAGTCCAGCGGAGAAAGTGAAATGTAGATAAGTAGGTCGTTATAAAGCACAAGAAGTGACAAGAGAGGATTCAAAGTTAAATTCCAAAAACCACATCTTCAGGTGCGGCGAAGATAGATAGAATCCAGAGGGTAAAATGTCCAATAAAAGGTACGTTCGTGGACGCAACAAGGCTCAGTAAAACGTGAGGTTGAAAGTATTCACCATTTAAAAAGACTTCCTGGGCTAAAAACTATGGAATAGGTTAAAATTGGCAAAAAGACAGCGGATTAACATTTAAAGGCTTGCCCGTTGAAAAACAAGATTAGTCTGAAGAAAGGCAAACACTCATTGGATATTGAGCTGTATACTTTTCACAATAGGTTTTACTTTTCCTAAAAGTTCGCTTTTAGTTCACCACTTTATATTATATATATATATATATATATATATATATATATATATATATATATATATATAAAATAAAATGTGAAACAAAAAGTATACTTTTAGTAGATAGAACCTATAGTGAAATAGTTTAAGCTCAATATACGAGATATATAAATTATAAATTTCCATTCACTAGACACCTTATCAACGGACATTTACCAACTGGACAGACCCCATATCTTTTTACACGCAAATACTCACTCTCCATTACTTAATATTTTTGCAAATTTTGAATTTTAGCTTTTCCACTGCCAACTTATCTATCCATGTAACTCCTCTGATAAGATTTTAATCTTTGAAAAGACTTGGCTTATGGAAAAAATAATCAACATGTTTTTACCGAGTACACCTTGCATTGAACAATCGAAGTTGAAATAAATTTGCCATTCGTACATGTTTATCCCTCTCCTTTCATCTATCTTTATATATATATATATATATATATATATATATATATATATATATATATATATGAGACTAAAAGTATACTCTTAGAGAAGTGAACCTATAGTGAAATTATTTAAGGTTAATATACGAGATAGCACAAACATAAATATAAATGAAGGAAGAGAGATAAAAATGTTCGGATGACAAATCTATTTCATCTTCAATTGTTCAATGCAAGGTTAACTTGATACAACACGTTTATTTTTCTAACCATCAACGCAAAATCTATCATTAATTCAATAGTCCCCTCAGTTTCTAATATAATTCTAAAACTGTCTGCGAATAAATCTATCTTCGAAAAAAATCATAATTTTTACAATAACGCACTACTTAATTCTGGCTACAATGATAAAATTAATTACAAAAATAATCCCTTCACCCAGGAAAATAAACTTTAAGTAAAATCACACACAACGTAGCAATACAGGATAGAAAACAGATAAATACTGCATTACCCCCAAAAAACAAAACATATTTAAATAGTCCCACCAATACTATCAATATTGAAAAACTAGCTGACTCTCAAGAACATAGTGAAAATTAAAGAATTAAAAGAAAGAATAATATTTGGTTTAACCCACCCAATAACTCTAATGTAAAAACAAATATCCCCAAGGAATTATTCAAAATTATAGATAACTTATTCAAGAACCCGCATAGATACAGCACTATTTTTAATAAAAACTCTATTGAAATGTCTTACTCCACAATGCCTAATATAGTGCAAACAATCATCATCTCTAATAACACAAACAATCTGCCCAGCCAGCAACACCTATTATATCATCTACTAATAATTGTAACTGCCAGAAATCCATAGAATGGCCGTTAAATAGCAATTGCATGCAAGGTGACGTCTGTTACGCTTGCACTGTAAAACAATTCATCACGAAATGCCATTATACGAACTACCACCAGCATGCAAACTCTCCCTTCACCCTATAGCCCTCTACATTCCCAACTCCCTATACTAAACGACCCCCTGAATAGCATCCCCTTCACTAATCAACAACCCCTGCTAACTAACAATAACCTTGATCTCACCTCTCAAATTGTCTTATCTTCCCCACCTCACAATTTCAACTTAACTTTGGCCCAGAGCCTGAGTATGCACACTAAAACTACTCCCGATACTACAAATAACACAAAAACATAAATAGCAACCCTATACAAAATATACACTTACATTGAGGCTAGTGCCTTCCCCATCAAGACCCGAACTTCAAACCATATCTACTCCTTCAAACACAATACGACTTGTAACTCTCTATCAAATTTAATAAAAAAAACTTAAACCGTAAAAAGCACACCCTACTCCCTAGATTGGTCAATATAAAACCGGTCTGAATCCCATACTCCAGGATCCGCTTTCTATATACATTTGAAACATTTATGATAGCTACAGCAGCTAAAAGCCAACATATTATTAACCTTACAAACGAACTTATCTCAAATTGCAGGCACAAGCGAAAATTTAAGTACATCAATATCATTACTCCCTCGGACACCCCTTCCACCCAGCCAGAAACCCCCTCCAACATTAGACTAATTCTTAAATTTCATAATTTGTTAACTTTTTATCTCTTTACCTTCACAACCATACAAATAATCATCCCAATAACATAGCGTATTATCTCCATGTGCACGTAATAACTTTATTAACTCATTATACTTAATATAAATTGAGAAATAACATTATTATTCTCCACTACACTAACCCTTAATCTCCTCTTTTCTAACACTTCAATTGCTATACCCTTTTTCAATAACTAGCTAACACATTTTACTTACGTATCAATTGCCTCTCTTATCTCCCTTTTTCATACAATCCATCGACTCTGTGGACGCAGCGCTCTACTGACAATCGATTTCTAAGATCCAATAACTCTCACATTATAACTGCACTCCCGGTTACTCCTATAATGGCCCATTTGCCCGGATAATTACATCTTACACACGTAAATTCCAGATTTCCAATCGTCTGATCCCTAATTACTAATTTGAACCCTCTAAAACTTTCTGAATTATATATAATTTTGTGTAATTTTGTCTAAAAATCCCTTTAAATAAGGGGATACTCCCCCGAACTGTTTACTTACTGACCAGTACGCTACTGTATTAGTTTATTGAAACCACACCCCAAATCCTAACTGAAGCCAGTCCAGCAAATAAACTGGAAGTTGTTACACTATATTGTTGCTTACTAGCGATAAGCTGTAACTAAAAAATCCCCCTACATTACTCCCATAGTTCCATCCATTAAACTTTCTCATCCTACTTTCCGAATTTTACAGTCCTTTCCTACTTTATTCTGGTTTCGTCTTCGACTAGAAAATTCTCTCTCATTCCTTTGATTCGACCGAAGTAACTACTAACAGCATGCTTGAAATACATACAACATTTTAAACTCAACTCCTTAAAAACGATTTTCATTCGCGGCCCTAATTCTCAAAATGGCATCTTAATAAGTGTGTTTTATCTACGGTTGAACTGAACATCATTCTATTGGATTTATTACATTTTGAGCATTTTTAACGCAGTCTCCACAAAAAACCTTTTCCATCTTTAAATGTATTGTCACTGGACACTTTGTAAACGGACATTCACCGACTGGACAGACTCTACATTTTGAAAACCTTTTCATACACACACTCTTACTTTCGCTTACTTTATATTGTTTCTTAAGTTTTTCCAATTTAAAATTTTGGCTATTTCCCTGACAACATTTCCATCTATCTTATTCCTTTGTTGATAAGACTTTAATCTTGGAAAAGTCTGGGTTAAGGAAAAGAACAATAAACACGTTTTTATCGAGTACACCTTGCATTGAACGGTCGAAGATGTAATAGATTTGTCATCCGCAGATCTTAATCTCTCTACTTTCATTTATCGTTATATATATATATATATATATATATATATATATATATATATATATATATATATATATATATATATATATATATATATATATATAATGGTAATAATCCAGGTAAAAAATATCCACAGGGTGGGAATCCAGATAATTTTAAGCGGGTTTATAAAAAGTGCTCAATATCAAAATAGAGCGTTATATATGATAGATGATATATAATATATATATATATATATATATATATATATAAATATATATATATATATAAATATATATATATATATATAAATATATATATATATAAATATATATATATATATATATAAATATATATATATATATAAATATATATATATATAAATATATATATATATAAATATATATATATATAAATATATATATATATATATATATATATATATATATATATATATATATATATATATATATATATATATATATATATATATATATATATATATGCGTGTGTGTGTGTATTATATGATATAAGAGTATTCAGTCAACGGAAAATCATATGCATACAAGTTAGTGAAACAATAATATTTTTTTTTAACTGAAAGTGAATAAATAACTAAACGTGTAACTTACAGTACCGTGTTGAGTTTATTAGACGATTTTAGAAGTAAAGTAAATCCCAATTTATTTATGTCATTGTTCCTTTGTGTTAAAGTATTCTGTAGGAAATTTTCAGGAACTATTCCCTTCTTCAAGCTTTCAATGATGTTTTAAACGAGTCATATAAATATATATATATATATATATATATATATATATATATGCTACATGTATCAGTGACCCGTTGAGTCACACCTTTAATCCCTATTAAAGCTTATTTGATTTTATTCGAAAATTCACAAACTATGATAAAGTATGTTATAAGACCCCCTTCTTGCAGAATTTAGGGAGAACAGAAAATGAAATGCGAATTAAAATGGTAAAATAAAGCAGAAGAAAATAAACATCTGAAAATCATAGAAATGTTAACAGCTCTTATTTATTATAATAGATATCTAGTTATTATTATCTATATATTAATACGAAAGCGTGTTTGTTCGTGCGTCACGCTTCTTAAGAAATTCAATAAATAAACCAAAAATAAATTGAACGGAGAGACTTGGAATCGAAACCGTTACATTTAGCTGAAAACCGTCGACTCAACCAATGAGTTAAGGAAATGAAGTAATTAAGGAGATCAAAATTAACTTAGTTAAACCATTAACTGACCGCGCCCGCTACTGTTGCTTCAGCGTGGAAGGAGGAGGACATTATGGAAGGAGGAGGAGACGCGGAAACGCTTACCAAATAGGTCGGTTTCAGCCTTACGATATTTATTTATTATTATTTATTTTAATATTTAAAATTTCTCCCTCCTCTTTCTTCTTCTTTATCTTCTTCTTCTTATTATTATTATTATTTATATATTAATACGATAGAGTGGTTGTTATTTATTTTGTGTGTCACGATCTGGATCTCCTATATTCGAATATTTAGTATTTACTTTTGCCCCTGACAACAGGGGGGGTAGGGAGAGGGGAGGGAGCGAGCAAGCGAGTTAAAGGGGAGTCGCGACCGATGGTGACTGCTGAAGAGACAGCTTTTGCCCCGGAACCGAGTAATATAAATAAATATATATACTTCCATCCCGTCACGCAAAATTTTGGTGAGTAAAATATGTGCATATTTCTAGCCACCGGATAATATTATTAACAGTAAATTATACAGATTGAAGTAGAAAACACTGTGGAATTTCCACAGGGTCCGGCTAGTGATTATTATTATGAATGTAATTTCTTCAACGTCTGTTTCATATATACTTAAATAACACAATATACATGCTCAAATATACCTTAATATAGTGATTGAGTAATGTTAAAAATAAATGCTGTTTTAATTCCTCTAATTGCTGTAATAATATAATTTACATACGTGTGTCTTCAATATAATAATGGACTAGATTGTTTCCATTTTTGAAATCCAATGTATCAAATTAATTAATCGTCCAATTTTTAAAATTCAAAATATTACTGGGGCATTACCACCACTTTTAGAAACTAATATAATAATGGTTAATCTCCTCTCCTTTTTGAAATCCAATAGACTTTTGAACTATTTTTGTAAACCAATCCAATAATCAGTAATTTTTGGCATCCAATATAATACTGACCGAATTTTTTTGTTGCTCGTACATTCAAATTGAACATTGCTTTCACCAGGACACAATCGGTCAGGCAGTCTTCTCTGCGCATTACTAAAACACTATCTCATTATGATATTAGATATTCATAAACGCTCATCCAATTTATTGGACACTTCAACTGATAAAACCTGTAATCTAATAAACAACGTTACTTTTTTCTATTCATGCTCACATTTGAGGCAGATCACCACAATAGGAACTCCCCTTTTCAAACTCTTTTTATTTTCTTTTTAAAACTCAATTTCCTAAATATAACAAAAAAACACAAAAATAAAATGTCTCCGTCTAGAATAAGAATTAACAGCGTACAAAAAAACGTAACACGCCAACACTGGATTAGTCGAAATCTGAATATAAACGGCATGTCAGAGGTCAATAGTTTCTTATATTCTTCACTAATGCAAATAAAAGAAACCAATTTAGTTTATTGTACCTCCGGACATTAGAGAGTAACCAGGCTTGTCAATGAAAAAAAAAGATTAGAAATGGCTGCTTAACATTCAGCGAAGCACGAAATTATTTTAGCCAAGGATAATGCACGTATGTACGCCCGTATTACGCACCCACACACCCTAACATACATATATGCATATACAAAAGAGGTGTTTTACTTATCAGTGGATTACAAACCCACTAAAGCTTTAACAAAACGAAACAAAACACTGACACTATTTCTCAATGGATGGAAATGATGGTGTGAAGAAGAATGTTGCAAAACACCCCAGATAGTTAACAGCCCCAAAACGTTTGGTATTTAACTACACAAATTACCGGCTCGCGGCAGGTTTATATTATAACGGTCTATCTATTTACATATCTAGCCATATATCTATTTATCTATCTATCTATCTATCTATCAATCTATCTATCTATCTATCTATCTATCTGTTTCTCTCTATTTCTCTATCTCTCTCTCTCTCTCTCTCTATCTATCTATCAGAGTGACATCAGGTTCCATTTGGTTAAATACCTAATCAATACGGCTCTTTTAATTATTGAACACTTTTTATAAACATGGTAAAGATTCACTTATTTAGACATGGTGAACATAAAGTTGCCTAGATTATGTATATTCTTATCAAGCTAGTCTCCTCCTATATTGATGATTGCATGTTTGGCATGAAAAAATAGGTATATGGGTATATTTCAAAAATATTGTTTATAAATAATATATATATATATATATATATATATATATATATATATATATATATATATATATAAAGCAAATATGTCCGTATGTGTATCGCGGCATCAAAGTTAAAAGGTTTATGTAAGAGCTAAACTTATCACATATGTTGTATGCAGCACCTTATTTATGGAAGTCAGATGTTCTCTGATTAAAAAAAATATTATGACAAATGATACATAAAAATAACATTAGGAGCAAATGTTCCGATATTGTTTGTCAAAATGCTTCTAGCACTTTTCATTACTTATTAAACATATTTGAATGAATACAAATTGTTTCTTTTATTCTCAAATTTGAATTGGTAAACATTTCGACAATAACATTTTAAAGATGTAAAGAACTTAAAGCACTAAAATGACATGATTGGACACAAAATTACAAGAAAATAATGTGTATGTCGTCAAACGATGAAAGAAACAAAACAAAAACGTTTACTTACGAAGTTTTTCGATGTCATCTGTTGTATTTTTATGTCCAAATATATAATAATAAACATTCAGAAAAATACAGAGTTGCGCTGAATTTAATATATGGGGCACGAGTCGTCTACTCAACAAACGTCAAGTAAACTACTAAAACACCGTGGTTCTTTATGTGTGTATTTTTCCTCGTGCACAATCGATAGCATTATAAAGAATGACATCAAGAAAGAATAGCATTACAAACGAGGGCTTTACTTGTTTGTTGGTATGTCCCTGTGTACACTGAATGACATAATCGTTTTTGGACGTCTTCTTTGTTTGGGAAATGTAGAATAGGTGGGGAAAGAAGAAAAGGAATAATAATTAGAGAAAATAAAAATAAAAGAGAAAACTATATAATGTACTAATGTAAGATAATGAAGAGTGGCAATAATGAATCGTGGACGAGTCCATTGTGAGTGAGACGTCGAGAAAGAAATAAAGCGACTTGATAACTGTTAAAACGGAGAAGGTTCCGCAGTGCAAGCGAGTCTTGAAAGGCGGCGGTTTCAGAAACGTGAAGAGCCGAGACGCTTGGTGATCGAAGTATCGAAGTACCGAAAGAATGTGAATTTACCGATGTTTATGGAACCGATGAAGCTTTATTGGCTATGGTACCGAAGCCCGTCTTGCTGACTAAAAATGCGACTGATAAGCAAGTTGGTACTGTGAAGGAATCCCCCTGACTTGCATTTAATCAAACAGACAATTGGAAGTGCTTGTGGGACAATTGCTTCAGTTCATGCTCAGATAAACAATGCAGAGCAAATTGCTTTCCAATCGGATGTATATACGAACGAGTTTCTAGTGGAAACAAAGTCTGTGACCTCAGCAAGAAATAGACTTTCATGAGACAAAAGTATGTCAAAAGATTTTTTTATATGTGTGTGCGTAGCCGGCATAAACAATCCGGTGATAGGGAATAAAGAAAACCAAAGTTTTTCCATATACGTTCTGTTCTTTGTCATTCTTGTTGGATCTTACCGGGTACCCCGAAAGAACGGGTAATGCAATACTAACGCTGAATCAATCGGTTTGTATGAAGATAAAAATACAAACATATATAAACGAAAATATGAAAAAAAGATGGCTGCCTAAATGAGATGAACATATCTACTTTTCCTCCTGAGGACGTGATTACCATTTAAGTTGCTTGCTTTGTGAATTTTTCTGTTTGCTGCCTCATAATATATTTTTCTGGGAGCGAACTCTTGTTTTCTGAAGAGCAGCATCAATGAACGATCCTAAATTGACATATACATCTTCATCTGTGTACGAAACGATCCTTCAAAATGCACAGCATCTTTTTGGGGGGTTATTTGGAAAAAAACAAAACAAATGAATAACAACTTGGTCGCTGGAATTTACCGTCATATTCATTATATATATATATATATATATATATATATATATATATATATATATATATATATATATATGGTTATCACAATACCGAAATTAAATATAAAAAACAGGACACCAATAATTACAAAAAAATTAAAAATAAAAACAAAAGAAAAAAATATATAATCTACTATACCCCTCCCTATGACCAGATGCTAAAAACTAAACTAGGCAAAAAATTCCTAAATTTGATTGAAAAACACTTCCCCGTAACCAACCCTCTACATAAAATATTCAATAAAAATAATCTAAAACTATCCTACAGCTGCTGTGAAAACCTAGTAATGATAATTAAGGCACACAACAACAAAATACTAAAAGACAACAATAGAGAAGAAAAAAATAAACAAAGTGGAAAATATAACAAAAATAACACTACGAAGAACAAAAATATAAACAATACTAATAGAAATAAACAAAACACTAATAATAACCACCCGAACAGAAACGAAAAAGTTAGCAATGAAGAGAAAAGATGTAACTGCATAAATCGTAAACTTTGTCCACTACAAAATAAATGCCTAACTAAAAGTGTTGTATACCAAGCAACGATATTTGCCAACGAAAGACCAAATAACAAGAAATACTACGTGGGTATGACATCCCTAGACTTTAAGAGCAGATACTATAGCCATAAAAGCACATTTAAAAACAAAGAATGTCGAACTAAAACAGCACTAGCTAACCATTATTGGGAGCTCAAAGAAAATGGACACTCACCAATAATTGAATGGAAAATAGTAAAACAGGCCAGTACATGTAGAAACTTAGACAACCCGTGTAGATTATGCCTGAATGAAAAATACGAAATCCTAAATTTTAAAGATCCCCGAAACCTATTAAACTCTAGAAGTGAAATAGCAAACAGCTGTTTACACAGAAATAAATTTAGCTTAGGATGATATATAATAAATTAAATTAATAAATAAATAAAAATAAATAAATAAATAAAAAACTGAATTAGTTAAAATTTAAAACCTAAAATAGAAATACAAGAAACCACGTGTTAAAATAAATTCGCCCACTGTATTGACAAAACAAAGGAAACAGGATATAGGAAAATCCATTGTTAACAAAAATAGGAGTGTCACCAACAATGCCTTTGTTCGAGGGAAGCGCAACAATTGGCTGAGGGAACAACAAAGCATCTGATTGATTAACTAGCAAGCCATGTATATAAAAACACCTAACAAAAATAACTCCATGCATTTAGCCTGACGATTCCCCCCGGGGATGAAACACGGGAGCCTCTGTGTAGCTTGATTGCTTACTATATATATATATATATATATATATATATATATATATATATATACCAACATATTTATATATATGTATATATATACCAACATATTTATATATAATATATATATATATATAATATATATATATATATATATTGACTAGGGTTTGTTTATAATAACATTGGGAAATATGCATTCGCGCGTAATATACCGAAAGATCAAATTTTACTTGGTTTTGAAAAATCAAACCTGAGAATAAAAATGATTCCATACTGTTCAGGTCTGGGAGCAGAAGTACACAGTGGCTTACATTCATAATCGACCCACGACGCTTATGCGTATATACATACACCCACACACAGACATATATATATATATATATATATATATATATATATATATATATATATATATATATATATATATATATATTTATATATATATATATATATATATGGGGATAAAATGCATAACATTTCATAAAATGAAATTTCTGTAAAATACAAGATGTGTGAAAAAGACAAAAGGGAAAAAATGAAATTTAAATGCAGGAAAAAATTATCAAGAAACGAACAGATCCGATAACGGTAAATCCTAGAAAAAAGAAGAACGCACAACGATACGTCATTGGCAAGTGTTTAGATATTAGACAATTTTAACGTATCTCTGCACGCGTTTTATTTTATTTGTCAAATAGTAAACACGTTTCAATGACGTCTCGTTCTCCGTT
>OY744534.1:55217553-55220053 GCA_963556195.1 Sepiola atlantica | reverse complement strand
GTATTTTAATGTAACCAGTGTTAGCTCGAGATAATGGTTTGCATATGTAATCTGAAGTAATTAAATCAAAAAAGAAAGGAAAAGAGACGAGTATGAAGACTATCTGTTAACGAATTATTGGCGTATTAACCAAAAAAATCGTAATGTGTTCCTTGAATATCAATCTGGTATTCTTTTATTGCGTCAATCGAGAATGTGAAAGAAAGTATTCGGAATAGCCAATCAGCTGCCCTCAACAAGAAATATGTACATTGAGGGGGAGCGTTCTGTATTTAGCTAACAGTCAATAGCAAGATCGAAGAATCTGAAGTAATAACGATGAAATAAGGGTCCCATCAAAAAGACTTCCCAGGGTACCTGCCTGGCAAGTGTAGTAGAGCTTAGCTTGCGAGTTAAGATACTTTTGACTTCCTGTATGTTAAAAGAAACTGCCGATTACGAAAACATGTAAAGAGTATTCAAAGCGAACGAAACGAAGACATATTTTTTTTCGAAAACTCGCATCAATAATTGACCTAAATGGCTACCGAAGCAGTTTCTGCATGAGCAGTTTATAAATAAAAAGCTATAGTCGTTAATGAAATACGAAAAACATCACTAAATTTTATACTAATCCTATATATAGCGACTCTGTTGACAAAATGGTTGAGTTCTTATCTCAGCCTGACGTACTTGCTCGGCTTCTTACACCGAAGAGCTGTGATATTGCGAATCGGTTTTGATGTGAATGGCCTTGAATAATTGTGAAAGTGATGAAGTCACCCCGACAGAAATCTTGTTCCTTCTCACTGTATGTTTTTTACCCACCGCGCTAAGTTTATACGATATCTATCACTCTCAATTCCGTTACTCGCTCTTTCTCCGTTTATAAAAAGCTAACACTAATAAAGAAAAGAAAAGTATAAAAAGATTGACATAGGCAATTATAATCTAAAGGGAATATCACCACAAATATTAATAATATGTAACAAGGACCTGGGGAACGAACAGCAAATAAGATAGAGTGAGTATATAACGAACAAAAGTGCTAATTTGGGATTTTGTTTTTTTATTTTTTAAATATTTAACTGACGTTGTAAATCTACTGTTTACAGAATTAAACAATCTAATTTGAGCTGAATATGTAACACAATGGATAACATTATTTCTAGAACACAGACACACACATTATATATATATATATATATATATATATATATATATATATATATATACAGGGTGGGCAAAAATAAGGGTCCTATTTTTAAAAATTCATAACTTTTTTATTTATTGATTTTTTTTTTTTAGAATAAGTAAAGGACCCCTTCCGAAGCAAACATGAGCCGTATTAGCCCTAAGGAACGTACCCTCATTTAGAAAACATTATTTTTGCTTAAAAAACTCAAAACAGTGTAAAAAACAATACTTTAGTTTTTGTAAGTTTTAAGAAGTGTTTTTCGGTTAAAATTTGTTTTGTTTATTTCAAAAAATCTCGGAAGGGTCAGTCTACACACACATAAAGTTTGGTGAGTTTAACTTTTATTTTGTGGAAGTTATTCAAATTCAAGTTATTCAAATTTAAAGATAGGACCCTTATTTTGGCCCACCCTGTATATAAAACAAAGTTCCACCTTCAAAGTTATTTTTCGTCGATGTATATCGTGTTGCAGTTATTACATCTTAATGAAAAACTTTCGGTTTGGTCGTTGTGGTGCTAATAATTTTATAAATAAGAACAACATCGGCAACGTCGGTTTCAAATCCAAATAAAGGGGACCTCTGTTTATGTCTGTCTCACCGGAAAATGGCGGCTCGTGCGTTTTCTTTGGACATAGTCCGTCGTAGAAGACCAAATATATCTTCTGTAATACATATATAAATAAATATTTTACTCTTATTGTTTTAATTTGACTTATTAATCAAACGCCCTGCTTGAGTTCTCTCTTACTAACTTTATATATATATATATATATATATATATATATATATATATATATATATATTATATATATAATAGGTAAAAGTAAGAATATATAAATAAACACACGAACAAACAATGATACATAAGTGTTGCACGTGTATATGCTTGTGTATGTATGTATACATATATATTATATATATGTGTATATGCATGTATGTATATATATATATATGCATTGTATATATATATATATATATATATATATATATATATATATATATATATATAACTATTAATATATTACAGAAGTTTACAATCCGAATCCATAAAATAAATTAATTTACTTAACTAAGTTACTTCTATGTTACTCCTATAGTAAATACATATCGCATTATTTCGATAATCTAATTTAACGAAACCCACAATTAATTTCACTTATTGAATATAGAATATCAATAAATTTAATAATATCTAGAATAGTCAAAATGAGAGATTAATTACTTTACTTTACTTTACTTTACTTTATTTTACTTTACTTTATTTAAAATTCTTAAAATACGTAAGAGAAGAAAAAAATACGAAGATAAAACACACTGAAAA
>OY744534.1:55187553-55212553 GCA_963556195.1 Sepiola atlantica | reverse complement strand
AATTATATAAATGTATATATATATATATATATATATATATATTTATTTATTTATAAATAACTATTAACTTATTTATAACTGAAGACGATAGAGTTTAAACCTAATTGCTCTCATCAGCGTAGGAAATAAACAATTTCAGACGGGCGGTATGCGCGAACCCAGTTCCCAGATTCAGCCTAGAATCTGAATACAGTTCCTATCATCACGGCCACCGGAAACTGTCACGTAAATATTGGAAATTAAGATCTATATGTGCCTAAAAGCCGGCAGCAGACAGTAGACTAGTCCAGAGGGTTCGACGAATGTATTCTGAACTTTACGTTAAAGCTGATTGACAGTCTATTTCTAACATTCTCAAAAGTTCCTGACTTTAATTTTTAAAAAGGGATTATTATAATATCTATAAATAAATATTGATTCATATATATATATATATATATATATATATATATATATATATATATATATATATATTAATCCATTGCACTAAGATAAGCACACTCTGGCCTACGAAAATGTCGGAGCAGCCCAATCGACATTCCCCGCTAGGATCTCTTCAGCTTGACAGCAACACAACTACTGTCGGACGACTGGTTTGTATGATAATTCTAAGGTACAACATATATATATATATATATATATATATATATATATATATATATATATATCATTGAATATCTGCTATTAAACAAAATGTGAGTTAATCAATGTCTGTTTCCCTTGAGCCTTCTTTCTTATATACTTTAATATCACAAAATGTATGATAAAATATTCATTTGTTCTAGGATCAAGTTTTATTTACACAATAAATTGTTTTAATTATACGTAATTTATCATTAACTGAAGAAGTCACCCATCTTTTTCCTCTCTCTATCTTTCTCTATCTCTATCTCTATTTGCTTCCCTTGGCTATCTATGCGTTTTACCGGACTCTCTCACTATGTGTATTGAACTACTCTCTAATATTGCTTATTGTCTTTGTGAGAATTTAGAGAAAGAGTGACTATTTTTTAAAATCCGTTATTATCTAACTCACATACGTCTGCATGTAGGGACCACATACACCTATGTTAATTAGATAGCAATATAATAAGTTTATTTATTTCTATACAATAATAATGAAGAATAGTTTCACTTTTACAAAATAATAATCATAATAATAATATGAAGAAGAAGAATAATAAAGGATTGAAAATTAAAGAGACTAATTTTAGTTATGCCAGAAGAATGTTTTAAATGAAATATATAAGATTTGTATATACTAATGAGTCGCCAGCTACCAAGGAAAAAAGCTACTCGACAATAAGGGTTAATATAAATGTTAGTCGGATGATGAACAATACTATGAGAGGATTGTAGACAATGGATGGAATCGGCAGAATTTTATTACTTAACCTTTCATGCATGATTTAGTACTGACCTAACTTTTTCTTGAACCACTGTTTTCAAGTTCAGCTGAATTCGAAAAAGACCTATAACGACTACTTATTGAGGCAAAACGTATTCTTCGATATTCTTGACTCTCACAAAGACAAATAAAATTTGGCATATTAAAGTTTATTAGGACTTATGACAACTGTTGTATCTGTTGTTTTGGAACAATAGTATGTATGAAAGGGTTCAGAAGACGACTCGAAACGCTTTGGTTTTTTTTACATTAGACGTAAAAACTGAATGTATATAGTAACCTGCATAGAAGTGGCCCAGCGGTTATGTAGGATGGGAAGTTCTATGGAAAGAAATTCTGCTCATGTAAATGCTGTTTAGTTTTATATAACAAAGAAAGAAAGGAAAGTACTTTGCAGAGCTGGGAGCAGGACGAATCGTTGCTGTGAATGGTTTCTAGAAAAGAATGAAACATTGAGGAGCATCTTCCATGAAAATAAAGATAGAGTAAAGAAAGATTAGCAACATCTTTTCTGCAAGAAAAAGGGTTGTAGGGAAAAGGAAATAGCATCACCTTCTAGTGTGTGAAGTCGATTTTGTACACTGCCAAAGGCAAAAAAAAGTGCTCTGAGCGGCACCTCTCACGATGTTGCAACAATAATTAGTCTGAGGACGTATCTGTCTCGTATACGGGTAGAGGATTAGATCAGGAGTCAGGTACATTTTGAAACCGAACAACCTTAGCAACAGCCGCACTGCCTAATTGTCAACCCTTCCTGACCGTGATAGGGGAGTGGCAGCATAACTGTATCCGAATTACTTGGCTAACAGTGTTCTGATGAAAAGTCAGGAGGAGTCAGCATTAGGATCCGTCGTTCACGGATTGACTCTGTTTCTGCGCGCGGCAACAAAAGATGTGTGTTAGGCGCCGAATCGTAAATAAATAGACTGAGAGTGACAACAGTGATTCTGCTTTATCCTCTGTGTGTACTGCGTGAAACTTCCCTGACTTCGTATAAAGCCGCTGCACTTTTCTGATCTCGTTGTCGGAGCTAAATACCTGAATTTGTTCGATTTAAAACATAGCAGCGACCTATGAGGTTGACTTCATGCACACCAGAACACACTGAGTCACGATTGTCTTAAGCCATACACAAAAAGTTTGATTGGCTTAAAAACAACCACATCAACAACGTCGCGCCATTAACAAATTAGTTGATGTATATCTCATGGATGTTCGAATAAAATCAAAGTATAATAGATATGGTTGTGACCCTAGAGGTACGGGTACGCATACCAATAAATTACGTCTCTTCAATGCTCGCATAAACTTCAAAATAAAGCGTGAGCGCGGACAAAACCCCTCATAGAGATGGATCAACGCACCTTAAAAACAAAAACGACGAAAAGACAACACTGAAGCAAATCTAAGATATTTTTCCTTTGTTTCTTTCTATGTGAATCTTTGTTTCTTATGTTTATTGGTCTGCTGGAGTCTTTATTCCCCGACTGGTCCTCGGCGTTTTATTCAGCATGCTCATTAAAGGCCTCAACTACGGTTCATCAGATGTCAGCTCCCTTGATGCTCGACAAGACGAGAAGGACGCCATCGAGACTGATGACGTCAGACGACGCCGATCAGTTGCCAATAGTTGTCACGCCGTGAACAGGAAGTTTTTTTTTTTATTTGTTAACGTATTTATTTTTAAAGATATTCCTCCTCTTTCTCAATGTATATATATATATATATATATATATATATATATATATATATATATATATATATATATATATATATATATATAAGAAGATTTAATGAATTATAAGATTCCAATTGTTCAAAGAATTAGAACAACAAGTCTATTATGGCGTACGGTCGTTTCCAAAATTTTTTGGAAATACTTAATTTTATTTTTTTAATTTTTAAAAAATTAACAAAAGCTACTCCAAAACGTCCCTTCATCAGCGCCTTTAGCACCATATCTTACAGAAATTCAAGGAAAAAATAACAAGCTCGTCTTAGAGGAACATCTATTGACAGAAGTGCGAGCAGAGACACATATTGGAAAAAGAGTGAGTTACAGATATAAAATAAGAATATAAAGATAAGCTGATAATAATAATAAAACCTTATAAAGATTATTAAGATAAAATAAAAATAAAATAAGAACAAAAATATAGAGTAAAAATAAAAATAAAATATAATATAAAAATAATAGAATATATAAAGGAAAAATAAAATAAAAGGATAGGAAATAAAAAATAAAAATAAAAAATAAATAAAATAAGAATAAAAGTAATAATAAAAATGAAAGTGAAATCAAAAATTAAAATACAAAAATATAAAAATATGAAAATATAAATATATAAAAATAAACAATATGAGAAAATATAAAAAGATAAATATATATATATAAATTAAACAATTAAAAAAAATTTAAAATATATAAAAAATATATAAAATAAAGAATGAAGTATAATACAGTAAAATAAAATAAAAATAAATAAAGTACAAAATATAAAAAATAAAATAAAAAATAAAAAGGAAGTATGATAATATAAATACAAAGGCATACGAATATATTCACAATATAAACATACATACATATACGCACATATATATATATATATATATATATATATATATATATACAAACACACATATAAACACATACATAAAATATATAAGAAAAAAAGAAAATTAATAAAATTATAAATAAGTTAATAAAGATTGTTAACTTATAATATAGAATAAAGATAAATTAAGAAATAATAGAGGTAAAATTAATAATAAAATTAAGGATAAAACACAAAGGTACCAATAAGGACATGCTATTAAAAATTAGAAATACACAATGGAAATATAAGAGGAATACAAAGGATATAATTGATAATAATAGAATGTATTAATAAGGAATTAGAACTATAAACAAAAATAAGATGGAAGCTTAAATAAGTTTAGAGCATGAAGGTTGATTATTGTCAGGGCTCCTTTACTCAAGGTTTTTTTAAGAAAACATTGCGTCAGGAGATGAGTAGAGTAAGAGGGAAGGAGGAACAGCATATGGGAAGGTATGGACAACGGTAAATTTTAGGAAGAGAAAAACACCTTATGAAAAATTATTATACGAGAAGGGTCAAGATTGACTAGGAAAATAAGGGATGTAATAGAATAGATTAGGAGTATGGTTGGGTCCATATGAACATCCGTGCACGGACAAGTATATATATATATATATATATATATATATATATATATATATATATATATATGTGTGTGTGTGTGTGTGTGTGTGTTTGTATATATATATGTATATATATGTATTTATATATAAATATATATATATATGGGAAAATGAAAATGGAAAACCAAAAGTGGATGTTTTTTATGTGTACATCAACGTTTCGTCTTTATTTATAAGACTTCATCAGGATGATGATATAGAGAAAAAATGTCATGCAAGTACAGATACATGTAGGGTAGACATATTGGGAGGAAAAATAAAATGAAATAATGGCCACTACTGGGTGGACGTCCGTACTTGTTGGAGAATAAAAATGAATGTAGAAGAAAATGAGTGGGGAAAAATGGAAGGATGGGGTGAGCAAGGACTACTGTGATGCTGGTTGTAAGAGAAAGAGGTGGGGGATGTTCAAATTTGAACGCATGACCATGTTCTAGTGCATGGGAGAAAAGTGTACTTTATTTCTTCATCTATGTGTAGAGGGCTACATGAAGATGAAGAAATAAAGTACATTTTTAATTCCCTAAAAACATTGCAATACACCACACATTTTATATTAAATGCCAAGAAAAAAGCCTTCCAAATATTCTCCAGAACCACCACACAAAAAATCAAACTCCTAACACCTCTCTCATAGACAGACCCCTTCTCCTACCCACGCATTCCAATAACACATCCATATGCAACACGCTTAACAAACTATGCATTCCAACAGTACAAACCACATCTCAATCCATAAAACAAACTTTAAACAAATCCAGACATTTCTAAAAAACACCCACATCCCATGCCGGCTTATATACTGTCCCTTGCAATGATTGCCATCAATTTTACGTGGGAGAAACACAACGTGAATTAAAGAAACGATTAAATGAACACAAAAGGGACATAAGAAACAACAACCCTCTTAGTGCACTTTGCTCCCATGCACTAGAACATGGTCATGCGTTCAAATTTGAACAAGCCAAAATCACTAAATACATCCACAACAAATCTCGGCGAAGATTATTGGAAACTGCCCTCATCACCTCCTCCACCACCATCAAGCAACGAAATGGTTACTTTAACCTATCACCCTTAATAAGCAAGATCATCCTCACAGAACAAAGACTCTTGCCTGATCATAGATAATTTTTATTTTCATCTCTAACCTTTATGACGCTCTTCCATTTACTCACACCCTTCCTTTTTCTCCTTGAATCTTCACTTTCTCCTTACTTTTTCCGTTTTTCCCTCACATTTTAAACACTGAAGTCCAAATAAACTTTCTCATGTTCCAAATATTTCAAATATTCCATACCCACCCTTTCAATCACCGCCCTCCTCCACCCCTCCAATCCCTCACTCATTGCTATCATTTTCCAAATATTTCAAATATTTCACACCCTATCACAACAAATCCTCTCTCTCCCCCTCTCAACTATTTTCTCCCATACCCCTTCTTAAATTCCCTCATTTTCTCAAAACGCTCTCTAAGACCATAACTTTCGCCCATCCACCAAAATCATATCCCCCCTCCCTCTCTACCCATCCTCCTTTCCCTGCATACACCCCCATTCCAACTTACTTTTCCCCTTCAATCTTGACCGCAGTCATCTGGTCAAACACCCCCCCTCTTCCTCCACTCCCTCTCTGCCATCAACTTTACCCCTGCTCATCCCCCACCTCTTTTTCTTACCACCAGCCACAGTAGTCCTTGCTCACCCCATCCCTCCATTTTTCCCCACTCATTTTCTTCTACATTCATTTTTATTCTCCAACAAGAACAGACGTCCACCCAGTAGTGGCCATTATTTTATTTTATTTTTCCTCCCAATATGTCTACCCTACATGTATCTGTACTTGCATGACATTTTTTCTCTATATCATCATCCCGATGAAGTCTTATCAATAAAGACGAAACGTTGATGTACACATTAAAAACATCCACTTTTTGGTTTTCCTTTTTCATTTTCCCATCACGTCGGATTACCTACATCCTTCTCTTCCCATATATATATATGTATATATATATATGTGTATCTATAAATATATATATATGTATGTATATATATATGTGTGTATATATAAATGTATATATGTATGTATATATATATATGTGTATATATATATGTATATATGTATATACGTATATATATATATGTAGATATAAATATATGTATATATATATGCATATATATGTATGTATACGTGTTTATATATATATATATATATATATATATATATATATATGTATATATGTGTGTGTGTCTATGTATATATATATATATATATATATATATATGTGTGTGTGTATATATATATATGTATGTATTTAAATGTATATATATGTATATGTATATATATCTGTATATATAAGTATGTATATTAATGTATATATAATTGTATATATATATCTGTATATATATATATATATATCTACCTGTATATATAATTATGTATATATATGTATATATATATATGTGTATATATATCTATATATGTGTATATATATATGTGTATATATATCTATCTGTATATATATATATACCTGTATATATATGCGTGTATATATATATATATATATATATATATATATATATATATATATAAACAAACATATTCGTGGCCTTACAAATAGATGGCGAAAACAATAACATTTTCATTTGACTTTTATAATGTACAAATCTTCCAATAGCATTTGTCAAAATATATATGGAACACTGATGCGCAAATACAAATCGCTCTTAAAAATGCATCGACTTTTTAGAAAAACGTTGAAATCAGTGTCTCTCCCTAAAAAGATGCTATGTTGATCAATAACGTCATATTTAGCCTAAAAGTTGTGTTTTAAACACCTAGTTCGGAGAGTGATTTATCGAACTATGTTTTATAAGAAATATTAACAATAATAAGTATCGTTTAGTTGGGTAAAAAAACTACAGAAAAGATTAGTTAAATAAATTCAACAAACACAGCCAATTAACAGAATGTCCTTTATAAATTAATACCAAAGATAACAGATTTGTCTCCCTTTTAACCAGTAAACTGATCAATCTCCCTAACCAAAACAAAAGACACCTAATAGTTGAATTAAAACCAATAAATAAAGATTAAACTTAACCATACATAACTAAATTACAATATACTGCACCGGTAACAAACAAATAAACTATCTACATCATATATAACATCTAATGCCGGAACCAGCCTGTTGACAAACATATATATTATAAGTAAAATCAACGTTTTATACACGATAAAAAATTTTTTTTTAAATAACAATAACAGTAAATATATAAACATTTTTTAAAAATAAATAGAAACAACATACACATAACTATATATATATATATATATATATATATATATATATATATATATATATATATATATATATATATATATATATTTAAATATTTTCTTTGTCGTACAAAACTTTAAAATAGCATTGAAAAGACAATATTTATTATTCATAATGAATTTAAGAAATTAAAAAGATGAAAGGGCAGCTGACCGGTTTCGTACCTCGCTCAACAGAGCCAAATATCGAGGTAATGTATAAAAAATAAAAAGATGCTATGAGAATTATAGGTCAACATCTCATAAATAATCGCACCTGTGCCTCTAAATTCAGTGTCGACTTATTCTCCACTCTTAGTAAGTCGCACTCCCCTTATCATCTCAAGATTTTAGAAACAATTTATATTAAGTCCTTGAGACCTTCTCTTTGCAAACAAAGAGAAAATCTCCTCGGGCTTAATGTTGTTTCTATTTGATTGAACATTTTATTTTTTTTTTTTTTTTTTTTTTTTAATATATATTTTTTTTTTTTTACCCCTTTCCCTCGCTATAATTCTCATAGCATCTTTTTATTTTTTATACATTACCTCGATATTTGGCTCTGTTGAGCGAGGTACGAAACCGGTCAGCTGCCCTTTCATCTTTTTAATTTCTTAAATTCATTATGAATAATAAATATATATATATATATATATATATATATATATATATATATATATATAAAGAATATTAATATAAGATATAATATATAATTATGATCTTATCAGAACTTATTACGATCTATTTCATTTTCCTCTGAATACTTTATCATGAACACTTCCGGGGTAACCCCCCCCCCCCAGCGCACCTGGCATTTTCTCGGAATCCGGGATTTTTCTTTTATTTCTTTTTGACAAGGAGAGGAAATAATCTCTTGAAATATATCAAATTGATCCTTGATCATCCTGACTACTATAAACTAACACTTTTGCTGTCTACGAAATGAGTTCCTGAACCTAATTCCTCGGGTCTATTTGTAGTCCCGCCCGTGACGTCACATCCGGCGTCACATCTACCTCCTCCTCTGTATTCGGATCGCTTCCCTCGTCCCCTGAACTGCTGCTTGCATATCTCCGGGGTTTTCTTATGTGTCGTCTTGCTCGTCTGAGTGCGATCGGGAGGTCCATTTCTTCGTCGCTTCTTTTGGTCTGTTCCTCTTCTTCCAGTTTCCTTAACTCATCACTGAAAGGGAACTCATCATCCTCCCCTTGTTGACGGGTCGTGTTTTGGGGGATTCTTTTTAGTTGTGACGTGTGTCTTAGCACCCGTTTATCTCCTTGCCTTATAATCGCGGATTCCCCCTTGCGCTCTCCTACTGTCCATGGTGTTGGATGATAAGCTGGGGTTAGCTTATTATATCTACTTTGTTTTAGGAGTACACTTTCTCCTGTTTCTATGTAAGATGGTTTGGCTTTATTTTTCTGATCTGTGCGATCCTTTAATTTGTATTTTTCTTTCTTGTCTTTTTGCCGAGCTGCTCTCCAGGCCTGGCTTTCAGGTCTTTTTTGTAGTCCTGGCAGGTTGATGTTCACCTCCCGACCCAAGAGAAGAGAGGCAGGTGTTTCCCCCGTCATGGCATGAGGGCTGTTTCGATAATACATCAGGAATTCTCCTAGATGTTTCCTCCAGTCTCTTCCTTCAGTGTTCATTGCTCTAATCGCTTTCAACATAGTTCCAAAGAACCGCTCAATTTCCCCATTAGTTTGGGGATGATAAGGTGTTATCTTCCGATGTTGGATACCCCATTGTTCACAGAATTGCTTAAAATCGGATGATATGAATTGGGGTCCGTTATCTGAAACAATGATGGTGGGGATGCCGTGTGTATAAAAGCAGTTTTGGATCGTTGATACAACTGTACTGGCTCTCGTGGTTTTCGTAATGAATGCTTCCGGCCATCTTGAGCCTGCATCAACCATCCCAATAACATAATCCCCGCTAGGGAAAGGTCCACATATGTCGACGTGGAGGACTTCCCATGGACCTTTCATCTCGGCCATATGTACTGGACGATGGTTACTCTTCGGGTCTTGGGTCGTACACGGGATACATCGGCTTATAGTGGTCTATGTCCTTGTCTATATTAGGCCACCATACCTTAGTCCTAAGCAGCGCTTTTGTTTTCACTATACCCAAGTGTGTGTCATGTGCCAACTTCAGGATTCGCTTCTGCAAGTTTTTTTGGTATAATGATTCTGGATCCTCGCGTAATTATACCCCGTTTGGCTGTCAGCTCATTCTTCACATGTTTGTAGGGTTGGGTTGACTCTTTACTCCAGTCGCCTTGTTGTATCGCCTTTTCCACTGCTTTGAGAGTTAAGTCCCGTTGAGATTCTTCCATTATCTCTGATAACGTGATTGATTTAGGCGTGCTGTTTGCTACGATGGCGTTGATAAACCCTTCGGCAATCTCTTCTTCTGGTGATACTGTTTTTTGATATTTCATCGGTTGTCGAGAGAGTATGTCTGCTGGATTATTCCTACCGTTGATATGTTTGATAGTATAGTCATATTGTTGTAAGCGTAGGATCCAGCGCAATATTCGTGCGGAGGGGTTGCCTTTTGGATTAAAAATAGTTGTCAAGGCTTGATGATCAGTCATTAGCAGGAAATTTTTTCCATACAGATAAAAATGGAATTTTTCGCAAGCCCACACAATAGCTAGGGCTTCTTTTTCCAGTTGGCAGTAGCGACGTTCACCGTCGGTCAGAGTTCTCGATGCATAGCTGATTGGGGTAAGTACTCCTAGTTTGTTCTGGCACAGTATTGCTCCCAGTCCCACGGGACTGGCGTCTACCAAGACTGATGTCTCCAGCTTTGGATCGAAGTGCATAAGCGGCTTGCTTTGAATTATCATATTTTTCAGTTTAAGGAAGCAAGATTCCTCTTCCTTGGTCCATCGCCATTCCGTGTTTGCACGAGTCAACCTTTTTAAGGGCTCACTGAGTGTTGCCAGACGAGGGATAAATTTCCCGAGGTAATTTATCAGCCCCAAGAAACTACGTACGTCCTGGATATTTTCGGGGTTTTTGAATTCTTTTATTGCTTTTATTTTGGAGTCGGTGGGTCTGATCCCTGTGCTGGACACAATAAACCCATGGAACTCGAGTTCTTCACTGTGGAATATGCTCTTTTTCTGTGCGATTGTGAGGTTGTTTCCTCTCAACGTCCGCAATACCGCATCTAGGGTCTTGTTGTGTTCTTTTGTGTCCTTTCCCCAGATTAGAATGTCGTCAGCCCCGTTGCAGCAGTTTGGGATTTTCTGGAGGATTTGTTGTAGTAATCGCTGCCCTTCCTCGGCTGCAGATGTAATTCCCATCACTAGTACTTTGTATCTGTAGATCCCAGACTTGCAAGAGAAAGTGGTGATGTCCCTTGACTCTGGATCTAGTTCTATTTGGTGATAATAGGAGTTTAGGTCGATTTTCGAGAAAGTGTTTGCGTTGCCAATTTCACTCAATAGTTGTTCAACTGTTGGTATTTGATAGCGAGTGCGTTTTACTGCTTTATTCGCTACGCGTAGGTCGGCGCATATTCTAATCTCCCCGTTTGGCTTTGGTACCGCTACTAATGGTGAGACCCACGGAGTTGGTCCTTCCACTCGTTCAATGATATCATTTTCTAACATTTCCTCGATTTTTTCCTCCACCGCTTCTTAGATGTGAAATGGTGTTCGTCGTGGTGGTTGGGCTACTGGCGTAATGTTATTGTCAATTTTGATTCTGAGTCGAAAATTTTTCATTCTTCCTAACCCTTCTAATGAGGGTAGATGTTGTTTGAGAATGTCCTTTGTTGATTGTGGGATACTGTTTGTATGGAGTGATTTCACTTGTGGGGTGGTAATGAACCCTAGTTCAATGCTGGCCCGTTTGCTCAATATGTTACCCCCTTGATATGCCTTAGTAACAAATATCTTGTGGGCTATTCTCCTGGGCCCCTTTGTTAGCGTAGCAAAAAATTCCCCTTTTAGAGGTATCGGTGTGTTCCCATAGGCTTTTGGTCTACAATTGGTTTGTTTTAATGTCAAATTCGGTCGTAAATTAAGGATTCCCGAAAAAGTTTTGCCGTCAATGAGATTGATATCTGCTCCAGAGTCTATTAATATTGTGACGGGTACGTCGTCAATGTGGACGACTTCGCTTCCTGCCGCACTAATGTGATCTATTTGGAAGACCCATGTCTGGTTGTCTGATTCCAGTTTCGTTGATACTGGTTGGACACGTTTGTTTTCGCCTGATGGGTTTGATTCTTTTTTGCTATCGCTCTTTTTCCTCAAGCACGTTTTCTCGAAGTGGTTCTTTAATCCACAGTAGTTACATTTTTTTCCAAATGCTGGGCATTTTGTTTGACCATGTATATGGTCTGAACTGTTACAGCCGTAGCATCTTGTGACAGGTCTTAAAGGGCTGTTTTTGTCCGTGGAGGGGAGATGTCTATGATCACTGTTAAGTTGTTGCCGTTTGTAGCTGGTTTTAACTTGGTGGATATCCGAATGCCCTTTCCCGTTCCCTTCAATATGCTCGGCCTGTGTTTCAGTGGATTCGAATATGAATGTTCTCCGAAGTGCTTCCTCTACGGTCAAATCCGTTTCTTTTAAATACGCTCGACGTAATTTGTTGGAGGTGCATTTCTCTATTAGTTGGTCTACTATAGCCTTGTCTAGACTGTATTCGTTAAAATTACATTTTGCCCCTTGTATCTGCAAACGGGTGACGTAGTCGTGTGTAGACTCCCCGTTATCTTGCATAAGCATTCGGAATTTATGACGTTCGAAAACCTTATTGGTTTTCTGGATGAAGTATTCGTCCAAAGCTATCTTCATTGTTTTGTACGTTGGCTCTAATCGGTCTTGTGGTACCTCCGGGGTTAAAGTCCTGATGATTTCTTTTAGTTTCCGTCCCCCATAAAATCGTAAAAGTGAACGCTGTCGATTGTCATCCGTTATTTCGAACGCCGTAAATGCGTCCTCAAGGTGTTCACTCCATTCCCTCCATGCTTGCTCCTGGTTAGAGTCCTCCCAGTCTAGGGGTTCTATTGTTGGCATTGAAAGAGACATATTTATTTATTTTCTCTTCGGAGGGGGTTTTGTTCAGTTTTCTTCGAGAAATTATATTTCAGTTGTTGTTGTTCAGTTTCGGGTTTTTTTTGTTTTTTTCCAGTTGTTTAGTTTCGGTTACTCGTCGCTGTTTGCTTCGAGAAATTAAATTTCAGTTGTTGTTTCGATTACTCGTCGCTGTTTGCTTCGAGAGATTAAATTTCAGTTGTTGTTCAGTTTCAGTTACTCGTCGCTGTTTTGCTTAGAGAAGTTAAATTTCAGTTGTTGTTTAGTTTCGGTTACTCGTTGCTGTTTTCTTCGAGAAATTAAATATCAGTTGTTGTTGTTGTTCAGTTTCGGGTTTTTTTTTTCCAGTTGTTTAGTTTCGGTTACTCGTCGCTGTTTGCTTCGAGAAATTAAATTTCAGTTGTTGTTTCGATTACTCGTCGCTGTTTGCTTCGAGAAATTAAATTTCAGTTGTTGTTCAGTTTCAGTTACTCGTCGCTGTTTTGCTTAGAGAAGTTAAATTTCAGTTGTTGTTTAGTTTCGGTTACTCGTTGCTGTTTTCTTCGAGAAATTAAATATTAGTTGTTGTTGTTGTTCAGTTTCGGGTTTTTTTGTTTTTTTTCAGTTGTTTAGTTTCGGTTACTCGTCGCTGTTTGCTTCGAGAAATTAAATTTCAGTTGTTGTTTCGATTACTCGTCGCTGTTTGCTTCGAGAGATTAAATTTCAGTTGTTGTTCAGTTTCAGTTACTCGTCGCTGTTTTGCTTAGAGAAGTTAAATTTCAGTTGTTGTTTAGTTTCGGTTACTCGTTGCTGTTTTCTTCGAGAAATTAAATATCAGTTGTTGTTGTTGTTCAGTTTCGGGTT
Source organism: Sepiola atlantica (assembly GCA_963556195.1). NCBI lineage: Eukaryota > Metazoa > Mollusca > Cephalopoda > Sepiida > Sepiolidae > Sepiola > Sepiola atlantica. The sequence continues at coordinate 55,198,696 of OY744534.1, read as the reverse complement.
TTTTTTTTTCCAGTTGTTTAGTTTCGGTTACTCGTCGCTGTTTGCTTCGAGAAATTAAATTTCAGTTGTTGTTTCGATTACTCGTCGCTGTTTGCTTCGAGAAATTAAATTTCAGTTGTTGTTCAGTTTCAGTTACTCGTCGCTGTTTTGCTTAGAGAAGTTAAATTTCAGTTGTTGTTTAGTTTCGGTTACTCGTTGCTGTTTTCTTCGAGAAATTAAATATCAGTTGTTGTTGTTGTTCAGTTTCGGGTTTTTTTTTTCCAGTTGTTTAGTTTCGGTTACTCGTCGCTGTTTGCTTCGAGAAATTAAATTTCAGTTGTTGTTTCGATTACTCGTCGCTGTTTGCTTCGAGAAATTAAATTTCAGTTGTTGTTCAGTTTCAGTTACTCGTCGCTGTTTTGCTTAGAGAAGTTAAATTTCAGTTGTTGTTTAGTTTCGGTTACTCGTTGCTGTTTTCTTCGAGAAATTAAATATTAGTTGTTGTTGTTGTTCAGTTTCGGGTTTTTTTGTTTTTTTTCAGTTGTTTAGTTTCGGTTACTCGTCGCTGTTTGCTTCGAGAAATTAAATTTCAGTTGTTGTTTCGATTACTCGTCGCTGTTTGCTTCGAGAAATTAGATTTCAGTTGTTGTTCAGTTTCGGGTTTTTTTTTTTTTTACCTCGTCGCCAGGTTTGCTGTCTACGAAATGAGTTCCTGAACCTAATTCCTCGGGTCAATTTGTAGTCCCGCCCGTGACGTCACATCCGGCGTCACAACACTCTTGCTATCTTGTGAGTTCGTCTAGAAAAATAAACACACCTTTTCGATCTATATCCGACTTATTTCGGTTTTGTTTTGTTTTCGTACTTAACAGCAACCAGCGATCCGGAACTTCGCATTACCTTCAACCTTTTTAAAACTTTTATTATATATATATATATATATATATATATATATATATATATATATATCACTCTCTCAAAAGTACTGTTTGGGGAATTAGTGAAGCTTCACTAGGCATAAACGTATCTGACCTCACACTTTAAAAGGCTAACATTTAAGATATTTTCGAATGTTCTAAAAACTATTTAAGTTTAATTTTCAGTTTGACGTTTTAATAAATATGGTAGTCGAAATATAGTCCTTTACACGAGTACGTTTATTTTATGTTCCATGTTCTTATTTACTCGCCAGCCTATTAGTGCTAAGTTAGACACAAGGTCGCTTTAGAATGGCAGGAACATCAAGTCCCCCCAAAAATAACATAATGTTATATAGCTTTGTTATTTAGAGCGCCGGAAGGAACAGTTAAATCCTTGAAAAGATACTGGTTACACACATCTCTCTCTCTCTTTCTCGCTCTCTCTTTATCTCCCTATCTCTCTCTTTCTCTATATTCCTCTATCTTTCTCTATCTTTCTCTGTCTCTCTTTGTTTCTACTGATCTATCAATCTCTATTTTTTATTGTCCTATGGTCTAGCTTTCTCTTTTTCGGGTCGCTCTCTACGATATCTCATTTTTCGTTGATATTACGTTTTCTCTCCACTTTTTAAATCATATATATATATATATATATATATATATATATATATATAAATATATATATACATATATATATTTATATATATATATATTTGATTTCTTTAAAAACAAAACTTTAAGGTATTTATTTTATAGACAGCAGATAAGATCCCCGCCCAACTCTGATAAATATGCTCATTTGAATACAAGAGAATTCGTTTTTTTACTCGTTCATTTTAAATTGAACCACCCGAAAAGTTCGCTTTGAAAATTATCGAGATGAAAGAAAAAAAAATCTCCATCTTAAAGAAAAAAAATAAATTAATGAGAAAATGAAAAATGTTTAAAGTTCAACTTGTAAAATGTTCCAAATTCATGTTTGAGCTGAAAACACAATGGCTGAAATGGTTTACAAACTCAGAATTATTCACGAAAATCATTCACGAGATTATTTAGGGGCCTACGGGCAACCTATTAAGACAAAGATTGGCCATTTATTTTTGCTTATTGCTTAGATCTAAAGTCTACAATGTGCATAAAGCATAACAAAACAAGGTTTAGCATGAATCCCCATCTTTATATAAACTTTGAATGTTCAGAAGCTTATATATTTATATGTATAGGATTCTGGTCTTAACTATTTAACCAATCATAATGAATTTTAGAACACAGCCACTAAACATAAAAGGTCTCAGTGTGGGCTGTGTTTAGTTGTGTTTAGTTTCAGTCAAAAGGAGTAAAAAGGGAATGGAAACCCTTCGTAAAAAGTTAGATACCTCGTAATTTTGTGTAATGTTAACAATGACTATTATGTATGAATTACTAAATATTTTAAGTATTTTTTTGTGTAATGTTAACAATAACTATTATATATGAATTATTAAATATTTTAGGTATTTTTGTGTAATGTTAACAATAACTATTATATATGAATTATTAAATAATTTAGGTATTTTTTGTGTAATGTTCTCAATAACTATTATATATGAATTATTAAATATTTTAGGTATTTTTGTGTAATGTTAACAATAACTAGTATATATGAATTATTAAATAATTTAGGTATTTTTTGTGTAATGTTCTCAATAACTATTATATATGAATTATTAAATATTTTAGGTATTTTTGTGTAATGTTAACAATAACTATTATATATGAATTATTAAATATTTTAGGTATTTTTTTGCGTATTTTAAATGAAAATTAAGAGACATAATATGGAGAAAACCTCCCATTTGAAAATGTAAACATTTCAGTTTTCATTGACATTGGACAGAAAACGCTAAAAAAATCCCGGAATATCAAATGCTTCTCAAGACCCCTAAAGTCCCACCCTAAATATTTAATATTTCTTATACCAAATCATGCATTAGATATTGATCAAAACTGGAGTAAGGTTCCTACACATCATTTCTGATAGTATTGTAGCATGATCTTAGGCTTCGTAAGGAGATATAAACGTGGTGCAAAACTGTTCCGTTCGTGGAGTAAACATTATCCGTCCTAGAATAGGCATTCTGGCGATGATTATCATACGTAAGTAAGACAAAAGCGTCCGGAAATTTGAAAACCAGACCCTACAATCAGAATGTTCCAAAGATGTCCCTATTTGTATGAAAAGAAGAACCGAATAAAACCCTTCGTGGACGCGACTCTCATAGCAGTCAGATGCAATACAGATTCTGTTTCATGTGGGAAATTACCGAGGGAGCACTTTGAAAGAATTAATAATAGCCATGAATGGACCCATCGTCATTCTTTGGTAGAAGTGTCCTGATGGACAGGCAATAGATCGACACCCTCCCGAAGAAAAACATAATGCCTGGGGAAATGACCTCTTAGGTCCAAATTGAAACATACCTCACTGCGACAAAGAAACAAGACTGTCTCCATGTTGCCAGAATGATGATTCCTTCTTGAATTTAATGTATGAAAAAGAGGAATTGGCAAGCCAGTTTTTTTAATATAAAATAACATCCAAATTTTTCCACTTGGCTAAAAGCAAAGTGAAGTATCTGTTCTTATACTACATTTCACCTTTTCCGTCCTCCATCAGTGAATGCGAAATCCTTCTCGACTGGAGCAATTGGAATATGTGTTATAATCCAGCGTGCTCCTCTTTGGAGGAGTTGGATAATCCTCACGTTAAAAACAGAACTTGAGTTTGATTCTGCCCTCGTGGGGAGGCAAATAAATAGGTACATCTAAATTGTGTTTCTTTCTATCTTTGTTTCTCACTATTTCCCCCCTCCCCCCTCTCTCTCTCTCTCTCTCTCTCTGTTTCTTTGTTTACGGTCAAATCGTTTGACTACTCGTGGTGTTATTCCCTTTTATTTATAATGGACTATTCCAATCTTTTTATTCCTTCTTTTATGTATTACATTAAAGTATTAATAAACAGAGAGACTGATGGAGAGTGAGTGTGTGTGAGAGTGAGAGAGAGAGAGTGAGAGAGAGAGTAATAGAAACAGTATACAATAAGAGCGAGAGTAAGACAAAGTGGGTTAGGGTTAGAGTTAGAGTTAGGTTAGAGATCTGGTGATTTACTAAGAGAAACTTAGTGAGAGATAGTTCACTTCGCGAGTAAGTCTCAAATCACAGCTTATTAGAACAGTTAAATGTATATTCTAAAAACACATTACTCAATCGCAAAGCTAAGAAATATTTTAGATTGTTTTTTGTTTGGTTAACATAGAGCAAAAAACCTTAAGGAAACAGTTGATTTACTCAGCTTTTGTATAAGTATAGATACAAATACATACATATATCTCTAATATACAAAATAATCTTCTGTGATGTTCAGAGTGTCTCATCGATAGCAATTAATTTGCTAAAATAATATCTGCTTCTGACCGGATAGATTTTCTTTCTTTTTTTTCTCTTTGACTATGTTTTCTTTTATTTTACTCAATATAACAATTTATGTCGCTTCAAGATCCTTAAACTAATCATTATTCCATTTGGAACTTTGTGAATTTGGACACATTTATTACTAATCACGTTCATATCTTTAGTTTCATTTTACGTTTTGTTCTATTCATTACGCTTTTGGCTTACAAAAGTATTAACCTATTTATTTATTTGAATTACTTGTAGTTTACATATATTATATAAAAAGTATTATTTTATTACATTGTCTTATATCATGGTCTGTATGCAATTATACAGTCGACTTGCATGTAATTATTATTCCAGATGCTAAGTCTATTTTTTTCTTCCTAACTAAGTTTTATCCATAAATATTATTCTTCAAGACACATAAATGCAAGTTTAATAATTTCAAACTTAATCACCTACTTTTTCAAACAAACAAACATGATCTTTTATTTACTTGCGCTTGGTAGAATAAACGATTAACATACTTACATTTATCGAACACTATTTGCCACGTAATTCTAAATTCTAAAGAAATTCGATTTTACCAAAAAAAAGCTAACTAGGTGAACATAGATACATATAAAAAACACTTATTACTTTATTTTATAGGTGAATCTTTTTTTGTAATATAACTATTTATTTAATTTTAATTATTTTAAACTACAATTTGAAACACGTTTGTGTTTTAATTTTACCTTATTTATTCTTACATCCTCTTTCTGTCACGTAAATCTTTCATAGTTTAAAATAATATATAAAACGTACATTTCTTAATTAATATATAATATGTAAGTTTTTGCTTACAAATTTCACACTTTGCCTTTTATATAACAACTATCCAGCAGAGTCCTTAGCAAAACACAAGACAAATTATCATACCAAATTAAATAGTTCATTTATTTTTACAATCAGTATCCGGCGGGGTAAATTAGAAGCCATGTAGTTATTTACTTGGAATTAAATTATTTTTTAAACACCATTCTCGATACTTTGACCCTTAAATGCTTTTTGCTTCAAATATGACATATTCCTACAAACTATATATAATATTCCCAAATATGACACATTCCTACAAATTATGTATAATATTAAACAGAAATATATCAAACTTCCACTTGTTTCACATCTTCAACGATCCTGTTGGAAAGTGTGAATAGGTATTAATATGATGTTGTATCAGCGCACCCGCTAAATAGGTAGTCACTATCTTCGATTTCTACGCGAGTGTCATCGGGGTGTTATCTGCCTAATTCAAGAGCTTAAAGTTTTAAATCTGGTCATTACAATGGTAAGAAGAATATTTCATGATTCTCTAGTGTATTATGATTATTTAGTTGCATATATTGTAGTGTTTCGTTATAGATGTCGTATATTATGCCATTTACTTCACATTTGCAATATTATTTATTTTTGTTCAATAATTTTATATTTTAAATTCATTTCTAAAACTTTATATTACCCCTATGAAACTTGTTACACTTTTTAAACACTAATATATAAAATAATGCATTTATGGGTTGAAACACAACAATAATGAAACATTTATGGTTTTATTTGTCAATCTCGGACATAAAACTAAACCTAGATGCGTTTTTGTTTATTTACTCTATAAAGCAATGAGTCTTAAGAATATAGGTAACTTCTGTATGGTTTGATTTTTGTTTGTTTATTGTATTGGTAAACTGTTTGGTGTTTATTTAGTTTAGAAACGCAATAAATATAGCAAATGTGTCTTTGTATACGATTAGTTGAACGCAAGTTCTTCTTTTATTTTAATTTGGGATTTATACCATTCTCAGCAATTGCTGTAAGCAATTGAACATAATAGATCCGATAACTCATTCTTTACGTCTTCAAAGTACGTTGTTTTCTATTACGTGACATACACAAACGCATGTATCTAACCAAGTATGGCACAAAGCCATGAAAAAGGTTGTCCACAAGGCATCCTATTACACATTTCTAATTTATGTTATTGCTACCTCTGTCTTTTGTTTTCTTTTGTTGCACAATCACGGTACAAATGCCGCTTATTAAAAATTCAAAAATGAACGCTTTTATTTTATTTCAAAATATGGATAGTTGTTGTTTTCATGTAAGAGATTGGACGCTCTTTTGTCTCGTAATATGCGGCATTTTCAAATCAGCCCCCATAAATGTATCAGTGTGCCAATAAATTGAATTAAACAAAAATGATAGAAGTAAAACGAACACAAAAATCTTTTAAGGACAGATTATCTTTGAAAAATCCTCTCGTTAAATTTGTTACTCTGTTTAAAGTTTATTTCATCAAAGTAAAACATTTTGTGTATGTATGTTGTAATGATTCTCTTATATAGATATATATATGTTCATATCAAGCTAAATAATTAAAAATATAAAACAAATATCTTTATAACGAACGTATATATATATATACATACATATATACACATACATATATATATACACATACATATATATACACATACACATACATATATATACACATACACATACATATATATACATACATATATATACACATACATATATATACATACATATATATATATACATACATATATATATATACATACATATATATATATATATACATACATATATATATATACATACATATATATATATACATACATATATATATATATATACATATATATATATATACACATACACATATATATATATACATACATATATATATACACATACATATATATATACACATACATATATATATACACATACATATATATATATATACACATACATATATATATATATACACATACATATATATATATACACATACATATATATATATATACACATACATATATATATATACACATACATATATATATATACACATACATATATTTATATACACATACATATATATATATACACATACATATATATATATATATATATACAGCAAGTTGTAATAACAAATTAATACAATAATAGTATATATACATACACATTCATATACACATATATCTATATATATATATGAATCTGCATTTTTATCTTTATGTAAGTGAGAGTTCGTATGTGTGTGTACGTAAAGTTATGTAACTGTTCATTTGAAACACTAACACACACAAACGCATGCACATGCGCGAAAACACGCACGCATACATATGTATAAATTACATATGCATATATATACACATATATGTATATATATATATATGTATATATATGTATATGTATGTATATATATATGCATAACTAACTAAAAATTCCTTAAAATTAAAGTTAAGTTATAAGATATTTCTTCATGAGTAAGAACAAAACAGAAAAATCTTAATATTTCAAAAGAATGAGATAAAGAAAGGCAAACTATCAAACAATATCTACAAAAAGATTCAGTGTCAGATTAGAAAGATTACATTTAAAAAAAATATTTTGTTAACAAACATATAAGATAAAATTATTTTTTTAAATACGAAAAACACACTTCATTGTAGCCTAGTAACATTATTAATGTGTTTTTGTATATATATATATATATATATATATATATATATATATATATATATATATATACCAGTAATTTATACATATTCGACCCTGAATCGTATTATCTTCGAGAGCAAGAGCATTAGCTATGATGTACCTAGGTTTTTTTTTCATTTCTCACTTCTTTTTAACTCACTCTATATTTCGATTAACATATATATATATATATATATATATATATATATATATATATATATAAAAATTATGACATAATCAATATTTTGTAATCATCCTCCGAAAAATTCAACATTAATTATTATGTATCCTTGTGTGCATATTCTTCATAAATTTAGTTTCTATGATCTGACTTTCATGATAAAATTTATATGCTCATTGATTAGAGACAAATTAAACAATGGAATTATTAAATTGTCAAAAACACATTAAACATAAATTTCAGAAACCTTTCTATATATTTTCTCTTGTATGACAGGTAAAAAAATCGAATAAAAAAGGCAAATGTTACAAAAAGGATGGATTCATTTTTCAAAGGATGTAGATGGTAAGAGATAACACACAATTATATCAAATATATTTTTTTAATAAATGATGCTAATTTTTTCTTAAACAATAATTCTGAAAAAGTAAGCGGTACATATTTCAGCAAGGTGTGTGGTCTGCTGCTAAAACGCCCGACTGCAGAGAGGTATGTTGAGGGTTCGATCCTTGCCTAGGTAAGCCACGGTGATGACAACTGATAGCTGGAAACACGTGTTCATTGATTCCTTATATATACGTAAAAGTAATTAATTAATAAATGTATATATATATATATATGTATATATAATGAAAATAACGACACGTCCTATAACAAAGGGCCATTTAATGCAATATTTAGGAAGTAGAATAATACTTTAAAAAACAGCTGTTTCTACCGCCAGTAAACATAAAAACAAAAAATAGGTAACATTATAGTGATAAAAAATCTAACATATTCCAGAAAAGTGTTATGGTATGGTGGTAAGACGCAAGACTGCAGAAGTTAATATCTAAGGTTGAATCTTTTCCCTGGTGATCTATGGTCATGACGGCTGATAGCTAGCAAAACGTGTCCATGGTTTTCTTTTATGTACGTAAAAAGCAATTAATATGTATATGCACCTTTTCTAGTGTCCTAAAAAAGAATTAAAATGTTACTATTTCCTGAAGAAGGCTTTTTAGCCGAAACTAAGTTGAATTTAAATAATTAAGTATTTGTTTAACAAATCACAATTTCTTTTCCATAATACCGAACCAACTGATAATACATTAAACGCGCCTACGCACCTCTTATGACGAACACATGAAAATAAAACATCACCGTTGCAAGACCACAGTGATTTTTTGTGATATCATGCCACGAAAATAAAGAGTTACTTAGTCAAATTTAAATTAATAAATATATGTCTAAAACAAAATATATACGTTGTTTGGCTTCAAATCACAATGTATTTTCCATAAAAGACTTTGTCAAGTATAGTCTTCGCTGTTGTTCGAAAGTTGCCCTATGCAAATGATGTGAATCTCGTGGTTCACTCGCAGAATTATATGCAGGATATAATAGATCGCTTTGCATGGGCGTGTAGAAGCATGGGTCTCACAATAAGTGAGCGCAAGACAAAGGTCATGTTTGCCCCAAGCTCTGACGGCCCTTAATAGGAGCCGGGTATATTGTATGTGGTGGATCGTTTTACGTATCTGAATAGTGTTTTTCTTAGGAACGTGTAGTTGGATGCTTAGATAAATAGACGTATTGAACTAGCTGGCGTGTCTTTTAGTCATTTGGAGAAGAGGGTGTGGGCACTACACGATATCAGTTTGGAAAATGTGATCTATGTGTATGAGGCCTGTATGGTAACCACTTTTTTTTTAAATGCGTGTGAGACATGGACAACTTATACTCGTCTACTAGAGCGTTTCCAGCAGAATTGCATTTGCCACTTGCTTAACATCCATTGGAATAGCTTTACTCCTGACACCAAAGTGTTAGAACGAGCCGCTGTTCCAAGCATCGAGTCTCGTATAAGGAAACACATACTTCGTTGGGCTGGCCATCTTATTCGTTTTACTGATGACAGACTGCCTAAGCAGGTGATCTATGGAGAACTAACTGGGAATACTCGTTTACGGCATCAACCTCGTAAACGATTCAAATATTGTCTCAGAGAGGATTTGAAGTGATTTAGAATTGATGCTGTAGGATGGAAAGGGGTGGCTGCAGATAGGTCAAGATGGAGCAAAGCGTATTTTGAAGGCAGCAAGCTTTTTTAAAAGAATAGGAGGAAACACCAGCAGCAGAAGAGAGCAGCGAGAATGAGACGGGACGTGACACCTCCAACACATGGAGGAAACATCGAACATTTAAGATGCCAAGCGTGCAACTTGGTACCTATGTCACGTGCAGGTTTGTTGAATCACCAATGACTGAATGTTTTGCTAAATCAATCACGGGCAACAGGTGACTTAAATTATGACATATATATAATCAAATATCGGATACATAGACGAAACAAAATTACTTAAAATTTATAAACCAGAAACTTAGTATCAGACAAAAATAACTCCAAAGTTGTGGATGATTTCAAATAAGCAGAAAATATAGTAGATAACATGACACGTGTTTTAATAGACACTGACTGACTGCCCACATGAAAACAATACATTCATTTTAAAACTAAACACGCACAAATCAGGTCTGAACTCTAATGTGAGCATTTGTATATTCATAAGTGTTTACCGACTGAGCAAAATATAATTTTGAGATGATTATTCTGTTACTGAAAAAATCGTAATTAACGATAATAAAAAGAAGAATGATACACGCACGTTGATATTAATCAGAATTAAATTCTCTTTGTCGTTAAAAAACAATTTTATACAAAATCGACATGTACGTCAAGGCATGGAAGCGTTATCTTAGAACATTTGACTACAGCCTTGTAGAAAGTTTTGTTTTAAGAAAATTTGCGATTCAATCCGTTTTCTTAAATCAAAATAAACATTTTTTTCATAAATAACAGATCACTGTCTGTTATATTGAAATTAAATTCTACAATTTCAATGTTTTTCTTACATTTCAAGGGGTTAGGGTAAGGGTTAAGATTTTATTCAAATGTAAATACATAATATATATATATATATATATATATATATATATATATATATATATATATATATATATATGTGTGTGTGTGTGTGTGTGTGTGTGTGTGTGTACTTAAGTTCACATCAGACAAGACAAAATGCCACTGACTCGT
>OY744534.1:55112553-55182553 GCA_963556195.1 Sepiola atlantica | reverse complement strand
ATTGTTTGAGTAGCTAGGCGAAGTCTATCACGACTGAAAACAATACCGGGATGAGCAGAGAAAGACTGGTATTATTTCGTAGTATTTCTTTTCCTAGTCTAGTTAGAAAAATCCAGTTTCAAGAGCTCATTACTCTACTTAATCTACCCTTACTCCATAGCTGGGAGAAATATATATTTGACAAGGTTATTAACTAAACTGCTTAAGTATCCCTGCCAGAACTGAAACCGCGTGTTTCGCACCCACAGTACGCGCCTGGCAATACTGCACCACCTCACTTCTAACTGCATTTCTGTCACACTGTCGATCTCTGCAGTCAGATATTTCAATATTGATGTATTAGGGTAATTATCTCAATATAATTGTCATGAATAACAGTTATCCATTTAACTCAATAAATGGACTTAATTAAGCGAGATCATTATTGGAAATGCGATGTGATTTATTTTCATATATATATATATATAATATATATATATATATATATATATATATAAATAAATATATATATATATATGAATATATATATATATATAAATATATATATATAAATAAATACATATATATATATAAATATATATATATATATAAATAAATACATATATATAAATATATATATATATAAATAAATATACATATATATATATAAATATAAATAAATAAATATACATATATATAAATAAATATATATATAAATAAATATATATATTTATTTATATATATATATATATATATATATATATATATATTATATATATATATATATATATAACGAGGTATACAGAGGAATCCATGTTTAATTCAACCGAGCAATCGTCAGACTAAATTCATTTAAACTGATGATTCCGTGCTTGAATGAAACAAAGTCGCCTCTTTGTTGATTACGTACCATAGATATATTTTCATAGTACTATGTACATACATTTGTATCTGTATCATTCGTCTATTTGTGTAACGCCATAAAGTGTTTATATTTTCTAGTCATTTGCGTTTCCGACGATGTTTATTTTTAAATTTCAGTTGTTGAAACAACCTCATGAATGTCAATGTTTTACGTTTATCCCATCAGAACGAACGGACTTTTTCTCTTCATAAATCGTTTATTTGTGCAACACAAAAAATGTTCATATTCATCACTTCTCATCAACGTTTCAACTTTAGAACACAAAAACATAAGAAATGACAATGTTTTACTTGTCACACTGCATCTCTAACTGCATTATTTTTTCATCATTCGCTCATTACTGTCTTTTTACAATTATTTATTTATACTTTCGATCACTAAAAACATCAGAAACGTATGTATGTATATATATATATGAGTACACTAGGAGATATGTGCTCTTTACCCTTTGTTAAGGCAGTCATCTAGGAGAAGGAAAGCTCGGATATAATACCTGCGGTTGAAGTGATTACTGGTCAACAGACTTTTTGTCTGTCCCTGGGTTTATTGTTACCGATACTCAGAGAGTGGTCCGTCGTGTCGCACAAGCGTTGTTCACTATAATCCTGTTGTGTGCTGGTATTTTTTGAGGAGGTAATATTTATGTTGATACAAACGGTGTGTGTAGCTCGCTGCATAATAAATCTCTTGAAACCTTAGACCAGGGGTGGGCAAACTTTTCAGAGTAAGGGCCACATTAAACAAACAAATTTTACTGGGCCGCATAGTATATTTTCCAATATAAATGATATCTGAAATAACCGAAATATAAGGATTGCAAAGCGAAAATGCAATCATGTTTTATTTATTAGAATTTTGAAGCGCCGCATGAATTACATTGCCGGGCCTCATGCGGCCCGCGGGCCGTAGTTTTCCCACCCTGCCTTAGACGGGGGGGTATGCTAACTACATATAACATGATAAGCCTTAAAAAGTCATATCCGAGCCCATCAAAAAGAGGTCTTACACTGGTATCACATCGATACAAAAAGAGTAGTCAAGTTCGAAAACATGTAGATTACCATATATATATATATATATATATATATATATATATATATATATATATATATATATATATATATATAATGATATATAAATATATATATAAATATATATATAAATATATATATAAATATATAAATATATATATATATATAAATATAAATATATAAATATATATATATATATAAATATATATATATATATATAAATATATATATATATATATAAATTATATATATATATATATAAATATATATATATATATATAAATATATATATATATATATATATAAATTATATATATATATATATATATAAATTATATATATATATATAAATTATATATATATATATATATAAATTATATATATATATATATAAATTATATATATAAATATATATATATATATAAATATATATATATATAAATATATATATATATATATAAATATATATATATATATAAATATATATATATATATATAAATATAAATATATATATATAAATATATATATATATATAAATATAAATATATATATATAATATATATATATATATATATATATATATATATATATATATATATATATATATAGTAAGTAAGTTATGAAAATATATTTATGGCAATTCAGATACACACAGGCTCCCGCATTTATTCCCGGTGGGAATCTTAGCCTGAAGATTCCCCCACCGGGGATGAACCGCGGGAGCCTTTGTGTAGCTTAATTGCCATAAATATATTTTCATAAATACTACCTAGCTCTACTTACGTATCGAGCACTGTTGAAGTAAATACTGAAAATCGATGCATAAAAAAGTATACCTCCTTATAAAATTTTATGAGGATACATGAAATACTAATATATATATATATATATATATATATATATATATATATATATGTGTGTGATTTTATGAAGGCTTACCAAAGCATTCCTTTCAGGACACCAATGATCACCATTAAAGGTATTTTTTCTTACAAATATTATTTATTCAAATTAAATGTTTTTTTTCCTACACGTGTTTCACTACCAAGCAGTTACTTGCTTGGCAGATCATCAGGGAAATTAAATGTCTGGAATACTTGTTTCAACTGCCGACAATACACAATGTGGCGTTGCAATAGTTGAGGTCACTTAAGAAGAGAAGAGGAAAAAAAAATAAAAATAAAAGTCAAAATTATAAAACAAGGAAGAACAACGATAAAAAAAAAGTCCTAGAAAAGTCTTAGAAAAGTAGCTCGTTCATTATTTCTTCCACCAAGCCAACAAGCAAATAATCGGTCCCAAATACATTCAAAAACACCAAAAAACTGGAACAAAGTTCGATAATACACTTTCACGTCGGCCGGCACAATGATGAATAAATCCCCCCCCCCCAAAAAAAAAAGAACTAAATCATTCAAGATACCGCTCACAGGTTACCATTCCAATCCAATGTGCATCTTTTTATTGGAACAACCCCGGTCTTCACTGAATGATCTATTTTATAAGTGAAAAATCTAAGTCTATATATATATATATATATATATATATATATATATAGTTTTTTGTATTTACATACGTATACGTGTCATCTTTAAGGGAATCGTCAGTGTAGAGAAGAATTATTCACACTGGTCACCAGACATAAAGCCCGGAACCCATGTAAAATTTAAAACTCAAATTCCAGCGTAGTTGCCCACACGGCCTTCGCCAATAACTCGGAAAACAAGCGAGAGAGGTATCCTACTCAAAGGCAGCTGTTGTAAAGAGTTCAACTTTTGAAAAGAACATTGCACTGAAGCCACGATCACAGCTGTGTTTATATTACTTGCTAGAAAAAAGATATATTTATGTATGTGCATTATATATATATATATATATATATATATATATATATATATATATATATATATATATATATATATTTGTGTGTGTGTGTTTATTTAATATTAAGGTCGCTGATTACATCGGCCGAAACGTAGTAGGAATTACATGAAAGTGTAGCACAGTCGTCCGAATAATCCAATATCTCAGTTTATCAATCCGTAAATAAACGGATGGAATGTTAAACCCTTAATTACTTAGTGAGTTTTTCCTCAACGTAATATGTGTTCTATCTCCTTTACTTTGCTAATATCAGTCTTTTATGGTCTCTCTCCATTTTCTTGCGAGACCAAAGTTAGACACAATGCCGTTTTTTTAATGTGGGAAACACCCAACCTTCTCAAAAGATGCACTTTGGATTGGGACAAATATAAAAATGTCCTCGGTCTAGAAAGATCTCTTCTTCACTGACGGAGACAGAAAATATGAAGTGTAGTACACTTCACATCGATTTAATTCAAAGCGGCAAGTCTTCTATAATCTATACATTTTAGTACAATGTAGGGCTTAAGGATCTGTATGTTTGGTAATTTTGTTTCGAATATCACTTTTACCAGACAAAGTAAGTCAGGTGGCATTTTGTTTACATTTTTTTATGTAAGAAACTTTATTTTCTATTGTATGAAAAGGGGAGTAAATATGTGGGAAGATTTGTTTACATTGACTTCATCCCGATTTGCGTGCAAATGGTAAACACTAATACTATCTGCCGAGGTAATTTTATCCAATTAGAGATACGCAGAAAAATGAAGATGTATACTTAATAACTGTATATTGTTGGCTAGTTATTCATCTTATTGTTGTATTTCTTAGCTTTTTACATCAAGTGGTTTCATGTATTGTCTAAAGCGATTTCCTTAAAATAAAATAGTAGACACAGGTAATCGTTTTCAAAAATAAAAAGATACGTGTTCCCAAAATTGAAAAGTAAGGAAATTAGATTAAATAGGTTTTTTTCTTTCTTTAATCGTTCTTTGCTTGGCATTTCCTTTAAGTTTGTAAAACATTATTTATATTAAAAATACATTACAATCGATCATCATCAGAAGCATCAGAAGCATCAGAAGCATCATCATCAGAAGCATCATCAGAAGCATCATCAGAAGCATCATCATCAGAAGCATCATCATCAGAAGCATCAGAAGCATCATCATCAGAAGCATCATGTTTTGGGATCACTCCTGAATGAGGCACCCCTTCACTCGTTTTTAGTCACCTTGTTTTGTCACTTGCTAGACGTGGTGAGGTAGGACCCAGCGGGCATCCGAGGTCGTCTCATACCGGGTTTGTGTCGCTCTACATACCTACCTGTTGTCTAGCTCTCTGAGGGTGACCTGCCTATCTATGTGTTACCGTTCGTGTGGTGGTGATCGTGTCGTTTACTCCAGTTTGCTTTCTGGTGCAGGTGTTTCTTTTTCTTTACCGTAGACTGATGCCAAGCATAATGCCTTCCATTTTGCCTTGTGCCACTTATTAGCATTCCTGTTGCTGCATTATCGAATGCTCATGTTTCACTACCAGATGTCATAACAGGCTGCACAACCCTGAACAAAAGTGGTCACAAAAATATTGCAATACAATATGTACTGTGCCTATTATTTTGTTCAACCAGAGTAAAAAAAAATGTTCGTAAGCAGTTTTAAAACTGCGCATTTTTACACATGGTTGTCAAAAAAACATAAAAGTGAAAGGGTTAAATAACTAAAATAGCACGTGATTTTGTTTGGTTTTTAAATATTTAATATTCGTAAATAAACATGTTTCATTTGTTTTGCCTCGGAAAAAGAAGGAAAATCAAACAACTAAAAATAATCGATTATCTCCCTTTACTAAATGGAAGGCGCGCTGCGGAACCAAGGGCGTCCCGGCACGCTTTCCCCAGCATAACACAAAGAATACTAGGAGATACTATCGATTTCTAATTTTTAAACTAAGGTACCCACGCGTCACTGTTGACAGATTAGAAAAAAAAAAACGTAATTATAAATGTTAATTAATTTTCCTGTTCGAACGATTTTCTTAATTAGTGGAAAAACATTTTTTTTTTTTAGTCATGGCGTAATTGATTGACAACTGGATTTGTAAAATATTGATGAACGACACAATGTAATATTAAAGAAAAAAATCTAAGCTACTCCCATTTTTCAGTCAATGATGAATACTCCAATAAACATTATATATATATATATATATATATATATATATATATATATATATATATACATACATATATATATATATGTGAGTCATCAACAAACATACGGTTTCGCTCTGTCACAGCTTTTCAGTATAGCTAGAAAAACAAATCAACCTATTTCTAACCCCCAAACATATGATCTGAGACTCGTTGAAAGTAACCGTAATATAACAATTTTAGAATGTTTTTCATCTCCGCCGTCCCGTTTGATTCAGCAAATGTTTAGAAAAGATGCGATTAGTGTAACACAAATTAAGGAGTCGTTCAACCGATTCAAAAATGGCCGCATATCCGCTGATAGGGATCAGCGTTCTGATAGGCCCAAAACTACTCGAAGTGCAGCTGTTGTTGAGAGGGTGCGATGATAGAAAAAATGAGGAACGCAACGGCGGATATAAACACCATTCCTAAAAGAGGATTTCAATAGGTGTTTCCGGCAGTGGATGGATCGGTAAATAAAAGTGTGCAAGGAAAAATGCCTACATTCAATGAGATGAGGGTCCCATGATCAAAAAGTTCCCAAGTAATATTTACCATGATTCTCCGAGTATTCTCTGAGCAAAATGGTTTGCTGATATTATATTTTTCTGCAATTTCATTTTAAACAATTTGCCGGGGAAAGTTTAGATTAGTATCACTGTCGCTGAAACATGCATGCACATGTATGCACACATGAAGCACAAAATGGGTAAATACATGAAAAGCTTGAATATTGAATACTATTAAAAACACCAGATATGAAAGTCACATTTTTAAAAGGCAATACATGCATTGCGGAATTTCTTTCATTTCGAAATATCAGAGATATTTATTACTTTTAGAAATGTAAAATAGTGGATTAATAGTAAATAAACAATTCCCAACAAATTAAAAATGACTGCCACAAACCGGAAATCAAAATCCAAAGCTTGAAGAATTTAGTCTGATTTCTACAAACTGACTTATTCGGACTTTCTCATGAATAGGGTTTAAAACATCGCCTTAATAAAATAATTATAGCATTGGTGTAACGTCATACATTTATGATTTACGCCATATTTCAAAGCGTGAATTCAAACAAAAACAATAATAAAAATAAATAAATGAATCGGTAAACATTATCAGTAGCGTTGGAAATTATGTTAATAGTTCCAAACAATTGACATACCTTTAAGTATGGATTTACGTTAAAAACAATGTAATATTTAATATATATTAGAATTTGTGCCAATATTTCAGGGCACCCCTTTCAAAGAAGCATGCAATACTTATTTGCTATTTTATATCAGTAAACTATATTTCTCGGAAGATGCTCGCAGGATAATTAGTAGAACCGTTTGGGAAATTATTGATCATTTGTGCATGATATTATAATTTTTTTGTTTATTTTTTTTACTAGGATTCCTATAATCCAAGTAAAAAAAAATAAACACAAAAATTGAATATCATGCCCAAATGATCAATAATTTCCCAAACGCTACTACTAATTATCCTTCGAGCATCTTCCGAGAGAAATATAGTTTGCTGAAATAAAATAGCAAATAATGATTGCATGCTTGTTTGAAAGGAGTGCCCTGAAATATTGTTTATATCAATGATTTCAGTAGCGCAGCTTCTTGCCCATCGAGCCAAGCCCTCAAGTGCATTTGGCCGAAATTCTCAGACGATAGAACAACACTTGAATGAAGTGGCCGAAGGGTTCGACTCACGATTGTGGCTCAACCCACGTAGACAGGTGATCCCGATTCACTGGCTAAGAGCACTTCCGGTCAATAAGAACTAGAAATGCTTGTCTCAGATGCTTTGCTACATCCGGTGACCGCTCTGCAATTAAAGTTCACTGACCACCATGACCTTTCGTTACCCAGCAGAAATGTTTAAACCAAGTGGGGGACACGTAGATTAAGAAGAATGCTCAAGAACGTCAATATATGCTATGAGTTCGCGAAAAAATAAAAGTATATATATATATATATATATATATATATATATATATATATATATATATAAATAGTGTATATATATATATATATATATATATAAATATACATAGTAGTGTGTATCCAGCCAGCATTATTTTATTTAAGCAAACATTATTAAACATAACATCATTCACTGCCTGATTGCACCTATTTTATTTATTTAATTTCTTATAATTGATTTTGACACAATAGGATTATTAGAAAAATTGAAAAATACAACCAAAATAATTATGTTATGTTTATCAAACTATATATATATTTATACACACACAAATATATATATATATATATATATATATATATATATATATATATATTATTGTTGATCAATAAGACCATCCCTGAGGACTGTAGGAAAAGGCACAGAAACCTAAGCATTGCTTGGATCGATTGCCAAAAAGCATATGATACTGTGCCCCACACACGTTTTCTGTGGTGCCTTGAATGATATAAGATCCATCCGGTTATCAAGAAACCATGGCAGTACATATAAAGATGTGGCAAACAACCATGGTATTAAGTCACATTAATAGAGCAATAAAAATCCCTTACTTCAAAGTACTAAGAGGGATCTTCCAATGAGATAGCTTATCTCCTCTACACTTTTCCCTGGCGATAGATCTGCTAACTAAATTACTGAACAAAAACCGGAGTACCTACAACTTAAACCAGGGCCGCCAACAAGACCCGAACAAAAGAGTCAGACACCTGCTCTTCATGGATTAGCTCAAGGTGTATGCCAGTTCAGAAGCTCACTTAAGCCGACTCGTGCCGGTGGTCCATACCTTCTCCTAAGATATCGGAATGAAATTTACCCTGGACAAAATTAGGAGGAAGGTTCAAACGGAAAACATACAGCTTGATGAAGACAGTGACATCAAAGACATTGAAGAGGTAGCACAATACATACACCTTGGCATAGAATAAGGCGATTCGGTTAAATATGCCAAGATAATAGAAAAAACTGACACAGAATGATAAAAATTTCAAAACACAGCTTACCCACAAAAACAAAGTAACTGCCATCAACACACTAGTTATGCCGGCTTTGGCATTATTGATTGCCCACTAAAATACATTAATAGACTAGACACTAAAGCGAGAATAAAATTGACACTGTACAGAGTAATATACAGAAATCAGTGTCTACCATGGCTGTATATGCTAAGAGGAGCAGGAGGTATGAGTCTTATAGTAATTGACAATTAACATCCAGTCACTATTGTGAGAACCGGCCAATATCTGATGAGCTCCCAGAACCGAAACCCTATGATGGTACGCCCGCACCAAGAAACCAAATCAAGTAGAATAACCACTATCACAAAACTGGCCAAACATTTTGGACAGAACTGTCTTACAAATGACGCAGAAACGTAAATCAAGTTTGCCACAGAAATAGCCTGGAAAAGCCTCCATAAATACAACAATACCTTTTATTGCAGAAAACTGGAGAAATAGGCCAGCCAACAAAGTGCTAAATATTTTCTAAACTAAATGGAAAACATACAGATTGATGAAGATAGTGCCATCAAAGACCTTGAAGAACAAGCACAATGCAAATGCTTCTGGATGAAAAGAAGATCGCTCCACTATGATCAGAATAGAATGATAATTGTTGTCCACAATCAGGGGTTGATGATGAATGCCTTTAAAAAAATGAGTGGGCTCAGAAACAGCAACCAGTGCAGGTTCTGCAACACAGAAGTAGAGGGTGTGAGCCACCTGATATTTAGCTGTAAGTTTCTGCTGGGGGATGGCTATTATATACAATGCGACATAACGGACTGTGCAAATATCTTTACTAGATCATCTATAAAACGTTGAATATCCAGTGTATCTGCAAGTCCTGGGAAATATATCAGAAAGAACGGTACAAAAATAATACAGTATCCACTATGACTATGCAATCCCTACAGCTACATATCTAGAAAATGGAGCTGTTAAACTCGGCATAGCGCTATTGAACTAAAGAGAGAAAGTAGAAACTATAGTTGAAGTCAGTGCCCTTAATGATGTTGACTTAAAAAATAAATCAAAGAGAAAAGATTACAGAATATTAAGGTATTATGTACGACATGAAAATAAACCAGAATCCCAGGAACATATTCGTCATTAAAGTAATTGTATAGGCACCGGACTAAATAAAAAGAAATTCAAAAACTCCTGGCGAGTATACCCGCTGAATCAAGTGCAAGAGAGATACACACAATTGAACTTAAAGAGACAGTGAGAATCTTAAATTGATCTCTCGGCGAGAGTGTCTGAAATAGCGGGTGAATATCTGGCATTCGGTAGGATGCCCCATCAGCAGCAAAACCAAAACGATAAGAACATTTCAAATTTAACGATTTAGGGGGTGCTCACATCAAAACTCAAATCTTCCCTCTTAAAAACTTCAATAATAAGTTAGATAAAAAATAATTTATAGATAAAAAGTTGATCTACATCAAATTTTGAGATATTCAGCAATACATTTATAAAAGGGTCGGTCGTCGCGCGTAAGGTTTAAAAATATGTATCTCCTTATTAGAATTATAAACATACTTATTTTGAATTATAGAATATATATTCTAGGTGCCAGAGTGAGTAACGTGGAAACTTGACTTATTATTTTTTAGTAAACCTTACCATTTAGGGTGGACCGCGTTCCATAACACTCGAAGAAAGAAGAAACATAAAAATTTAAATAATGCTATATTTATTGTTCATACCAGTCTTCAGACGGGTATTCTATTAGTCTATAATATAATATATATTATGGGCCAAAATAAGGGTCCTATCTTTAAATTTGAATAACTTGAATTTGAATAACTTCCACAAAATAAAAGTTAAACTCACCAAACTTTATGTGTGTGTAGACTGACCCTTTCGAGATTTTTTGAAATAAACAAAACAAATTTTAGCCGAAAAACACTTCTTAAAACTTACAAAAACTAAAGTATTGTTTTTTACACTGTTTTGAGTTTTTTAAGCAAAAATAATGTTTTCTAAATGAGGGTACGTTCCTTAGGGCTAATACGGCCCTTGCTTGCTTCGGAAGGGGTCCGTTACTTATTCTAAAAAAAAAAAAAAAAAATCAATAAATAAAAAAGTTATGAATTTTTAAAAATAGGACCCTTATTTTTGCGCACCCTGTATATATATAGGAACTTAAGCTTTATTTTTTATTTATTTTTTAATGCAACTTTAATTCCTATATAATTTTATTGCTAGCTACCATATTGCAGAATGGTTCTTGGATGTAGTGTTTAGATAGTATTATTATTATTTTTATTTTTTTTAGTATTGTTATAATTAATGTTATTTGATATGCAAATTACTATATTATACGGTAGTCTTAAGGGTAATATATTATTATTATTATTATTATTATTATTATTTTATCATTATTATTATTTATTTATGTATGTATTAGTGATATTTTAAGCTGAATTATTTCGACACTTGATTATTGGGGAAATGGTAGTATAATCAGTACCATTGGAGAGCCATGAATATTATAACTGTCCTGTTTTTAAATCTCCGAAACAGTTACATGGTAAACAGCTGATGATCCCCGTGTTAATATTAGACGCTTAAGGTCTCCTGTTTTGATTTCACTCTTAGATAATTACCCCCCTTTTTTTTTACTTATATTTTTTCATTTATTAATTTTCAACCGAATGTTAAGTCTGCAATATCTTGGATTTAGTTAGCTTGTCTGGGAATTTAAACTGCATTTTACATTTTTTTTAATGACTCAAAGCTTCTTTAGACTATATATATATGTATATATATATATATATATATATATATATATATATATATATATACTATTTCTAAATAAAGACCATATTTATTTTTAAACATAATAAAAGTTTAAAAAATAAGAGAATGAAAGGGGACGCTGACTGGCTTCGAACCGATTATTTATGAGATGTACGACGATAGAACATCTCATAAATGACAAGTTCTAGTGTTAACTTATTCCCCATGTTTAGTGAGTCACACTCTCTATTTTATCTGAAGATTATAGAAACTATTTAAAAACGTCTTTGAGAACATCTTCTAAGACTTCATGTAGTTTCTATTTGATTCAATTTGTGTCCCCCTTTTCCTCCCTATGATACCCATAGCATTTGCCTTTTAATTGGTATTCATATTATATTTTTTAGACCAAGTCTTTGTAAACACAAATAAAATCTTCTCAGACTTAATGTAGTTTCTATTTGATTCAATGTGTGTCCTCCTTTTCCTCCCTATAATACCCATAGCATTTTCCTTTTAATTGTTATTCATATTATATTTTTTAGACCAACTCTTTGTAAACACAAGTAAAATCTTCTCAGACTTAATGTAGTTTCTATTTGATTCAATGTGTGTCCTCCTTTTCCTCCCTATAATACCCATAGCATTTTCCTTTTAATTGTTATTCATATTATATTTTTTAGACCAACTCTTTGTAAACACAAGTAAAATCTTCTCAGACTTAATGTAGTTTCTATTTGATTCAATGTGTGTCCTCCTTTTCCTCCCTATAATACCCATAGTATTTTCCTTTTAATTGTTATTCATATTATATTTTTTAGACCAACTCTTTGTAAACACAACTAAAATCTTCTCAGACTTAATGTAGTTTATATTTGATTCAATATTTTTGGTCCCCCTGTTCCTCTATATGATACCCATAGCATTTTCCTTTTAATTTGTATTCATATTATATTTTTAGACCTTCTCTTTGTAAACACAAATAAAATCTTCTCAGACTTTATGTAGTTTCTATTTGATTCAATATTTTACTTCCCCTTTTCCTCCCTATAATACCCATAGCATTTTCCTTTTAATTTGTATTCATATTATATTTTTTAGACCTTCTCTTTGTAAACACAAATAAAATCTTCTCAGACTTAATGTAGTTTCTATTTGATTCAATGTGCGTCCCCCTTTTCCTCCCTATAATACCCATAGCATTTTCCTTTTAATTTGTATTCATATTATATTTTTTAGACCTTCTCTTTGTAAACACAAATAAAATCTTCTCAGACTTAATGTAGTTTCTATTTGATTCAATGTGCGTCCCCCTTTTCCTCCCTATAATACCCATAGCATTTTCCTTTTAATTTGTATTCATATTATATTTTTTAGACCTTCTCTTTGTAAACACAAATAAAATCTTCTCAGACTTAATGTAGTTTCTATTTGATTCAATATTTTAGGTCCCCCTTTTCCTCTATATGACACCCATAGCATTTATTCTCTTAATCTTAACCTCGGAAAAGAGTGTACCCGTATTTTTCTGGAACGGTTGCACAAGTTATTCAATAAACAGCGGAAGAAACCGTTAATGGAAGAAATTTAGAAAGAAATAAAGCCTACAAGTAAAAAGAATAAAAATGAATGAAAGCAAATGTCAGATAAGTGTAATAACACAGAAGAAAGAAAAAGAAAGAAAAAAGTCAATAATGAAAGATCGCAATAAACATTAATGAATGAAAGAATCAGAGGATTCAACAAAATAAGAAAATAAACAAAAGAAACTAGCTGAACGAACAGTAAGACAACAGTGAAATAAAGAAAGTAAAGATAAGGGGTATACGAGAAAGTAAAAAGCAGAAATCGAGAAAGGAACTGAAAAAAATTGAAATAAATAAAGAAAGAAGGAATAACAGAATAACAATCGATAAATTTATCAAGAAAACAAGAAAGTGAAATGAAAAAAAATTACGGAAATATGACGAAAAGAAGGAATGTATATATACGAGAGTAAATAGAAAGCTAGAATACAAGAAAAAAAGAAAATGGATGAAATGTAAAAAATAAGGCGAACACGAAAAAAGATGCAGGAATCACAGAATTAAATGACAAAAGGAATTAACAACTAATTTTCTAAAAAATAACGAAATTAGAAAACAGGAACAAATAAGAAAAAAAAACGAAAAAAAAGGAAAGAAGAAAATCAAGAAAAGGACAAGAAGGAAGAAAGTGGAATGAAGAAATTACAGAATAAAAACAGGAAATTAGTAAGAAATAACGAAAATAAAACGGCAAGAATAACAGAAATAAAAATAAATTATCGAAAGAAAGTGAGGAAATAAAACATTAAGTACAATTTAAAATGGAAGAAAGAAAAAGTAACAAGAAAAAGGTATGGAGGATGACAGATTAATAATAAACAAAACAAGACATTAATCACGAAATAAAAGACAACAAAGCGACGAGAAAGACAGAAAGATAATGAACATGAAAGAAAGGGGAAAATGAATAAAAGGAAAGACAGAGAGCTCAAAGAAAGAGAAATACAAAATAAAGAAGAAGAAAGCAAAAAGAAATGAAGAAATAAAGAAATAAAGAAGACAGGGCAAGAAGAAGGAATAATCAAAAATAAAAAGTTACAAAGTATGATGAGAAGAAGAAAATAAAGACAAAAAGATAACCGTATAAAGAACGAAAAAAGAAAGAGAGGGAAGCACAAAACGAGCAAGAATAAAAGAAAAAAAAGAAGAACGATCATGAAAGATAGGGAAAAAGATGGCACATGTTACTAAAAAAGCGGTCAGAACAGAAAGAGGACAAAACTTGAGAGAACAAGATATAATAAAGTAATAAAAACCACGGAACAACATGAACAAGAAAAAACGAACAGGAAAATTAAGGAGAGAAAATAGGGAAAAGAAATAGCAATAAAGTACAATCAAAAAGGGAGAAAGAATCAAAACGCAAGCAAGACCGAACAGAGAAGAAAGAAAGAAAAAGAGATAATATGACAGACGTCATAAAAAAGAAACATTTAATCCAGAAGAAAAAAATATAAGAAAAAAATACGAAGATAAAAAATTAAAAAAAGTAATTACTAAAATAGAAAAAAATAAAGACTAACAAAAAAAAAGTGACAAAAATACCTTTAAAAAAATTATTTGGTTCCAATCGACCTACAATGATGTCAGCCAAATCAAATCTTGGCCAATATTTGTCATGTGATTTGGATGAACAAATAACTCCTTTAATATTTAGTCTGTCATTTTTCATAATTTCTGGCTGATTACATCCTCGAGCCGCCGTGGAGATAATTTGTGGTGAATATCTGTCCAGCCGGTTGTAGAGAGAGTCGCACAGTCGAAATAAACGCTCTTCATTTTTTGATATTTTGTTCGTGTTCCGTGTTCCGCCCTTCGACGCGATTAACTTAAAAAGCTCTCAATTACTCGAAGGATACTTCTAGTGACATAAAATCAACATGGACGCCTTAAATACGCGTAGTCTAACAACCTTTCCCCCCTTTTCACCTCGTTAGACCGTCAGGTTTTATTTAGTTTCTTTTGCGTGTTTTCGAGGTATTTTTATGGACTGAATAATGGACGAGGGTTCCAAAGATTCGTTCTGTCACTTATCCAATCCGATCTGGTCTTTCGCGCCATTTTTAGAATATCGCCTGCTGTCAGCAGCTCGTAGAAGCCAACAAGGGTGAGTATTTTATTAGAGGCATTCATTCAATGGGTTAGTTTATCGATGCAAATAAGATTTCACATTTAAGTTTGATGGTCCAACAACAATGCTATTTAAAACTTCAGCGTGACAGAGCAACTAAAATGATATGCAGGCATAATCAGGACAGACTAACGATGATACTACAAACTGAAGTCTGACAGACTAATAAAAATAATGTGTCAAACTTAAGTGTAACAGAGAGACAAAAATGATATTACTAACTTACGTGTGACAGAACGACAAAAACGTTATGTCATCCTTTAAGTGTGACAGACTGACAAAAATACCGTTTGAAAAATTTAATTCAAGAATATAATTTTTTATCAGTCTGTAAAATATTTGTTTTGGTGGGTATTCAGTTTTATAATCATTTTTTTCCTGTCTGCGTGAATATATGGACGGGAAATCTGTGTCTATTAAAATACATGTGATGTTTTGGTGTGTATGATCTGTTTCATTGAAATGTTCGGTTATTTGGAAGTCTAATGTGTTTTGTCTAATAACCAGTTTATTGTTGTCAAATCTATATAAAAAAAGGTAATAGTGTCTCACCTATGTATTCCACTATTTGAACATTTTGTACAAAAATATAATATGTACACATTAAGACAATCAGAGGTAATATGTGGCTCTTGTATTAGGATGCGTATATTTGTAACTGTGAATGGGGAATCTGTGATTAAATTCTGACAGACTAGACATCTAGGTTTATTGCAGGTTTAGTTACCATGTTGTGCCGTTTTATGTAAGTTATTTGTTCGATGTATTTAGCTCTCGTAATGAATTAGCTAATAGTTTTTTTTATAATTAATGTATGGTTCCTTAAAAATAGAAATATGTGTGGTGTGTAATTACAGAGTTGTAAACTCTCCAGTTAAATAACGTATTAGTTTAGATGTATTTTGACCATGAGTGAAGACTATGGCGATGTTGTATTCTGCGTTTGAGGAAATGCGTGTAATACCGATGATGCCACTATACATAATGGATTTTTTTTTTAAATTCAGAGAGTTGTGGCTATAGAAGTTGAGGAATGTATGGTTCTCTGTATATTTAGTGTAAATGGACGTGGAAAATATGTAAAATATGTAATTTTAGGGTCGGATTATAATATCTAGGAATCGAATTAGAATTGAGATGTGTGAATATTGAATGGTGATTTCATTGTGGGGTTGTAATTGCTGACGTATTGATGAACATTATGTAGGTTGATTCGTCCAGGTTTTTATATCAAAAGAAAATGTCGTCTATATATCTACAGTCGTGAATAGTTGTATAGGGATAGTTTCTAATTGATTTAGTCTCTAATATATGCATAAACATATTAGTGTAGATGGACGCCATTTGAGTGACTATGGTGGTACTACTGATGTTTAGATGGTTTGCATTATAAAACTGAAAGTTATTATGTGTTAGCATGAATTGGATTATATTGCATAAGTCTTACTTTTTAAATTGTTTAAAACATTGATCTAATAGATTATTTGCAAGCTTTCATACCCTTATGTTGGATGTAGTAAAGAGGGCAGAGACGTCCATCGTTATAAAATCCCTCCGTTTGGAAGGGTATTGCCTTCATATAATTGTTGATGAAAAGGAAAAAGGAAAAAAATTATATATTCATCACCGTTTAGTCTATATTTCAAAACTTACTCAAGACTTATTTAAAAGAAATAACATAAAATCTCAATATTTTAAAATATGTGGTGCGTTTTGTACGTAATTTTCTTTTGTTTAGTTTGAAATGGAAAGAAAAACATTATTTTCACGTCATAATAGCACCAGAGTTATTGAATTCTAACGTCTCTGATTCATTTGAACATAATTATGTTCACATATCAAACCCACAATATATTTTTAAACATCGTGGGACTATGTTATTTCTTTAAATCAGTCACTTGGCTAAAGTTTTTAAATAAAGACGAAACATTGATGAATATATAAATAATTTTGATTTTCCCTTTTTATGTTACATACTGTTATAATATATATATATATATATATATATATATAGAGAGAGAGAGAGAGAGAGAGAGAGAGAGAGAGAGAAACAAAATTACTTAAATTCTCTTGATCAAGTTTTATTCATTAAAAAAGTTGTTTTCAAAACCTAGAAAAGTCAGTGCAGTCTGACGGTCCATTTCGCACATAGATAAACGACCAAAATTGTTTTGTAATCAACAAAACAATTTTGGTCGTGTATCTATGTGCGAAACGGTATGTCAAGATCTTTCATTAATGTTGCTGTTTAAAGTTCGGTTCTAGAAAAAATATATCGCACGACAGCACACAGAAAATATAACCAAAAAGCAACTAACATTGAATCCAGATTCACGATGGAAAACAGATGTTTCCCTTTTATTTGTAAAACAGACATTATTAAATAAGCAAGAAGAACATCAATAATACACAACAAATTATGAACCATGTAAAATAGAGAACAATAATTTGACGTTACTATGAGAACGCCAAGGCATAATTAACAACTCTTGTTAGTCCTTACATTTGGAATCAAATCTATGAGGAAATAGGGGTATGCTCGAATGTTTATATAAGGATGATGGTTTTTTAACTTTAATTGGAGAAATCCAAAAAATCTCTATAATTTTTTCGATAAGTTTGATATAAAGTTAAGCACACATATAAGCCATGGAGTAGTAATTTTTCTAGCTATAATATTAAAATTAATGATTAGTCTTTTGACCCGTACCATGAACCCAATCACACATTTTATTATATCAGCAACAATTCAAATCATCCGCAATATGTAGAAAATACTGTTACCCTAACTATTTCTAAGTGAATATCTAAGCTACCCTCAAACGAGCAGTTATTCAATAATAGGAAGCAATATTATAATTAAGCATAATCTAGACCTGGATATAGTAAGGAAATACATGTTGTTTAGGCTCAATCGGATAAATCTAGAGAGCCGGTTTAGAAATAGAAGACCACGCAGCATTGTATAATGTAGAATGCCAATGGGAAACATTAAATCTAAAGTAAACAAAATCCATAACAATTACGGGCATATAAACAATGTAAACCTTGAACAAGCTCCACTTCTGCTAACTATATACAATACTATTAAGAAGAAAAACAGGGGACGTACATCTATTTTGTTTTACCCACCATACAGAAAACACATACCTAGCAACATACCTAAATAATTTTAGCACAATATATAAAGGAATTACTTTCAAGATAACAAACTAGGTTAGATTATAGTTATAAACACAGTATCATTTCTAACATCTATAAACTTAGCCTGAGTAATTATATCCTTTAATGATACCATAATAAATCAGAAATGGAACGAATATCTCTCAAAATAGTCTTGTGGAACCCCAATATAATTGTACAAATGCCCTATCGCAGGAAAATATGTAATGCGTTGTAAATAGAAATAGACCTCGGACATATATTGCCGAACAGGGTAAAGTTTTAAGGATACGTATAGAAACAATACTCCTTTTTCAAAGAAAAGCCTAATTCTGATCTTAAATATATTCCAATATTACTTGCTAAGTGTGTAAGAGAATTACATAAGAATAACCCTGAATTCGAATTGAATTGTTCTATAGTAAGTAAAGCGAATAAATACTAACCTAATAGATTCAAGAAATGCAACCTATTTACCCTGAAATCTGATCATATAATAACATCTTAAGATAATTTAGTTAATAAAGAACAGAAACATCTGCAAGCCTGTTTGCACCGATTTAGATATAATGTCCCACATTTCAGGCCCATATAATAATTCTATAGTTTAAACGCACATTGAACAGTGAATATACATGTAGTAACTCCACTTAGCGGATTATAAGAATTACTACATATATAGATGAACTGGTCAACACATAATTAAAATAGTAAATATTTTAGGTTAATAAATGTACCATGCATAAGTCACAGATTGGTTCATTTTCTGTACCCGTATAGGGATTAATTGATGAATTGAATCTGAAGATAATTTTTGGTGCTAAATTTTGCAAATTTTAAAGAATGGATATAAATAAGTTAGTTATTTTCAAATGATACAGAATGGGAGGAATACTTGTTAATTGAGATACATGTTGCACGAACATGTCCACAATGGTTATTTTTTAAAAATATTTTCTGATTGGGAATGGTGATTAATATATGTTATGTACATATAAATTCAGTATAATACTGCGGGGGTATTAATGTTTATTTCGAAGGGTTTTTCGATGCTCTTCAGCTTTATTGTTTAATTTATAAGTAAGATAAGGTTGTTTTGTAAATTTACGACATTTTTCTCACTACTATGCATTACCTGAGGTTATCATATTTACATAATATTTGGTGTGTGAACCTGTATGATTGCGTTCATTGCACTGACAGCAACTGTAGTATACTTTGTGCCGATCCAAAGTTGTCGTCGGGCTCAATGCTGCAATACATTATTCTCATCCCAAGTAGAATCACACCTCTATAAACAAGTAACAGGTTTATTTATTGGAGGTTACAAACAGGTTGAAGGGCAGACTTGAAAAATGATAGTTTTCCCGACCCTTAAAAAGATGTCCAATAGGCACAATCTTTAAGCCAATGAGCCCATCTTGCTTAGAGAGGCACCCGGCTCCAACTGATGGCCAACCATCTGAAAATCAAATTGTCATGCCCAGAGGGCAAGGACCCCCTTCCCATTTCTTGTGGTGTTATTCTCCTAGCCGGACATCTTGGATTCCAGTATTTCTCATTAGTCACAATTCGACCACCCAGGCTGAACGCTTGGGATATTCTTTAGGGATGACGGGCAGACAGTCCACTCAAAATGAATTATCATGGAGACAATCTAAGAACATTACTTTTTGGTATCCACACGATTCTATATATTTGAGGCACTTATTTCATTTCAAAGAGAAATAAGATAGTATGTTGGCCAAAATACAAAACCAGAGATATCTTCACATTTATCTGCCCCCACTTTCCTTTAACCGAACATCAATTAGCTGCATTTACTTTACTTATTAGTTGGGCCACCCTTCTTTGTACGCCTTCCAGTTTCAAAATTACATTCTAATTTCCATATCTAGTCGCTGGAGCCCACGCCTGGGTGCAGTATTCTATATAAAGTCCTATTAGAGCTTTATATATCCTTAACACAACATTTGTCTCCCTCGAAATAATATACCTAACCATCCACCCGATCATTCTATTTGCCCTCAATTCAATGGTCAAAATATGATTATTTGCCTTAAATGTATTATCAAACCCCACTCCCAAATCTCACTCTCCATCTACTCCTTTGATTTCTCTGTTGTTTAGTACATATTCAACTCCAACATTCCTGGATCCTACATGTAGTACTTTACATGTGTCAAGGTTATAATAATCCGATTCTGAATATGTTTGAAATAGTTAGGTTTTACAGGACTAATGAAATATAAGTTTATAGTCGAATACTCTGATAGGCACTATAAACAGGTTGTTTAAACCTCTCTAAGCCCTAGTACTCAAAAGTATGTAAGTTAAATATCATTACCAATTTAAATATCCATATCCATCCTTCCATATAAGCCCCAAAATATAAACCCTCTTAGTTTTATTTAATTCATCTGCGAACTTACGTATGTTGCTAGTTTTTGTGTTGTCATTTGTCTATGTACTATTTATAAATATTTTTAATTATCATGTTTTAAATTTAAAATTATTGGTTAATATCTCTATAGTATCTTTAATATAAGTCCTTAAGTAAAAACTCACTTTTTTAAAAATTCAACCGTAAACTGTTGTTTATTTAAGATATGTATATATGTATGTATACATTTTAGAAATAATTTTTAAAATGTTGAACTGAATTGTAGGTTAATTTATAGGAATTTTTAAAATGAAATCGTATTTGTAATTAATGAACTCGATTGGTTTTAGTAATGTAGCAGTCGCCCTAACATTCCTTGATATATCTCATTTGTGTTCTGTGTAAGGTAATTTAGGTCATACATCTCCAATTAGGCTTTGATGCACTTTGATATAAATTTTAAATAGTTATTTCCTTCTCCCCCCTTTCCATATATTTATTCAATCTTAGAACGGCAGCTATTTATTTAATTACGTTGTAAACGTATTTTCAGATTTTAATTCATCATAAATCAATTAATAATACCTCAGTTCTTATTTATTTTTTCATTATTCATTTATTGTATGAAACTTATCTTCACATACCTTTAAATAGTACCTTAATGGTATGACCCTCCTTATTACGTTAATATATTTTCCGTTATAGCCCAGTAAAGTTATTTCATACGTAGTGATGGCTATTATAAAACTTTATACAATGTTTGCTTCTTAATATTTATAGTTAGCACATTAAAAGTCCATGCTGTTTCATATATTTAAATGTTAAAATAATTTCTATTTTAACGTAACCATAATCTTATATTTGATCTATATTTTATTTATATACTAATAAAATATGTTTATTAATTCATTATATTAATTATGGTCTATTCCCGCATTCTATTTGGGTGATATTATTCGTATTTTTCATGGTTCTGTGTTAGAAAAAATGGCTGCCTGAATCGGACACACAAATCCATGTTTTTCTCGTGGTAATTGGATTCAATGTAAGTTGCTTGTTTGTGATATGTTTTGCTTAATGCCATACAATATATTTTTGGAAGCGAAATTAATTTTCATAAATGTATGTGTCTGAGACTTTCACCGTAAGACAGCCTTAACGGAGAGTGATTTACTTTATTTTTTTTTGTATTCCTCATGTTGCTGGTGTTGAAGTCGCCAGTAAAGCATCACGTGGTTCGAAAAGGATACTTTTCGTCTGATCTTGTTGACGATTTTGAAGAAAGTGAACATTTTAGATGTGAGTATTGGCGCGGTTGAATTGGAAGAGTTGTACACATCCTTAAGAAAATGTTTTTTTTTGTATATTATAGAATTTTCAAAAACAAAGAAACGGTATTTTTAAAAAATTTTATATATACATTTGTTAAATGAATAAAATGATTTTCCACAAATATATGTCTCTGAGACTTTCGCTGTAAGACGGCCTATTGTTCACTTTCTTGAAAATCGTCAACGAGATAAGACGAAAATTATCCTCTTGGGACCACGTATGGATTTACTGGCGACTTTAACACCAGAAAATGAGAAGAAGAAAAGAAAGAGAGAAAGTAAATAACTCTTCGTTATGGCTGTCTTACGACGAAAGTCTCATAGACATATATTTATTAAAAATTATTTTATTGATTTAATAAATATATATTTTTTAATAACGTTTCTTGGTTTTCTCAGAAGTCTATAATACATAAAAAAAAAACGTTTACTTAAGGATGTGTACACCTCTTCCAATCATATCAGCGTATCCGCGCCAATACATACATCTACAATGTCCAGTTTCTTCAAAATAGTCAACGAGATTAGACGAAAATTATCCTCTAGAAGCACTTGTTGATTTACTGGCGACTTTAACACCAGCAAATGAGAAGAAGAAAATAAAAAAGTAAATATCTCTTCATTAAGGCCGTCTTACGGCGAAAGTCCCAGACACATATATTTATAAACATGTATTGTATTTATTTAATAAATATATAAAAAAATGTTTTTTTAAATAACGTTTCTTGCTTGTTTTCAAAATTCTATAATATATATATATATATATATATATATATATATATATATATATATATATAATATATATATATATATATATATATATATATATATATATATATATATATATATATATATATATATATATATATATATATTATGGTAAAGCTCAGTCAATAAAGGTTCGCTTGCTTAACGTTGGTTTCCTACATAATTTAATAGCACAAATTGACATGCTACAATCACCCTGGATTTGGAGATGGAGTTATTTTTGAAAAAATCTGTTTCAATTGTTCTAAAAAAGCCTGAATGTAAACAAGTCACGTATCTCTCTCTTAGACATCTATGTGGGTCTTTAGCCCCTTGCTCTACGTTGATTCAAACACTCTCTTATATTTCGCAATGTCTATGTGAGCATTTCCAAAAAGAGTGACTCTGTTTTCAGCGTGTTCGTCTTATTTAAAAACGTGACTTAATACCAATAATTATAATTATATGTTTTATCACTGGAATGGTAATTGTTTTGCATTTATTATTAAATTGTAAATGCTGATATCGCGAAAAGAACATTAATAATCTAGAGAAGAAGAAGAAGAAGAAGAAGAAGAAGAAGAGAAAGAAGAAGAAGATGGATGATGGTGATACGGAGAAGGGAGAAGTGGGAAGGAATAAGAAGATACCAAAAGGACATTATGATGGGAAAATGTAAGACGAACAAAAGGTGCAAGATAAAATGAAGGGGTATTACGATGAGAAGAAGGAGAAGAAGAAGAAGAAGAAGAAGAAGAAGAAGAAGAAGAAGAAGAAGAAGAAGAAGAGGAATAGGAGGAGGAGGAGGAGGAGGAGGAGGAGGATTGGATAGAAGAAGAATTGGACGAGAAGAAGAAGAATAAAAAGAAGAAGAGGAGGAGGATTGGATAGAAGAAGAATTGAGATTAGAAGAAGAAGAAGAAATAGAAGAAGAAGAAGAAGAAGAAGAAGAAGAAGAAGAAGAAGAAGAAGAAACCAACCCAACAACTGCCCTGAACTCCGGGCAAGTTATTGAATGCCAATCGAGCTGAGTACGATTCAATTCATTAAATCACGGCCGTGTTTTATTGCTTCTTTGCCTGAGCAGTGAATAAGAACAAAGCAATTCAAAGAAAAGAGAAACATCGAACCATGCAGAAAACCAAAAATAAATAAAATAACCAACAGAAGAAACAAACAAACATTAAGCCCAGCTTCGTTGAAAGTCAGACGATAAGACCTTAAGACTCAAGCGTGTGCATAAAGTTCGCTCTGGGTTGCGTCCCTTTGTTTAAGCTGATCAGACGTCTTTGATTTGTAGAGTGAACCTTCCCGAAGCTTAGTGCACTTCCTTCAACTTTCGCTGAGAATCGTCACCTGTATTTGGATATTTGGAGTTATCTTTCCTTTTTTTGTCGTTTTTTTTTCTCCTTTTCTTTTTCTTTTCTTTCCTTGTTCTGCCTTCCCTTAAATAGATCCATTTTTTTCTAGTAATCCGCTTTTCTGGTCAAACATATGTTTGTTTATACAACATAAATGAACATTATTTACTTTTCGAACATATCTAGTATAAATCAATTTGCACTTCCTAAAGGGCTTGATTAAACAGGGGGATCCTCCATCAAATGATACATATCAATGCGTATTTATTTGTATATAAATAAATACAAATCCATCCTGTCACACAAATGTTAGTAAGTAAAAAAAAATGTGCCTTTTTCTAGCTTCAGTACAAAACCATTTACAGTGGTCAGGGATAGAGCGAGAAAGAAAATAGCAAGTCAGAAAAACCTCATCACTTGAAATGAATTCAAAAACAGATCCTACATGCTAAATAAAAAAGTAAATAGAGGTATATTTCCTTTATAGCTTGCCAACTACTATTACTACTACAACTAATAATAATAATAATAATAATAATAATAATAATAATAAAAATATTAATATTATTAATATTATTATTAATAATAATAATAATAATAATAATAATAATAATAATAATAATAATAATAATAATAATAATACGGAAACCAATCTGTATAAGCTACGAAGGGTCACATGGAATCTACTACAGGAAGAGAACAAAACCACAGAAAGAACACATAACAAACAAAGGAACAGAAAATGCAAGAAACATCACTTAATAAGCCCCCCCCCTAACAATAAATTACACCTGCCTCAATTGACACGACACAAAAATGAACTAATGAACAGTAATAGCAAGAAACACCATCAGCTCCCCCCCCCGCAAAAAAAATGGTACCCGCCTAGGCTGACACCAGACAAAATATTTCCATAGAGTCAAGGAAGATGAGAAGACCGAGCAGGAACAGCACAAACCAGACCTCCACTGGAAGTGCAGAGAGTGCAGATACCTTGGGAAGGTTTATTGCCACCCAAATCTCAGAAAATACCAATGGTCCTTACTTGCGAGAAATCAATGGTAAACGGATGCTGCTATGCTGCAAGTTTATTTGCGGTGGCTATCGAAAAGAGGTGGAGAATACTGGAAATCTAGGGAAACTTGTTGTCACTCAGACTCTAGGGAATGCCGCCGGTTGTCGGTGAGCAATCACTGATGACCTGTGTAAGAACTCCTAGTGAGTACACATAATAATAATAATAATAATAATAATAATAATAATAATAATAATGATGATAATAATAATAATAATGATGATAATAATAATAATGATGATAATAATAATAATAATAATAATGATGATGATGATAATAATAATAATAATAATAATAATAATAATAATAATAATAATAATAATAATAATAATAATAATAATAATAATAAAGGCAATATTTAGAATATACAGCGGACAACAATGATGAAAACGGCTGAAATCTTAAGGAAAGTTTTTGAATGCAGAAACCAACCCACATCAACTACGAACACTACCCAGCTACATGGAAATTGCAACAGAAATAAAACAAAAACATGGAAGGAACAACAGATGAAACCAAGGGAACTGAAACTGCTAGAAATGTTATAAACTATGCCTCCCCCCCCCCAAAAAAAAAATAAAAAGGCATAAGCCTCGGCTGATACCACATAAAATAATTGTGAAGGGTCAAGGAGGTAGGAACGACAGAGGAGGGAAAGTAATAACGAGACGTCCACTGGAAGAGCGCGGCGAGTACTGGGACCTTGGGAAAGCTTATTGTTACTTAAATTCTCGTTGTCAGTGAGAAATAAATGGTTAGCGGCTGTTGCGACCACAGGTGTAGACTCGATTTTTCGACAGCTGATTGTCTGCCACGAAGGAAAATTGATAATCCAGCCGTCGCCAGACTAGTTGACTGTGTGAAAAACATATTGCTCTCTATAAAGTGCGTCATCAATTTGTTTGTTTACACTGCACCTGATTATGGTAGTCTCAATTTATTTTTGAGATTGCACCTTATTTTGCTTAAATTTCATTCTAGTGTATGTATTCACAAGCAAATAAAAATAGCATTGACAGCGTTTATTCGTTTGCTTACGTAAGCGTTCATATACTTATTTCATTTCATTAATTCATTTTAATGTAATGATTGTTTGTTTCAAGGGTTGTTTTTATGAACTAGTATTAAGGTGAAATCGGATGTTCCAGTAAAGAAGTTTATCAGGCAAGGCTCTGTAAACAAGAGTGGAAAAATATTGAGAATTTTTTGAACTCGCCTTCAGTTATTTTTGTTTATATACAAAATGTGTCATAATTCTTATATTGCTTCTCGTTCTCGTTGTTCTTGTTGCTCTTCGTCTGTTTTTCCTTGGAAGTTGGACATTTCGGACTTAACAGAACCATATCTCAGCCTGACAACAACAAATTCACTGACGAACTGATTGTCAGGGACGTATCACGGACTGGTCCGAACAACACATCGGTAAACTGTGCCAAATCTTGACACATTTGAGATTATCCCACATATAATATCCGCGTGGTTTGTGTCCGGTAAGTGTGAAACCCATTCAAGATAAAACCTCTACTGTTGAATAGTTGACTGACATCTTTTGGCTACGATAAACTGTATTATCTTTTTAATATTACACTTTAACTGTTCTGTCCTCGGTCAGTGAATGGGAAATTCCTCAAGACTGGGGTAGCTTTTATTTGTGTCTCAATTCAGAGTGCAACTTTTGGGAAAGCTGATATTTCCCCCACGTAAAAAAGTCACCTTGCTTCTTACACTACTCTCGTAAGGTGACAAGTAAATTGGAAATAGACCAATCAAAAAATGTTTATTCCTATCTCACCATTTCTTACATTTCTTTAACGTTAAACTTCAAGAAAGTTACTGTTTGTCAAAGTACCTGTTCTTCCTGCAATTTGAAGTGTATCAACCAATTCGAAGAACACAAGTCTTCAAATTCAAAGAATTCTACCGCATCAATCTTACCGCACGTGGAATGGATCATGAAACAAATAACAAGAATCTGCTTCGCTCTTGGTGGCGCCGGCAGACTTTTCGAGCAAGGCGAAGTGTCTTTTAGAATTCTTGCGCTCGACTCTCGTTCCTTTGTGCCACGACAATGCGTCTGTTTGAAGTCTTCGTTTTTCGTGTCCTCGATTTCGTGGTGAACGATAATTCTTTATTCTCACAAGGAAACTGAAGATTCAAAGACGAGGAACAAGAAATGGTGACTTCTTGAGACGTTATCAGCAAAGATTATTCGTCGATACCGTAAGAAGTGTTGCTTTGTGGTAAAGTATAAAATAAAATAAATTTTGAGCACGTAGAAAATCGGAAGCTTTTTCATTAGTCCTGACTGTCATATTCACAAACGGCACTCAAGTGTTCAAACTATTATCTTAACTATCTAGTTGCTTTTAAGTATTATATATATATATATATACATATATATATATATATATATATATATATATATATATATATATATATATATATATATATATATATATGTATAATGTGTGGGTGTGCTTGTGTCTCTGTCTGTCTCTCTCTATCTCTCTCTCTCTCTCTCTCTCTCTCTCTCTCTATATATATATATATATATATATATATATATATATATATATATATATATATATATAGGATCAAATATAAACCAAAGTAAAAACTTTTGGCAGATGGAACCTATTGTGAAGAGGATTAGCTCAATATACGAGATAGAGCAATTGTAGAGATAGAAGAAAAAGAGTGATAAATATGCGACGATTGTCCAAATTTATTTCAAATTTCAATTGTTCAATGCAAGGTGTATTCAGTAATAAACTAGTGTTTATTATTATTTCCTTAAGCCAAGGCTTTTCAAAGATCGAAATCTTATCATCAGAGGAGAAATACAGATGGATAAGTTGGCTTTCGAAACCTATATATATATATATATAAATATATATATATATATATATATGTATAATGTGTGGATGTGCTTGTATCTCCGTCTCTCTCTGTCTCCGTCTTGCTCTCTCTCTCTCTCTCTCTCTCTATATATATATATATATATATGTGTGTGTGTGTGTGTGTGTGTGTATGTTTATATATGTGTGTATAGTTATATCTATAAATGTGTGTAAATTGGTTTATTATTCCAGGTATGCTTCTAGAGATGAGTTTAAGGATGATGTGTTATGTATGAAGCATAAGACGATGTTGTTGTTTATATAATTATAATTTTTATTTTATGTAAAGTTTCAAAGAACAGTCCTCCGCTTCTTTTCAGAAAATTATATGAAATATATATATATATATATATATATATATATATATATATATATATATATAGAGAGAGAGAGAGAGAGAGAGAGAGGGAGGGAGAGAGAGATAGTGTATGTCTTTATACAAACATTTAGCTACATATTATCAGACAAGTTTCAGATCGAGCTGGGAATCTTTTTAACCTCGTCAGTTCTTAGTATAACTTGATCTTTGTACTAAGTATTTGGTCCAACGCAGTTTAACTCATTCCCAGCTTCAACTTATACATGTCCTAAAATGTGTAGCTAAAATGATTACATGAATAAAAATGTATAACAAATAAAAATGTCACTGTATTTATTATTGAGCATTCTTAAATAAACACAGTAATTATTGACGACTAACTCCTATAATGAAAATAGAAATATATATATATATAGTCATCCACATACAGACTGTTTCGATGTTTCACAACTCATCAGTGCAGCTAGACCAGTTAGTGCCTCAAGTCAGGATCGAAACGCAGGATCGAAACGCAACCGTTGAGCTGACAGTTGGCGATGTTAACCCCTACGCCATCATGCGACACTGACTGAATGTAAGTTGTATCTCAATGTAAACATTGCAATTGCCTGAGCTCGAATTAGTGTTTACCTAATGAGCATTGCATATATATATATATATATATATATATATATATATATATATAGATATAGAGAGATACTAAATATACCGACCTCTAAGTTCTTCCGGAGTGCAATAGATTCATTATATCTTTATTTGTTTACACATTTTTCTAAATTAGAGTCGATATCTCTTATTATGTTATTCCATTTAAAATGAGTTATCCCCTTTAACCGATTTGTTTGTGATTATTTAAACTGATTCATATTAGCAATCGTCTCGAGAGGATTAATTATTTTATGAAATACATTGTTATGTAGTGCGTTCTTTTATTGCCAATAACCTAGTACAACAATAACACAAATGAAAAATGACAATTCAGAAGCTAGGTAATAAGTTCATGTTATATACAGGGTGACCCCCAAAAAACGGGCCCCAAATCTAATTAGGCCCCGTTTCTTAGTGTTTCGTCCGAATGAAATGAATTTTGGGGCATAACTAGTTTATTATATTCACAACATCATATCAAAATACTAGGGTATTTGGCCTTTTTTTCTCCGTTCTACAGCATGTGTTCTAGATGGACTCCTTTTAGCTCCGTGGAATTCTTGAGGCGCAGAACGAAGTTTTTCATGACGTTCTTACAGACTGAATTGAGAATGGCTCTCATCTCCTCCCTGATGGCTTTGTTGAGTTCCGTGATGGTTCTGGGTTTCCCTGCGTACACTCTGTCCTTTAGATAGTCCCTAAAGGAAAAAATCTGGGAGGCTTAGGTCCGGGCTATGGGGTGGCCACTCAAAATTAGTATTGAGACTGATCACTCGGCCTCTGAAGTTCTCTTTCAGCCAATCTCAGGAAAGGTTTGAGGTGTGAGAACTTGCTCCGTCTTGCTGGAACCAGAACTTGCTCATAAGCGACAGGTAGAGGGTCTGGAGCTCACTCTTGAAGGTTTTGAGGACATCCACATACCGCTCCTTGGTGACTGTCACTGCTGCGCCAGATTCGTCGATGAAGATTGGTTCGATGATGCCTCTGACCGTGATTGCAGCCCACACCATGCAATTAGGAGAGTGCAGGGGCTTGGTGGCTACTTCATTGTGTCTGGAGGACCCCCAGAAGACATTTGTCTTGGAGTTCGCTTTTCCGTCAAGATGGAAGTGGGCTTCATCTGAGGTCCAAAGGAGGTTAAGGAAACCTGGTGTCTCCTCGATCTTATCGAGCATCTTGACTGCCATAGCGCACCTTTGCTTCTTGTCTGAGGCTGTAAGGGTCTGCAGCGTCTGTATTCTGTATGGGTAAGCCCTGATATTTTTCACCAGCACTCTCCTGCAAGTCTCACGGGAGATACAGAGGAACTGACTTCGCTTACTCACAGAGCGTTTCGGACTCTCCTGGAGAAACTCTCTCACACTTTCGACCACCTCGGCTGTCCGCTTCTTGGGACGTGCCGAGTGGCTTGGACGGTTCTCACTGGCAGCGTTGAAGTTCTCCACGGTCCCATACTTCTCGAAGTGGTCCACCCAGTTCTGAATTCTGCTTTTGGGTGGAGCTTTTTCACATCCGAACTGATGCATGAAACTGTCCTGGGTTTTCTTAAACGAGCCTGTCTTGTAGTAAAATTTAACACAGTGTATTCTTTGTCCCAGCTCTCACTGAGGTCTTGGTGTACTCACGGTCGCTGATTCTGCCATGTCCTGTAAAATAAGGGCAATTGGTGAATCAATAAAGGAGATATCACATAAAGTGTACACGGGGCCCGTTTTTATTTTAGTCACTCTGTATATGTACGCACATATATTTTTCGGAAGTCTCCATTTGTAGTTTTTATTATTCGCAAGTTTTTCTAGAGTTATGTAGATAATTTTTAAACAATACGTGTGTGTCTATAAGAGTGTATATTATTACAACAAGGAAACAGATGGAAATCTACGAAAATACATGTATGGTTTATTTCAGACAAAGACGCCAAGAGGACGAGTTTCCTAGCTTCTTTGCCACATCTCACTCGAGACTTCCTGTGACGTCGTTATCTTAAACACGTTACCTCAATTTCTAGTGCAACGGCATCTAATTTGAAGGCTGAAAGGAGTAAACAGATCCATCATTAATTTCATGGCAATGTCAGTGTTTCTTCTAGTTGTTTAATTTCTGTTATGGTATGATAAAAAAAAACAGCATAAAATCGAATAATAGTTGATTTTTTTTACAACAACAAAAGTAAAGATCCGACATTATACTCTTTGATGAATACGTGAATAATTATAAATAATGGAGTAAGAATCACACAGATAATAAAAAGGTGGGGCAAAAAAATATAAAGTTTAAAAAATTAATGTGCGAGTGACAAAAAAAAAGGGCGACCCATTCCGGATTTCGAAAGATGGCCTGGCATTTCAAATAAATCATTGAAGCGAATAAGTAATTTCCTTCCCTGTCTTCGTTATTTTCATGCTTCTTATTTTCTATCTCATGCTTTTATTTTAATGTATAAGACCTGCATAGCTGCGTTTCTTGGCTTGCAGCCAAATATCTTTAGTCGAGTTACCCGGTTCGCCACGGAAAGACAAAGACTTGACACCATCGTTAAGTGAAGAAGATCTCGGTTCCCGGAAAAAATGGATACGAATAAAGAAAAAAAGAATAAATGAATAAAAAAAATAAAATAAATATGAAGAACTTTCTTCGCGGTGAATAAAATATAAAAATCAATATAAGTATATAAATCGTTTCCCGAGTTACCTATCCGATTCTGAGAGCCATAACCCTAACATCGGCTAGCAACTGTATAAAGACCACATTTCACTAATAAAAAATGTCCATCTATGGAACACATTGCTACTGTTTCCCTGTAAACTACAACATGATTGCCTTCAAATCCCATTTCTAAAAATACTTAGCAAACAGTCATAATCATCAATTGTGTCCATTTCTTTCATCGTGTTCAATCATTTAGTAATATTGTTTATCATTTCACTGACAATGTCATTAACCTTTGTTCTCAAGTTGCGTTTAGCATTAGAAAGTTATGATTAATTAGTATATAAAATAGGGTTTTCTTTTAGGCATCATAATTAAATAGTATTATTTATTAAATAAAAATGTTAACATAACTACAATAAATATTTTACAATTTTTGTTTTTCTTTTTCGCATTTAAAGAGCTTTTTCTTCAAAAGGGCCAGCTAAAACTGACATGTATTTTTTAAGTACAGAAGCGCAACATCGCTCCAGAAAATGATTATCGA
This sequence comes from Sepiola atlantica, assembly GCA_963556195.1. Lineage (NCBI taxonomy): Eukaryota > Metazoa > Mollusca > Cephalopoda > Sepiida > Sepiolidae > Sepiola > Sepiola atlantica. Next base: position 55,149,992 of record OY744534.1, on the reverse strand, counting down.
GTTTTATTGATTGATTTTTTTCCTTTTTTAGGTGATTTGACAGTCTTCAACATTTATATCAATTATAAATCATCATTTACGAGACGTGTCTAAGAAGTATCCGACCGTAGGCCATAAAAAAATATTTCAAATACCTGACGGGTTTGGGACCCTAATCCCCTTTAAAGTAGGTTCCTTGTGTTTTCACACACAAAGCCCACCGATCCATCCACTGACAGAAATACCTCTAAAAGTCTTATTTTGGAATGGTGTTCATCTCCGCCGTTTCGTTCCGCATTATATCTTCTTTAGCTTCAAAACGGTAACCTTTCAGTGGCGTCTCCGATTTTTGAAACAACCAGAAGTCGCAAGAAGCAATCTCTGGTGAATAGGGAGGTTGGCGAACGACTAGAATTCCATGTTTGGCAAATAAATATTGGATTAATTGGGATGAATGTGCGGGAGCGTTGTTGTGATGCAGTTGGCAGTTTTTCGCCGTCCACATGTCTGGTCTTTCGTGCCTAACTACGTCACGGAGACGCCGGAGAACATCTTGATAGTACTATTTTGTCACTGTTTATACTTCCGGTGCGTATTTGTGATTCACAATTACACGCTTATAAAAGAAGACAGTCAGCATTACCTTGATTTTGCTTCGGAATTGTCGCGTTATTTCTGGCCTTGGAGACTCGGGATGCTTCTATTGCGACGACTATCTTTTTGTTTCTGGGTCGTACCCGTACACCCCTAACTCATCTCCAGTTATCCCGGTATTCAGAACCCCAGTATCAGTGTTGGCGGTTTCCAGAAGGTCATGTGCAACTTGAAAACGAAAGTCTTTTTGTTCCTGCTACAACAACTTGGGTACAAATATTGCAGCCACCCTATGCATGTTAAAATCAGCACGCAAAATTGCATGTGTCGAATCTTTGCTCAGTGCGACCTTTTGGGCGATCTCCCACACGGTTGAATGTAGATCCTCCATCACCAAATATCGCACCCTCTCAACAACAGCTGCACTATGACGTCGACAATCAATCCGGCAAGAACTGGGCCATTTCAGTGGCCTTTTATCTGCCGGGCTGAGGTATACTGTTCTGGGTTGTCCTAGAAGGTGCACCCTCCCAGGCCTTGCCTCCCCTCTTTGGGGTGGAGTAAGTTTATTGCTTACTGGCTGAGGAGCCCTGACCGAGACCAGAATGCCCCTTCTGTAGGGCGCTGACTTGACTCTTCCCCCACTTTCCGACCTTGTGTCACATATTGCTGTGGTGGGAAGCAATTAAATATCTGGTTTTCCTTTTCCCTCTATATCTGGTCAGTCATACCCGGATGTTCAATGTGATCACGTATTTCGCCCTTGCATTGGCCGAAACTTCGTGAGAATAATATCTAAGATGAGAACAGTAGTCAAAATAATCCAAATAAAAAATATACGTTACTCCTTTTACAGTTAATTGATTATTAACAATAAGCTACTTCTTAGCACGTAATGCGTAATTTCTTTTACAATTAAATTCGGAATACGATAAAAATAAAAATTTGACTGAGTCTGAAACATTTCAATAATTTCGGAAAAGAGACAACAGATGTTACACACCCATCCTGCCCTGATCGAGATAGTAACTTCAAGTACTGATCGTACTACCTTTTAATAAGAAATAACTTTCGTTAGTAACTTTCTTTTCCATCTACTTATTTTGTTTACGTTTATAGTATCAAAAGATAACTTGTCATATATAGCAATGCGAATTTCGAATGTGGTTTCAGCGGATCGAATTATCTTTCATTTATTAAAACGCAAATTTTGAATTCTGATGCCGTGTGCACGTTTTCAGCGTCCCTAATTTACTCTCCAGCTTCTTAAAATAGCATGAAGGACGCTTTACACACAGAACGGTTATTCGATGTGTAAATACAATTTTGTAAAATGAAACAAATGGAATACAGACAGATAAAAAAACACTCTTCATTAACTCGACGACAACTTTAACATAACAACAACATTTATAGTATTTAAGTATAAATATTGTTGTTATTTTTGTTGGTTCAATTCTAATTTTACCGAAGTCATAAACAGCAAAGAAAATGTTTTACTTTCTGTCATCCATAACTGGGAAATATATCTTATAGACAGTTACAAATTCGAATAAATATACTTATATAGGGTTAAAAAGTGGGAGTAGATTTTCTTAGGTTCCTCAATTTTCTTAGACAATGCCAGGCTTTTTTCGTGTGATAATTTTCTGAGGACTGTTTTTATAGCTATTATATTTTAGATAAGCGTACAGATAAAACTCTGGGAGATAAGCATTCGGTAAGTGTGAAGCCGATTCAGGATCGCACCTTTTACTGATAACATGATCATCATTAGTTGATAAGTCTTTCATTGATTGATGTTATATTTTTACCAAATATCGTTGTATTGCACAAACGATAGTGAATGTTAACGTTTTAATGTGTGTCATGTCCTTGGTCACCACATATTTAGCAATGTGGTGGACAAAATATCAAAAACGATGTAGTGAATGGCATACATTTCGTCATACGTATTGTAAATGTTGGGACGGTCTGATTAGTGGTCATCGGCTGTGGACATTAGGTGACCGCCTTGTGCAATGTGTACGTGTGTATCTCCATAGTTTTCGCAATTATCTGTGTATGCATTTGTTTATACATCGTAACTGGGTGCTGATGTTCGATATATCATTGGAAAATGTCGTTATTCGATTATTGATCCATAACAATCTGCTTAATTAGTTAGCATGCAAAATAATTGAATTTCCATTTCCACTAATTAGCTGATATCAATATAACACCGTATTAGTAAACAAATGATCAATAATCCATTGTTACACGCGATATATATATATATATATATATATATATATATATATATATATATATATATATATATGTATGTATATATTTATATATATATATATATATATATATATATATATATATATATGATGAGTCAATGAAAAATAATTAGACCTGCAAATGAAAGCAAATCAATATCTTCAGTTGTTCAGAACAAGGAGCATTTAGTAAATACAAATATTTATTCTTCTTCTCTTTCAATTTCATTCCTTAAGCCAGGCTTTTCAAAGATTAACATCTTATCATCAGTGGAAGTAGTGATTGATAAGTTGACAGATAAGGACAGTCAATATTCGAAATTTGAAAAAAGATTTTTTTTTAAGTTTTAAATGTTCAAACGGGTGTGTCTCAATGTTATCGATCTACAGCTATCAAGAGCTGAGGTCTCATCAGGCAGAAGTTTTTTTTGTGATCCAATCCGGTCGATGAAATCCAGGAAGAATGGAGCTAAACCAAAAGAAGGAGGAATAATAGTCATGTGACCAATTATTTAAAAAGATTTGCCGTTAGAAAAGTTTCTAACGGTCAATCTTTTTGAATAATTGGTCACATGACCGGGTTGGATCACAAAAAACCTTCTGCCTGATGAGACCTCAGCTCTGGATAGCTGTAGATCGATAACATCGACATGCCAGTGTAGCAGACTTTGTACATGTTTGAATAAAGAAAATTTAAAAAACATTCACAATGCAGCTCTATATTTTTATTGAGCACTCTTTTATAAGCCCGGTTTGATTCCCTTTGGATTTCTACCCTGTGGATTTTTACCCTACCCGGATTATATATATATATATATATATATATATATATATATATATATATATATATATATATATATATATATATATATAGTTGTCAGGTGGCAAATTTCATTAGTGTGTCACTTATGACTCTACTTTGAATTGTAAGGCTCAGTTGGTGCGCTTTTCACATAATTGTTGTTAACCTTTATCGGAAAACATTTTGCTTGGTATAAAATGAACTTCATATTTTACTATATTTTTCTTCCATGGTTATAGTCATAACAGAGAGAGAGGGAAAGAGAGAGAGAGGGGGGGAGAAGGGGGTGTAGAATACGTGTGTACACATTAATTTGAATGGCGACATACAACAATTAACTCTATTAACAACTCTATTAATAATAAGATAGAGAAAGAAATATATCGGAGAGAATGAAATAGGAAATAAATTTAAAATTTCGAACTAGATACAGAGAGAGAGGGGGGGAGAGAGTGAGGGAGAGAGAGAAAGCGAAAGAGAGAGAGGTGGGGGGCGATAGAGAGAGGGTTAGCGAAAGATACAATAAATGATACGGTGAGATGAAAAGATAGAGATAGATATTGGTGAAGACAACGTAAGAATAATGGTATACAAAGAGTACACAATGGAGTAGGATGGCAATAGAAAAAGATGTAGCAAGATTGAAAATGACAAAGAGATTTAAAGAGATAGAAAGAAAGAGAAAGAAGGAGCGAGAGAAAGAAGGAGCGAGAGAGAGAGAGAGAGAGAGAAAGAAAGAAGCGAGAGAGTAAGAGGGTGTTCCCTCTATAGATTACCATATTTCTAATATTTTATATCATAAGGGTAAGGAATTCAAGACGATGCATAAACAGAACGAGAGACAGAAGAAAAAGAGAAGGAGAGAAAGAGAGAGTGCACTTGAACGAGAAAGAGAGAAAGAGAGAGAAATAGAGAGAAAGAGTGCGGAATAGAAATAGAGGGTGAAATAGAGATAAACCATGTAAAACAGCATGGGATCAGAGTAAATACAATAATGATGGGTTTCATGCCTGCGGAACCGGGTATTTTATTATCTATACCCGAACGCCCTTTTCGCGCCTAAATCTCCGGAAAACCGCGGGAGTTCCGAGCATAGAGAACAGGGGAAGTGGAACTTGTGAAGGAAGAAAAGGTGTAATGATGTCATTCGCTTTCACACCGTTTTAATTGTTCAGCGTCTCATTCCGTGTTTTGCTTTAATGGCGGGAAATAGAAGGAGGCGGTACACAATCATAATAGTAATAATAATAATAATATTAATGATCATAATAATAATAATAATAATAATAATAATAATAATGATAATAATAATAATAATAATAATAATAATAATAATAATAATAATAATAATAATAACAACAACAATAATAATAATAATATGAACAAAAATAGCAAGAAACACCATAAGCTGACACCACACTAAATAGTTGCATAGGGTCAAGGAAGATTAAAAAAAACTAGCAGGGACAGCACACACCAGACTGCTGGGACCTTGGGGAGGCTTATTGCCACCCAAATCCCAGAGAAGACCAATGGTCCTTACCAGCGAGAAATCAATGGTAAACGGCTGTGGTGATACTGCAAATTTATTTTCGGTGTCTATCGAAAAGAGGTAGAGAATACTGGAAATCTGGGGAGACTTGTGGTCACTCAGACCCCATGGAATACCACCGGTTGTCGGTGAGCAATCACTGATGGCATGGGTGAGAACTCTTAGTGAGTAAATAATAATAATAATAATAATGATGATGATGATGATGATGATGATGATGATGATGATGATGACTAACAATAACAACAACAACACCAACAACAATAATAATAATAATAATAATAATAATAATAATAATAATAATAATAATAATAATAATAATAATAATAATACTCTCAAACTGAAATGTTCAATTACGTCACCTACATCTATTACCGATCCCCCTAAAACACAAAGTGATGAAAACAGCCTCGGTTTATACAATACAAAATTATCATGAAGGGTAAAAGAGGATGGAAAGACCGAGATGGGTGATCACTAACCAAACCTCTACTGGAAGTGTACGGAGAGTACTGGGACCTTGCGCGACACAAATTCCAGAGAAGACTAACCCTCGTTACCAATGAGAAATCAAGGGTAAGCGGCTGTTACGATACCCCAAAATCAATCGTTTACAATGGTTATCGAAAGAGTTGGAGAGTGCTGGAAATCTGAGGAGACCTGTTGTCACTGAGACTGCAGGAAACACCACCGGTTATTCTCAGTGACGAATCACTGATTATGTAAACACTCCTAGTGTGTAAGTAGTAGTAGTAGTAGTAGTAGTAGTAGTAGTAGTACTAACAATAATAATAATAACAAATTTGAGTTAAAATCTTTATACGGTCATGTTAAAAACATTCTGTCATTTTTACTGTTAAAATATTACAATTTCTGTGCAATACATGGTTTTACCTTATTTACTTGCCTTGAAATGTAAATGGAAAATACTAGAGGCGATCGAGGTAGACGTTACGTACCTTTCGTCCTTCACCTTTCGTGAATATCATGCCAAATCCTCAGAAATCAAGCTGACAGAAAAGCATCCATGATGAAGAAAAAAGTAAAATCTTTATCAGATAACTAAAAAATATATGACCAGCTGGTTCCTCCATTCAGCTTTCATTAGATTGTTCGAATCATTAAAAAAGTGATTTTTTAAAGCAAGTAAAATGTTAAAAAAAAATTTTAAAAGAAGAAAAATCCAAAATTAGCCGCTCTCTGATGTATATCTCTTTTTCTTTCTCTTTTTTTCTCGATTTCTGTCTCATTCTTGTTAATCTGTTCCCTTTTTTCATCATGTATTATCCCAATCATTATATTCTTTCCTTGCTTTGTTGTCTTCCGCTGTGAATAAACAGAGAATGAGAGAGCGAAAGAAAGAGAAAGACAGAGGTGAAGAGAAAGAAGGACGAAGGTTAGTGTGAGTGCTATTGTATTCATTCATTTATTTCTAATAAATCAGATGAGTCTATTGCTGGCATTAGTTTCCCCGATATATTTCTAGTTAAAATTATTTCTAGAAAGACACTTACAGGAGAGACCACGTGAAGGTTACCAACATCTTAAGTGAAAGTGTTTATGTGGAACGAACTGGATTCGAACTTGGCACTCCCAGGTTGTCGGTTCATATCGTTAACCACTTAGCAACCGTCACCTGTCATTGATATTGTATGAAACAACATAGTGGGAAGGGTGACGAACCTTATAGACTCAAGCTTAGTAAGAGATGGGTCACTTGATGGAGTTAATTGCTAATTACGGTTAATTACACAAATCGAAATTGATATTTTAAACATAATCAAACTCCAAAAATGGGGGATATTTTTGCAATTATTTCATGTGATTAAAATATATACGAACAATATCGTAGGGAAAAGATTACATTCGGCAGCTTCGTAACTCTTGCTTCCCTTATTTTGTCTTTTAGTCCTCACATTCCATGAACGATGCTTCTGATAAAGGGGGAATAATTGCTGCTTTCTGGGTCGGAATCTATCTATCTAACACTTACAGTTGGCTAGTTTTTCACCTTGAAGTTGTATCTGTAAGCTCCTCTCATCAAGTGGCTTCATGCCTTTTCCGGAGCTATTTCTAAATAAAAAAATAACTTAGTTTTAATATAATTATAGATGATAAATGTGTTTATCATATTTTGATAGGAAAATTGAAATCATTTGTTTGAACTATATCTTTTTATCTTGTTTGATATTTTTTTTAATTGTATGCTAAAAAGGTAAAAAAAAAAGAAAAGGAAAAATGGTAAAGAAAAAAGAAAAGGAAAAATGGTAAAGAAGAAAGAAAAGGAAAAAAGGTAAAGAAAAAAGAAAAGGAAAAATGGTAAAGAAAAAGAAAAATATTCTACCCCGTTCTGTCTAAGTTATGTCAGATCCTCTGAAAGCTGACGCTGATATGAAGTTTGAATTGACCTCCAGAGGTAATGTGGGGAATAAAACAAACGAAGGGATAGAAAGTGAAAAAAAAATGGGGGGGGGAGCAAGGAAAGAGGAAGACAAAATAGAAGAAAAGAAAAAGGAAATTGTAACAATTGTTCTTCCTCTTTGTTCTTTAAATGATTTTAGTGCGTAATTAATAGTATTGTATATTCTATCGCTGTAGCAATAGAAAATCTAAGACTGGCACAATACAAAATGGAACGCATGATGCTCGGCATCAGTTTACATGATAGAAAAAAGAAACACCTGGAGCAGACAGCAAGCTGGAGTAAAAGACATCATCACTATCATAAGAATGGCAAAACATAGATGGGCGGGTCACTTTTCGAGATGTATAGACAACACGTGGAACTATAGAGCGACAGGATGGACCCCGAGGCAATTGAAATAACCTTGAGGAACGCCAAACACCTTGTGGAGAGTTGACCGCGATAGTACACTAGGTCCTAATTGACCACGCCGATCCAGAAATAAAACAAGGTGGAAAGAAACCAGAAAGGGGTTACTCCACCAGGAGTGAAATAAAAACAAAGACCCTGATGATGATGATGATGATGATGATGATGATGATGATGATGATGATGATGATGATGATGATGATGATGATGATGATGATGATGATGATGGTGACGACGACGACGACGACGACGACGACGACGACGATGATGATGATGATGATGATGATGATGATGATGATGATGATGATGATGATGACGACGACGACGACGACGACGAGGACGACGATGATGATGATGATGATGATTATGATGATGATGATGATGATGATGCTTGTCCAATTATCTTCGCTATTTCTATATATATGTCTTCTATTTTAGTTGTCCTTGTTTCGTCTCGATGTTATGTTTTTTGTGTGACAGTGCATGATTATTTCTACGTGTATTAAAGATAAACACTTCTATAAGACAACAACAAGAAAATAGCACAGAAACCAACCAAACCATAAAAATACAAGTACAAATAAAAGCAATAGAGCTCTGAAAGATGTGAGTACATAGAAAAGTCATAGAAGACTATAACAATGATAGAAATGGAAATATACGGTGTCTAGAAAAGGGGCAAAAACAGAGTCATTATTTTATAGTAGATCTGTCTTGTTTAATCAAAACTTTTACACAGTGATCTAATGTGTGTAGTCGTGTTTAATTATACATTTCGACGTAAGGCCTCCATATTAACTAGTGGGGGTTTCACATCTTCTGAAACTCGTGTGGTATGGTAATGTTGTTTTAATGGTTGCATTGCAGTAAATGTCTCAGTGACCTGAAGCAAATAGAATTAACTATTTTTTTAAAATAATGAAAATATTCTTGTTTAATTAATTTGTAATTGTTGTATTTGTTTAATCATTTTAAAATCATTCAGTATGTCAGATAGAGTTTAGTAAATTGTTATCATATTAAGTTATTCCAATGTTAAAATACAAACTTTAATCTGTTAACGATGTTTTTAATCACCTATTTTATCTTAATAAGAAAGACACTCACCTTATGGTGAATTTTTTCCATTCAACAGGGAAAATTCTTTAAATGTTTAGCCAGTAAATTAAAATTCATAATTGGGAACTAATATATCGTCTATTTTTACTAAGTATAATTGTAAATCTATATACTAGGTTTGATAATATGTGAATATATTTCATAGGGTTATTGTAAATCTATATAATAAGTGTGACACTAATATAATATTTGGGGGAGTAAATTGTAAATGTATATACTAGGTATGGTATTCTATTATTATTTGACGCAGTATTTAGAAAAAACTACATCCCCTTATGAAAAATATCAATGTCACGATCGCATACCAGAATACTACAAACCAAATATTGAGGAACAGGCCGCAATAGAAAAGTAATAGAATGCTAGTACAGGGTGGGCAAAAATAAGGGTCCTATTTTTAAAAATTCATAACTTTTTTATTTATTGATTTTTTTTAATTTTTTTTTTTAGAATAAGTAAAGGACCCCTTCCGAAGCAAGCATGAGCCGTATTAGCCCTAAGGAACGTACCCTCATTTAGAAAACATTATTTTTGCTTAAAAAACTCAAAACAGTGTAAAAAACAATACTTTAGTTTTTGTAAGTTTTAAGAAGTGTTTTTCGGCTAAAATTTGTTTTGTTTATTTCAAAAAATCTCGGAAGGGTCAGTCTACACACACATAAAGTTTGGTGAGTTTAACTTTTATTTTGTGGAAGTTATTCAAATTCAAGTTATTCAAATTTAAAGATAGGACCCTTATTTTGGCCCACCCTGTATAAATAAATCCTACACATGGAAACATATAAAGAATCTATGGAACATGCCAATTGACTATCATACAAGGAATTAAAGGATTACGAAGCAAGTGGGACACACCCTTCAGAATAAGAATTTATTGGAACTGGAAATAAAAGGAAAAGCAAGTGAACATATAGAAAACACTCTTAGAAAATGTCATGAGTAAAAATTGTGGCACAACATAGATACGGAAACTGAAGAAAACAATAACTATGAGAGCACAGAACTCACTGAGAAAAAACGAAAAACATCTAATGCATCAGAGAAATTACGAACGAGGCCAAAAAAGAATCACTGAAGAAAGAGGAATGGGAGAGAGTATAATCTAAATGGAAAAGATGAACAGAGTTCTCTCCTACATCTACAGACGAGATTACAGACCTAAATGACTTAGTTTGTATAAGAGTCAAATAAGTAATTACTAGACAAAATATTAAAAGAAAACGCCGTCTAAACAATGGCCGAATAAAGCCAGGATAGGAAACAAACCAAAATCGACAAAAGAAGCGAAACCTGTGCAAAAGATAAAAAACGATGGTAGTGAAAAAATATGACTGTCAAAGAAAAAGAAAGACTAAACCAGAAACATGAACATCTCTCTCTTGCTCTCTCTCTCTCTCTGTCTCTCTCTCTGTCTCTCTCTCTCTCTCTCTGTATATATATATATATATATATATATATATATATATATATATATATATATATATATATATATATATACAAGCGAAAGAATGAAGACAAACGGATACAAGTACAAAGTTATAATCATTTTTTAGCGTCGCTCTTCTGACGGTTAAAAGTGCACTCCCTAGTCAAGACAATACTAAGAATGTAATTGCAAAATACTTAAGAATTCTACTCAGTCATAAATGACGGAACGAGAGCAAGTTACATCCGTGCATTAACTAAATGCTTCCGTTCCAAATTCCGTACATATTTACGAGTTCGACAAACCCCAATTGAAGAAAATTGGAGGTTACATCGTTCGAAACGTCTTACAATAACATTAAACACGAGAAAAGTAGTCCGAATAATACCAATAATACGGAAGAGATGTGTACGCTTTCATCCGACACCATTATAGATTTTTCTAACAACGCCATCACCTGTGATTTCTTTAACCAAGCAATGAAATTTAATGATACACTGTCTTAAACCCTACCCATAATTTCCCGTTTCCCGGGGACTTTTTAAAGGGTGAATCGGTCCAGAAAACTGTGGGTCGTCAATTTATGATGTCGAAATATCCTCAGTTTTATTTTCCGGCGATGAGACATGTTTCAAATTTTAGTTTTATGTATTTGTTTTTCCTTTTTAATTAATCAGTATTTTTGTTACAGTGAAAATATTCCTTATTATAAATCGACCTCTCAATGGGTAACTACTCAGTTAGGGGTAGCTGTACAGAGAATGTCTGCATTCTTTCGCATTCGACCTCGGGTGGAGTGCCCTGTTATTACTGCTGGTAAAACAGTAGGCACACACACACACACACACACACACACACACACATATATATATATATATATATATATATATATATATATATATATATATAGTAAGGCGTGAAAATAATTTTAGTTTTCTTTTATTAAAACAGGCTTTTAGCTGTGTACTGGGAATTTCTATTGAAAATAATAACAGGAAAATATGTACATACCTAACATTCCGCCATTTTGTGTTTGTTTGTGTCGGTTTTGTCGTGTTTTTGTTTCTTTTAATGTTATTATTACTGGTGTTATCGTTTTCATCAATTATGATTTGTATGTTTCAAGAAATCCGGATTCCAATTCGCTAAAGCTTGATATTAAGTGAGCATATCTTATATAATTAATTAGTATTTCGCGCTCTACACAGCTGTGATACAGCGTAACAGTATGTATGTGGATGACTATATAAAGCTCCCTTTCTTGGGTAGAGCTTATTTGTAAGGATATCGCCAACTGCCATTAGCTTTAAGGCATAGCTCACTGGGCAAAACTAATTCAGGCTCCCGGCACTTGATAATGTTTACATTGAGATATCACTTACATTCAGTCAATTTCGTATGATAGCGCAGGAGTAGAGGCGCCGACTGTCAGCTCTGACGTTTGAGTTTCAATCCCGGCTGAAGAGCTGTGAAACAGTCTGTATGTGGATGACTATATATATATATATATATTATATATATATATATATGTATATATATATATATATATAAAGTGGTGTACTAAAAGCGAACTTTTAGGAAAAGTGAAACCTATTGTGAAGAGTATATAGCTCAATATCCAGGATAGAGCAGGTAGAATGAGGAAGAATGGATAGGAATTAGAGAAGCAAAAGTCAAATCATAAGTGGCTTCTTGGAATTTTAACTTTGATTCCTCTCTCACAACATTTCGGGCCTTTTAACGACCTACCTATCTACATCTCATTCTCTCCGCTGGACTTTTCGACACCGGACTTTTTAGCAATCGGACATTTGCTTGCATTCGGGCAGAATTTTGCCCTGTGTTTCTTCCCCCCACAACTTTTATTTTATTTTATTTTTTCAAGTTTTAAATCTTGGCCTTTGCCAACTTATCTATCCAAGCGACTTCCTCTGATGATAAGATTTTGATCTTTGAAAAGCCTGGCTTAAGGAAAATTTAACTTGAATAAATTGCCTTTTTTGCGGAATATACCTTGCTCTGAGCAATTGAATTGAATTATGATTTGACTTTTGCTTCTCTAATTCCTTTCCATTCTTCTTCATTATATATATATATATATATATATATATATATTACAAGCATTAACAAATCTCCCCTTCACCAATCTAAACATTCTTTATTTCTTCCTATTTTCTTCCACCCGTCTATAAGAACATACTTCATTGTTACCTAATTCCGTCCACAAATCATTCATAATAACACATTAATCTTCGACATACTACCAATATAAATTCCCTTCCCACCATAATACAGTAATTTACTTGACCCACTCGGAATCTTTTGGGCTTGCCATTCAAAACTATTTCTAAATATACATCTGTTCAATAAATGCTATTCTTGACAAAGTTTTCTAACTGAAACAAAATATCGAATCTAAAGAAACATAATTCCTTGTTGAATTATATACTTTTTTTATATGATTTGTGGTTTCTAATTACCGTTTTCCTATTTGTCATTACTTATGTCTCACATTAAACTTCATTACATTTCATCTTATAAAAAAAGTAATTAAAATTACACTAGTAAAAGTCCGTAAAACTGCTATTTTAAAATTCCCTTTGCTCTTTCTTTCATTCGGGAATTAATCTTCATAGGCTGAGTGAGTATTGCATTATATCGAACATGTTTGCAATGAGAACATTCGAAGGCGTAGCGCATCGCACCGATTGAAAACAAGATGAGGGAATTGGGGCTCAGGTTGTTTGAACATGCAACCAACTAAACATGCAACCAGCTAAACATGCAACCAACTAAATATTTAACCACTGAGTGCAAGTTTACATATAAAGTTTTCTGTTTTTTATGACAAAAAAGATGAGATATTTATTCAATAATAATTTTTGTATAATGTATCAATGAGAGCAACAAAAAAAGTACTTTTTTATTGTTAGAACAATTCCCATTCATTTTTGTAAAGAAATTATACAGGAGTGTTTAACTTTTTCTGTTTATTGCACAATGGAAATTGATTAAAATGGATCAGATTATGATTTACTAATAGGGATCGGTATTTTCCACACGGAATCGTTATTATGTTAATAGGTGTGTATTTACCAGTTATATATTGTAACAGTCTGTAGACTCTCCGCCTTGAAGTGACACTGGATAGTCCCCAGTGGTATTCCTACGCTAGGTGTTGGATTGGGTTTTCTTAGCGAAGTAGTTCGTGTGACACGGTTACACTCGTCTCACCAAATAAAAAACGGTAATTGTTCTAATGCTTGCTAATTTGATGTGTATCAGGTTGGAGTGTGTATTCCACGGCGACTTCTGGTCGGGTTGAACGTTTATTGTTCTGGCATGCGTGTTATGTTAACATTAAGCTTCTGCCGACCAAATGTGAAGTTCAACAATGACACGGTTTAGGTCATTTGTTAATGAAGTAAATGAATTTGGGCAAGTTTTCTATAATATGCGTGTTAAAGGTGTATGATTTTGAAAATGTAAATGTATCGGGGTCTACGAGTATCTTGGCGTTTATTTAATTAAATAAGAAGTCGATTCGATCAAGATATTGTAGCCGCCATGTTGAATGATTAAATGTTGCAGGAACTGTGTTCGTTAATTTTATTCGCTTAATTCCGGAATGAATGTAAATGTAGAAGTCATAGGTAGAATTAGAAATAACGTAATCTGATACTCGCGGAAAATCATTGGAGTGAACGGGAGCGGTCATTAAGTCTTTGCGTATTGCTTTATATTATGTAGTAAATAAATACTAGGCAAGTAATAAATAAAAACGGACAATTTCGTGAAAATTAAACTGTGTGTATTAGTTCCCAGTGTCGATGAGTGGAGTGACAGTACAGCATTGTTAGGGAGGAAGTTTTTGCTACCGCCTATATGGAGTTGGTTTGTCGGAGAGTCGTAGAGGGTGAGGACAAATGTAATATTTAGTGTTAGCTTGAAAAAAATACTAGAAAAATTGCTAAAACACGCTCGAGTGAATAAGTGTCATATAGTGGTGAGTTTAGTAGCCTGTGATGCATGTGGTTATTTTCTTATTCTCCGAGAAGGTACAGGGGAAAAATCGTCTCTACTTTATATATAAGAAGATGTGTGCATGTAAATATATATATATATATATATATATATATATGTAAATACATGTGTATGCATGTCTATAGGGGTATAAATGTATATACATGCACCTATATGTATATATGTATATATATATTTGTATATATATACGTATGTATATGTATGTATATATTGATATATAAATTTATATATATATATATATATATGTGTGTGTGTGTGTGTGCGTATATATATTGGCGGACAGTTACGCGAAGTCTAATATTTTATTTATGTATATACATATATTTATATAATATATATATATATATGTATATGTATATATATATATATATATATATATATATATATATATATATATATATATATATATATATATATAGGTTATGTATGACGTTAACGCCAAGATGGCAGCGTCCAATGACTTCCGTTTGTTCACAAGAGGCAGAGGAAAAGCCAAAAGAACGGTAGCCGGAGTTTTAGAGAGGGGAAGTTACGACTAGATAGGTGCGGCGGGAAGTGGGTTATACCTTTTATGCGTATGGGTTAGAGACTCAGCGAGCGATATGGGAGAAACTATTCCGTGTCGTTATAATGAGGCAGTGGATACGAGGCACGTCCACCGAGCAGAGTATGGGTAACCAAGATGGCCCCCGAGGCGAAACTACGAGAGGGGAAAAGCGAAGAAGATACATAACAATAACTAAAAAATGTAGAGTAGAAATAAAAGAAATAAAATAAAATAAAATTTTTGGGTAAAAAGTTGTATGCGTTCCGTGCAAGGTTAAAATTACTATACAAAGGAGGTGGGCTCAAACGATAGCGATTGCAAGCGGCTAGAGAGAGAGAGATATAATATGAGAGCTGCTATGGTGGGAAAGGGAGCCGGGGACCTACGACAAGGGGTATGCAAGGCGGAGGACAAGAATAGGGACGATTGGTTGAAAATTGGTTATAATGGAAAGGATAGCAAATAAAGGAAAATAAAACAATGAGGTTGGGAAGAGAGATAGCAAAGGATTGTGGGAGAAATAAATGTGAAAATAAATGAGAAAATAAAAAAAAATACTGAATGTACAAAGATATGAATGAGCGTCCCAAAACGACGAGTTCTAAAAAGAAGAAGAAAAAAACGAGAAAGTAAAAGCCTAAAATAAAACAAAAGCATGCAGAGTATATGAAATTTTATTTTAAACGATAATACAATTATTATATCTATTACTAATAGAAAATTGGTTTTCATCTGTCTGAAGCTGACACTATACTATTACTATTGTTATGATTCATTTAGAGTATCCAAGACTAATACACAATCTTTCAATGCCCATTTCAGTGGATGAGTGTAGTATCTGTTCTGTTATAAGCATACCATACTCCCCGGAATTACCACCTCCTTTGTGGAAATAGTGTAGTACTGTTTCTGTTTTCATGAGACCATCCTCCTTGACATTATCTCCTCGTTTAAAGATCATGTGTAATATTTTCTTTTCATACGACCACCTTCCCGGGCATTACCTCCTCCTTCAGGGTGCAGTGTTGTATATATTCGCTCATCTCATATACCAGCAAAGGTATATTCCCTCTTGTCGCATATTTTTCAATATGTGTTCTTCCATGTTTTCCAGCTGTCTATTCATATTTCTGTATATATAAAGTTGTTTGGAAGATGTAACTGATTTTAGAAAAAAATAAATTCATTTATTGAGTTAATATGAAACAAATTGCTCGAGCTTATTTAATTTACCAACGCTTTTGTGATTGTCGAACACCGTTGAAATACTGCCATCAAGTATTGTAGACATTTCGGATCTCCTACAGATTATGGCCCAAGCTAATTTTGACCTGTCAGGGTCAGGATAAATGTCACGGTTAGGTTTAGTGTTAGAGTTAGTGTTAGGGTTAGGGGTTGGGTTTGGGTTAGGGTCAAAGTTAGCTCTGCTCCTAATCTGAAGAAATACTGAAATCTGTATGATATTTTAACAAGGTTTTCCTTCAGCAATTCCGTTCAAACGTTCATTGTCAATAATGCATAACCGTCCTCTAACTTCTTTATCTTCAAGGCTCCCTTTACTACTACACTATTTCTGAAAGCATCATCATCATATGCAATGTGTACTTGCTCTCTTAATCATCAAAGATTTTCTCCGCATGTTACAGAAAAAGATCCATCGTGTATCTGTATTAATTATTCACCCTAAACAAGACATATTGCAACTGTGACGTTAGTTGCTACATTAATTAGGGGCAGATTTAAAGGGGGCATCCTAAGTAGAGAGTTTCCAGCAAGATATATGTTCAGATTACATTTAAATTTCTGACTGTTGGTACAGTCAAGGAAAGTTTAAGAAGTTTCTCTTTTACAGTATTACTGTGAAAGTCAGAGACGCCATGTCAGGCTTGTGAATACATTCTCGACAATCAGTCCGACATAGGTAGGACATGGTGAGTGATTTGTGGTCTTTCTTCTGTTGGGCTAAAGTATGGTTTTGGGTGGTCTTCAAAGGTCCACTCTCCCAGACTTTGCCTTCCCTCTTTAAAGAGGGATTAGTTTATTGCTAAAGGCATGAGGCGCCCTAACCGGGGAATGCAGATGGGGTAGCCCAAGCAGTTTTTGCGGGGTCAGGGTTCGCTTACTCTTGTGCGATAGCCCAAAAAATCCCACTTTCTGACCTTGTGTCACAACTTTCCGCGGAAAATATCAGTTGAGGGAAACAGGAAGTAGGTAGAAAGTCTAAAGGCAAGCGACCCGACGAAATAAGCTATTAGAGTAAATGTTTGTTTCCGGCATCTGGGGAGCTCTACAGTGAATGTTTTGGATTTTGATGATTGTCAAGTTCGTCGGGGTACTTACGGACATTTAACCCTATCATTTCCATGACCTCTTGTCTCTCTCTAGTTTGTTTTTCTGACTGATTGATCTGGAGCTCAAGAAATATATGTTATAATCTCATCTTCCAGGGGATTTGCCTCGTTTTCTGCACCCTACAAAATGCGCAAAGACATTCAAATTACTGTTATTTTTTAAACATGGTGTATTGACACTTAAAAAAAAACCTAAGATTTTGTGGAAAACATTTTGCCTGTCTGTTTCTCTGATTGTCAATCTGTGTTTATTTTTCTGACTACTAATTCTAGAGAATAAGATAAATAAACTCAATCTAACGATAGCATGTTAATATGTTAAGCTTGTTTACCAAGGGTAGCACTTAGAAATTACACATCTACAGAAAAATAGTATGTGCATATTACGCAGTATATTTTTTAGAATATATATTTCAAATTTCACGATGATCTGTTCATTAGTTCAGAACATTTAAAGTGTGGGTTTTGGTAGGTGAATGGACAAGTTAACAAACAAAATAGTGGGTCCATGTTACTTAGCGGATGTCCGGAAATTTATATTTTTAAAATCATAATGATCGGTTTGTGAGCAAATAAAATTCACAGCAAGTGTAATATATATATATATATATATATATATATATATATATATATATATATATATATATAACTTCTTTGTAAAATGGTAGGAAAAATCCCAGCAGAGTGCTCGATTAATTAAGAATTAAAGTTAAAAATTAAGAGCATAATATTTATTTATTCTGGTACAGAAAAATTAGTACAACATTCGTACCGTCGGTTTCAAGCACGGAAGGTCTTACCCATCCGGCTCTCTTCAGCTTCTGTTGTCAGATGACAACAGAAGCTGAAGAGAGCCGGATGGGTAAGACCTTCCGTGCTTGAAACCGACGGTACGAATGTTGTACTAATTTGTCTGTACCAGAATAAATATATATATATATATATATATATATATATATATATATATATATATGAACTTACTAAATGTTAACCTTCATGTTAACATTTAAAAAATATAATGTGCCCATGTAAGTCACCGTATTCTTAAATATATATATATATATATATATATATATATATATATATATATATATACATATATGTGTGTGTGTATATATATACATATATATATATATATATATATATATATATATATATATATATATACATACATACATATATACACATATACACAAATATACACATATATACATTCATATGTGTATATATATAAATATACATATACATATACACATACATATACATATATATATATATATACATATATGTACATATATGTATGTATATATTTACATATATATATTATATATGGGGAGTCCAAATTTTTGTTTGTAGAATACTTCGTTAAATAGGAAATATGTTACGTCAGTGATGAGTCTAATTATTTCTATAAAACTGTTGAGGAAAAAGGTCAGTTTTGATTTTCTTTAGATGTGTGTGAAGTAAGTTTAGGCATTTTTTAACAGGTACATTAGTGTAGAGCGATGTTACATCTAGACTATGTATATTTTTATTTTCTACGTTGATGGTTTTTATTCTGCTAAGAAGGTCGCCTGAGTTTTTGATGTGGGAAGGATTGATGGTGCCAATTAGTGGAGTGAGGATGTTAGCTATGGCCCGTGCGATTTTGTGTGTGGTGCTACCTATGCTCGATACAATGGGACGCATGGGGATGTCAGGTTTGTGGGTTTGGGGGAGCCCGTATAGTGTGGGAATGATGGGGTGATATTCAATATGTGATGCCCATTTTTTGTTGTTCTTGATTCCCTTAGCGGTGTATTAGCCTGCCTCTTTTTAGAATTATTAGAATCCGGCCCTTTCAAATATAGACTACCCCCTAACATCGAATACTTTAGATACATAGATGATATTTTAATTTTCCTCCCCACAGACATACAAATCAATAATCTTAAAGATAGACTCAACACAGTAGAACCCTTCATAAAATTCACCCATGAGACTGAAATAAACGGTTTTATACCCTTCCTAGATACCCTTATATATATATATATATATATATATATAAAAGAAAGGAAGGATGAGAGTAATCTGACGTAATGGGAAATGAAAAAGGAAAAACCAAGATATATTTTTTATAAATTCATCAACGGTTCGTCTTTATTGTAAGACTTCCTCAGGATGATAATTTTAAGATATATATATATATATATATATATATATATATATATATATAAAGTATACAAATATAAAGTGTTAAAATTATCACTGTTTATTCGCTGTTCAAAATTGGCCGAGTGGTTAAGGCGTCGGATTTGAGTAGCAAAAAATACTCTTGATCCGGGATTTCGAATCGCATGACCGGTAGTGAATAGTCATATCTCTATGCTGATGAGTCCCGATTATTAAGGACGAAACGTGTACGTACATAGATAATAAACAATAACACATATTTATTACATGGTTCTCCTAGAAAAAGTAGAGTAATGTTAGTGTTGTATTAACACAACATGACGTCACTAGCTTTAAATGCATAGTTCCTTTCATTAAAAAAAGTAGAACGCGCTCAGACGTTACGCTGTCGATAAAGTGTTAAAATTATCACAGTGTATTCGCTGTTCAAAATGGGCCGAGTGGTTAAGGCGTCGGTAGTGAATAGCCATATCTCTATACTGATGAGTCCCGATTATTAAGGACAAAACCTATACGTACATAGATAATAAACAATAACAAATATTTATTGTATATATATATATATATATATATATATATATATATATATATATATATATATGCTCCTCTATTGGTAGCTTAATCTGAGAAAGAAATAATGATTTCCACTTCGCCTTGAAGATATGCTTTTCCATAAACATAATTGAATATTTTCAACTATCAGTATTGTAAAAATATATTAAAAATACATAACATCCTTTATTTTCTAACAGTTTCGTGGCTATATTTGTAGAGGGCTGGACGAGAGTCACTAGTGTCCCGAAACGCGTGTCTGTAGATAATATATATATATATATATATATATATATATATATATATATATGCATGTGTATATATATAATACTTATTTAATAATAAAAACTTTATTATTATCTACATACGTATATTTATTGAATATGAACTATTTAATTAGAAGTTTGATACGTATATGTATGTACGTATATATACAATAATTATCTATACATATATATATATATATATATATATATATATATATATATATATATATATATATATACAGGGTGGGCCAAAATAAGGGTCCTATCTTTAAATTTGAATAACTTGAATTTGAATAACTTCCACAAAATAAAAGTTAAACTCACCAAACTTTATGTGTGTGTGTA
Organism: Sepiola atlantica; assembly: GCA_963556195.1. NCBI lineage: Eukaryota > Metazoa > Mollusca > Cephalopoda > Sepiida > Sepiolidae > Sepiola > Sepiola atlantica. The sequence continues at coordinate 55,129,146 of OY744534.1, read as the reverse complement.
GACTGACCCTTCCGAGATGTTTTGAAATAAACAAAACAAATTTTAGCCGAAAAACACTTCTTAAAACTTACAAAAACTAAAGTATTGTTTTTTACACTGTTTTGAGTTTTTTAAGCAAAAATAATGTTTTCTAAATGAGGGTACGTTCCTTAGGGCTAATACGGCTCATGCTTGCTTCGGAAGGGGTCCTTTACTTATTCTAAAAAAAAAAAAATCAATAAATAAAAAGTTATGAATTTTTAAAAATAGGACCCTCATTTTTGCCCACCCTGTATATATATATATATATATATATATATATATATATATATATATAAGGAAATGGTAGTTGCCTTGATGCATTGCTAGTAAGCAAGTACATATGAAAGTGAGAATTCCGAGGCAGGAGCAATGCAATGTTGAACACCGAAAGTTGGAATAAGAATGAACAAAAATAATTGACAAGAGACGGTAAATCTCAGATCAATTGATTAATATTTCCAAATGTAAATATAAAGACAGTAAATTGTAAAATTGGTGGGCTTACTGTTAAATATTTAAAAGTCCGGAATGGTAGAAACTTTAATCATTTCGAGAGTAATAAGCTCTCTTTTAGAGAAAAAAACAAAACAAAAGTGAGACTTGCTGTGTCAGTTGAGGAGAGCCAAGTGGATGCTGCTATCTAAAAAATAGAAACATGAGAGTCGCAGAAAGAAAGACAAGTCCTGCAGAAAATTAAATAGTTACGATATGTAATAGATTACTAAAATTAATTTATTTATCCTAAATAATAATATTTTGATTTAATTTATTTTCTTGGTCTTTTTTTATTATGATTTGTTTTTTTTAAATTTATTATTCACTTTTTCTTTATTATTACTTTTTTATATTATATATTTAATATTTATGTTAAGTGTTGCAATTGTAAATATAGGTTCGAATAGTCAGGTTAACATTAAGGGATATAATTAGGGATCAGCATAAAATGGTAAAAGGGGATCATTATGTAAATAAAATAATGCATGGTCAGATAGATAAATATAATTATTCTATCTAAAGCCTTCATCTATTCAATTATGCTCAACCTAGAGTGTGGGAATAGGAGGTTGGTAGAAGAGGAAGGAAGGAGAAAGGGTTGATATATAATAAAAATTAACATTTATTATTGCATAGTGAATGAATTATTGTATAGTGAACAAAACTTATTAATTGTAAGTACAATATATGGGAAAAGTCTAAATAAATTGGGTTGCTTATTCTATTAATAGGAAGTTGTTAGATTTGTTGAGAAGCGTATCGACAAGAAGAGTATATGAGGAAATAAACGCAGGGGGAAGATGGGTGTCGGCTAAGGGTAGGGATACAGGGAAAGTTATCTACATGTTTTTGCTTTTCTCATTATGCTCGGTCTAATAGTGTTTTTCACGTCTATCAATTTCCAGAAGTATCGGGGAAAAAAGCAATAATTAGATGGAGCATAATAAGAAAAGCAAAACATCTAGATCACTCACCTCATCCTGCTTCTTATGCCTAAATGAGAAACTTGAAATTGTAAAATTTAAAGTTAGAGAGAAAATTTCTCGACGTAAGACACAAAACGAGTTTAAACTGCAAAGATTTCAAGGAACACACATTAAGCAGACTTTAGATTACGATTAACTACTATCACTTTATTAACTGTTACTTCATTATTAGTATAAGACATACTCAATTTTTATTCTTTTTTCTTTTCTTTCTTTTTTTTAAAAATTACATTTTTTTAAAAAATTTATATATTATTTTATTTTATTTTTATGGTTTTCTTCTTTTCTTTTATTATCATTATTTTTTAATTTAAAATGCTGATGTATTTATATTTGTGAACTTAAGTAATCTATATTATCCAAAATCACAACATCTCACCCTATAATGATATGATTTTAGCATTTCCTCATAGTTATCACTTGTTTATGTATATAGAATAAAATATTGTAATTACATACGATATATGTATTTAGTTTGTTTGTCTTTATGTCACTTATCCTGCAAGTTCCTTTTATTAATACTAGAGCGGGTATAAATGTAATCAAATTGAACTGAGATAAATAGGAGCAATAATGAATACTATAATCACTTTAGTTTTAATTATAGAGATATCGATGTTTGAGGAGATGTGTATGTGTCTGTATACACATATGGATGTATGTGTGTGTACGTTGTATGCGTGTATATAATGATGTTGTGTATGTATGTGTACATGTATCTGTAATGGTGTATATATTTATAGATGTAAGTACGGTTTATGTATGTTATATATAACGATATCTATATCTATCTATATATATATATATATATATATATATATATATATATGTGTGTAGTGATGTATATGTATGTATTTATGTGTGTAGGTGTTGATGTATTCGTATGTAAGTGTGTTTATATGTTGATATGTATGTATATGTATATGTGTGTGTATGCTTATGTGTATATATGTATATGTATGGGTATGGATACTTCAACTAATATGTGATATGTATGGGTATATTTATACAGGTGTAAAAGTTGCATGTTTTTATTTTATTTTATTTTTATTTATTTTCTAATTTTCATATTTATTCCGTGTGAAAGTATGCGTAGGTTAATGGGCATATTTATATGCCTATGTGTATTTTTATATTTGTACTGTATGAATATGTTCATGTATATGTGTGGGTAGGTATGTTATATAAACATATGTATATGGTATGTATGTGTATATATGTGTATATCTGTGTATAAATATATACGTATATATTTGCGTTTGTTATTTTTTATATATGCATATATATGCGTGGTTATATATTGTATGTGTACTTGTGCATCTATTATTTTGCGTGTACGTGTGCATTCTATATTAAGAGCAGATATTTATGCTTGAAAATGTATATATATATATATATATATATATATATATATATATATATATATGTAGATATGTGTATGGATATATGCGTATATATATGTGTTTATATATGTGTATATATATATATATATATATATATATATATATGAGAGAGAGGTATGTGTGTTTATGTATGTACTTGAGTATCTATTAATTTGTGCGCACGTGTGTATTTTATATATTGAATAGATATTTATGCTCGAAAATGAATATATATGTATAATATATGTATATATCCGTGTATGGATATCTGTGTATATATTTGTGTCTTCTATTTTTGATTTTGATTTTCTATATTTTATTTTTAATATATGTATATATATATGTATATATATATATATATATATATATATATAATCATATATATGTGTGTGTGTGTGTGTGTGTCTATATGTACTTGGGTATCTATTAATATATGCACACGTGTGTATTTTATAAAAAGATTAAATATTTATGCTTGAATAATTTTTTAAATTAAATAACACTTTGAATTGTTAAATAGAGAAGAAAAGAATCCAGACAATATGGGTGATAAAAAAAATTAAAAAAGGAAACAATTAGAATACAGGTAATAAAAATAATGAAAAAAGATAGAAACTAATTGAAAGAGTTAACAAGTAAAGAATGTACCCCGATACTAAATTATGAAAAAATATCTCATCCCCAAAGAAGATTTATTTATAGGGAAAGTTTTCCAACATCATCTAACTTATATGTCTACTTTGGTCTGAAGAGGTTGACTCACAGTGAAGAGTACAACCAGAACATGTATGCAATATGTAACCAATAATTTTTGCATAAATAAAAAAGTATACTTAAGAACGGATCTACTTGTTATTGAGAACTTTTTATAAACACTGGAGTTTAAACGGATTTACATATACAGAAATTAATACAATACATGTACTATATATATATATATATATATATATATATATATATATATATTAGTAGAACATTTGTACCGTCGTTTTAAAACACTGAAGGACTTAGCCAACCGCTTCTCTTCAGCCTCTGAAGAGATCACAACAGAAGCTGAAGAGAACCAGTTGGCTAAGTCCTTCTGTGCTTGAAACCGACAGTACGAATGTTGTACTTATTTTTCCGTACCAAAATAAATAAATATTACGCTCTTAATTCTTAATTTTTTTAACTTTAATTTCTAATTAATCGAGCACTCTGCTGGGATGTTTCCTGCTATATTACAAAGAAGTTATATTTATCTCTCTCTCTCTCTCTCTCCCTCTCTCTCTCTCTGTATATATATATATATATATATATATATATATATATATATATATATATATATATAAACCCATGGATTATATTTACATCAATTTGACCGAAACATTAGATGGACAATTCTGAAAATTGAAAAAATAAAAAAAGTCGCATCAAACAAAACCACTCCGTGTTATTTAATAATGTTTGCCTAAATTGAAAATATGCTGCCTAAATACACACAATATATATATATATATATATATATATATATATATATATATATATATATATATATATATATATATATATATATATATATATATATATAATGATATATATATATATATTGCTTGACAGCAAGTCTAGATCTAAATCATATACTGCGAACATTCAGTTGAGCAGACGGTTGTTTCCAGGACGATGCAGTATTTATTCGAACAACGGCTGCTCCGCACAGTGGGTCCTTTGTAGCGGAGAATTTCTGTGCAACACCGCTTCTCCATGCAAACCAGCGGGAATAGTATTTAATTATTCTTTGTCAAGCTGTAACATCGACTCAAGCGACCCCTACAGGTAAGTTACAGTGTCATCTCTATCCCTGTGCACCGCTACGTTTATAACCACGTCCTTACTACACCCATATCTCTGACAGTCTATCACCAGCACTACCACCCTCCCTGGGACTTCCGTTCGTTGGTTGACTTTCGTTTTTTTACCATAAACATTTTCCGTCATTTCATTTTTTATTTATTTACTGTTATCACTTCTTTCGTTCCTTCTTTCCTTCTTTCTCTTCTTTTTTGATCGTTTCTTTTGTTGCTTTTCATGTTTAAATATATTTTTCTTCGTATGTTTCTTACTTGCTTTCTTTGTTATTCGTTTTCCTTTCAATATTTGCATGTGTGTTCTTTTGATTACTTCTCTTTAATATAGTTTTAGTTTGCATAGCATGTCCTTTTTGTGTTTCCTTTTGAACTTTACCCTGTTCTAACATTTTACTCCCAATTCTTTCTTTCCTTAATGTTTTCTTTTAGTAATTTACTCTTTTATTTTTTAATATTTTCTTTTATGTTTATTTTTGTTTGCATTTCTTTTTGGTATTTTTTTTTTAAATGTTTAAATTTTTATTTCTTGTTTTCTCTTTAATATTTTGGTGTTCTTTTTTGTTTTTGTTTTTATTTTGTTCCTTTTTTTCTTTCTTTCGTAATTATTTCTTCCTGTTTTCTCTTGTGCTTTTCTTCTTTCTCTTAATTATTAGATATTATTTTCTTTTTGGCTTACTTTCTTTCTATTTTTCTTTTGTAATTTCCATCTGTCTACATTTCTCTACTTTTCTTTTTAACCGGTTCTTTCTTTTAATATTTTAATTTCTATTTCCGTTTACCTATCATCCTCTTCTTATGATCTCCTTCTGTCGTCATTTTTCCTAACCCTAACCTCCTGTCGTACTGGTGATACCAGATCAGGCTGCCCTGTGGCTCCCTGAGACGAAATTCACCTACATTGACGTTTTTTTTTTTTGTTTGTTTTTGTTTGTAAAACTTAATTATGTTCTACAAAACCAAAAACAAAAACAACAGCCCCTCTCCCTTTCCCCTTCCCCTTTTTTATTTTTATTTTTCCTACCCTACTCCCGGTCCTGGATATGACCTTAAACTACATCCGATGGTGAGATCCGGCTTACGGACTTTGGGGAATGTGGAACCTCCTCTTAATTACCATTGCTCCCAGGTCCACCCTGACCCGGAGTGGTAGTACCTGTTAGGGTCCCAACTATGGGTTAAATAGAAACAGATATTAAAAGGGGAAGGAAACAAAAAAGAGAAGAAAACAAGACCAGATTCGGCATTAAATAACCCAAAAAGGGTTGATATGCCGTAAAACAAAACTACCAAACCAAAAACCATGATTAGGCGTTTGAAGATATTAAGAACTTGAAGCATGAAAGCTTTCACTATAATGACCGGATTCGGCGTTAAATGACCCGAAAGGAGTTGATGTGCCGTAAAACAAAACTACCAAACCAAACCTCCTGTCGTAATTTCTCTTCTATCTGCCTTTCTTTACGTTTTCGTCTTTTAACTCGCTTCTTTATTTTGATATGTAAATGTTTTTTCTCTTCATTTTTCTTTTCATTCTTTCTTAATTTCCTTCTATCTGCTTTATTTTCAGCTTTCTTCTTTAAGCGTTTTTTTTCTTTGTCATCGTCTTTGTCATTGCACATTTCATTATTTCATTTCCCCTTTCTTCTTTTACTTTCCTTCTTGCTTTCTTTCTCGCTTTTAGCGGTTCTTCTTTGTTTTTCATTATTTAAGTGTATTTTCCTTTGTTTTGTTTCTATTTGTAATCCACACTTATTTGTTTCCTCTTTTCTTTCATTGCTCCTTTAAACGATTATTTCTTTTAAATATTTTAATTTTATTTTCCCTTGATTCGGTCCTTCCTCCATAATATAGTTCTTCCTGCCATTTTCTTCTTTTCCTACTTTGATCGCTTTTTTCTTTTAATATTTAAATTACTGTGCGTTAGTTTTTTTTCGCTTATTTAATTTGTTTGTGCAAATTGTATCATGCTTTTCTATTTTGTTGGTTTCCCTTTCATCTGTCCATGTTCATTAAATCTACTTATTTCTTTTTTTTCTAATCTTCTCTTTCAATTAAATACTTTCATTTTCGTAGTTAATAATGTTTTTGCTCTTTCTTTACTTTCTTATTTTCTGATGTATTTCATTTTCTTTTTCTTTTATTATTCCTTCGTTCCGTCCGCGTATCTTTCTTTACTTTCTTTGTACGTGGTTTTATCTACGTATCTATCGCATATTCTTGTCTATCTTTTCTAATTTATTCTCTTGAATCTTTTTGTCCTATAAATATTTGGCTATTAAGCAGTGTAGTCAACAGAAAAAAGGAGTAAAAAATAAATAATCAACAAATAACTGTTACCAAAGACAATAAATGTTATTTTTCTACTTACGTGTATATATTTTTTTTATGTATGTTAAAACGTTTTTATTGCAATTTAATATTTCGTTCTAATGCGATCTAGTTACCGCCAGAAGACGGCAACTCGATAGTATTTGAAAATTTCTGACTCCAGTTTCTGAAAATCATGATGTATTAGATTTTCGTTTTCGTCATTTTAATTTTTCAATTAGGTAGGGCATTTACTATTATTGCATTTGTTATAGTTAGTTATTGTGTATGTGTTCTATTTTTACCTGAAATGTCTAAAAGCACATGAAGCCAACTTTGGTGATTTCCTTCATGATAAAATGTAACTCGAACGCGATTTTAGTTACCGGAATTATTAAAAGTAAAAACACTGTAAAAAAACTTTAATCCACAAATTATCTTCCAGGTAGGTAGAAAAGTAAATTGTATCGCCCTTGGTAACAGTTATTTGTTCAATATTTGTTTTTTATCCCTTTTTTCTACGTACAACACTGCACAGTCGTCCACTATTTGAATGAATTTTTCTACTTTTGTTTTCCTTCCTAATCGTTTTAATTTCCATTTTTATTTCTTCCCTATGTTAGTTTCGTCATTCATTTTTTACTTTTTTCTTACATTTTACTTTTTTTTTCATCGTTTTGTACTATTATTATTCTTGTCATTTCATTGCTTTTCTTTCTTAACTTGATTTTCATTGCTTTTCTTTTGTTTTTTATTATAACCACACTTCTCTAAATGCATTTTTCCTCATTTCATTTCTTCTACTGTATGTCTTACTAATGTTTCTTTTTGTTATATTTCTTTTAAACCATTTATTTACAAGCGACACCCATGGATATATCACGGATGTTTTCTTCCTTGACATAATATATTTAAAATAACGGGGGCCTTGCAAATTACACAGCCGTTTACTCTATCTGGTGTTAATTGCTGCTGTGCATTAACATATTTTTAGATGGACGTCCAGTGCGATCGCAGATCCTACATTATTATCATACCAACTCTGTTTAAACTGAAGTATACTTATCTATGTACTATGGTTTATATAGTTACAGAATATATAAGGTTATGCTGGTCTATTTCTAAAACCTGTGAAGAAGTGTGTGACATGTTTCTAACTATAGATATCTGACGGGCACACAGACCCGACGATATTATTGTACAATCTGTAGGCAGAGAGATACTACAGTTTGATCATGGCCAGAAGGTGGAGAACGTGTATTTTAGTTCCTGTTTAACGTTCCACACAATAGCGGCATCAAATTAAAATCTTAAAATTACTTTTTGTACATTGCATCTTAGGCGATCCGACAATTCCATACTACAGGCGAATATAGTAGTGCGGGAGATAACATAGTACGAACATGATTTTTTTTTATCGTAGTATAATAGAGATATTACGGAATGTAAGGATAGTTGGGTAGTTTTATTTTATAATAAAGTTATACATAACCTTGTGATTGTTAGCTTCATCTCATATATAAAGTCATAATGTCCCATATTATTTTGACCGGTATGGATCTCTAAATAAAAGCTAATTCTTGCAGAAAAAAATATTATTTTAAATTTCAGCGATTTTTATATTTCAGGTCAGAATGGAAGTTACAAACCCCCACTGCTAAAAGCTCCTCATCTTTAGACTCAGAACACTGTAAAACAAATACGATAAACAGCAAATTACGGTCGTTTTATTTCATATTCCACCGTCTGTCAGCTCAGTTCGTAAGAATACATACTCCTATCAGCAATTACGGAGGTAATTAAAATACTTTTCAATATCATATTTCCAGATTAAAAATAATACACAGATATTCATAAGCCTCTTATAATAAACATAACAAAACGTCCTACATGTTGTATGTTAAGTTCAACCAATATACAAATAAGGCACTCATTTTTACAATGGATAGTTAAGAATGAATGCTCATGTTTTTTTCTTCTCGTTAATGAAATCGGAATATTGCTTATCACATAGTTCTTGCGCTAGTAAACAAAACATTATTGCCAACCAACGTGAATGAATATAAGTCAGTTACTATAGAAACACATACCCCAATATTTTAAAAGCTCTATTCTATTGTTTTGGTTTTATTTCATATTTTCTTTTAATGTTCTTTATTGACTTTTTTTGCTAAATATGTAATAATTATTAACTTGGAACAAATTAATTGTCTTCTGCTTTTTTCGCAAATACCACAAAAGTTGTATACTTAATACTACCGGTTTGAATTTGAATGAATTGCATCCCTATCATTCAGAGGATACGTATAGACAAAGTAACGACTGAGTTAACTAATTAAAAGCGAAGAAAAAAACGGAATCATTACATAGATGCATTTATCTACTATTGTTTGATATGAGAATGGACGTATCTGTTGGAAAGCGTTGATTTGACTTGCGCGAATTAACGCGGGTGGACCGGCGGTTAAGTGCCGCATAGGCGGAAATCACAGACGTGATAAGGCCACCGTGTGACGAGACCCCGGATCAATGGTCGATGTGCACCTGCTAGAGGCTCTGTGACGACACAGGCCTTGCGTGGGAAAAAGGGATCCGTGACGTCACTCGTTCTTCGTGATAAGCGAGTTTCGTCAGTCTGGGTTCGGGAGGCAAACCTATGAGACGTGATTGTTAAAATGTAATTTACAACAGATGAGGGAAATATTTCCCTAAGAAAATACAAGCGAGAGATGTCGTCTCCCCTCCACGAGTGTTTAGAAAATAATTGTTAACTAACTACGATAAAGTAGTGATTGCTCTCTCTCCCTCTCTCTTTCTTGACGTAGTGTAATCTCCTATCTGATTTGATAACTAACGCTATAAATAAAAACTGAGGTTGAAAGATAATAGGATTGTTTGTCTTCGGAGTCCGACACTATCATGGGGCTTCTGTTGCAGACAACGGACGGCGTGGTTCACGGCAGGAAGGAAGGAAGAAAAGATTTCATCCACTTGACGACACGAACCTCTACACGGCGAGGGAGAAAACCAAAGGTATGCAAACAATTTATGAACTATGTGATGTATGATGTTTTAAAAATGACGAGTATTAAATGTACACTTGCCACGGCCCTATTGAGAATGAGTAGTATAACAAATGAGTACCGATACGGCCCGCATCGGAGGAGAGATACGAAACGCGCACTGCTGCGGTGTAGGTGCAGTGGGCCATGTAACACTATTACACACGAGATTTCACCTTTCCAACACATACAAGAAAGCGAATCTCGAATTCAAAGACATAAATAGAAAAGTAAAGACGATTTTTTTCTCAAGTGTCTTTTGAGGCAAGCCTACAACGAATAAACTCAACAGAGGAATTAAAATAACGAACAAAAATTATATCACAAAAGTATGATACTCATTCACGTGGCAAGTATACGGATACACTTAATTAAAAGACATTATAGCTAAACTAGAGAATAATAACATAAACATATTCTGAGCAGAAAACGTATGAATTGCTAAAATCGTCTGATTGCTCAAATCGTACTAATCTGATTTCAGGCTGAAAAATACTGATTGACATGGAATTGAAATGTTAAGGAAATAGAGAAATCGATTGCTTACTAGACATCATCCTCGTTTTTTTTCTAGATATCTCTGCACAGAAAGTGTGTCAGGACAACCTGACATGAGGAAACTTCCCCCTACTAGTAAACTCTGACAAAATATTCAACATAACATAGTATTCGAAGCCCAAATAAGATCCCGTCTGCATAGCTACACACTTGCTTCTCGTGCACCCTCGGTAAGTTATGTTATCTAAAGTGACAATACCTAGCTTGATACTTCTCCAAATTAGATAGCAATAAAAGTATACTATAACTTATTAAAGTGATCAATTGAAGGGAGGGATTAATGGGCTTCAATTGAAATGTAGATGGAAACTTATATTGAATACTCAAATATCTATGTATCTAATATAGAGATCAAGTGTTAACCCCATGAAAGTTTCTGATAATTTTCACTGAAGTAAAATGAAAAACAATGACATCCTTATATTGGCAAGTATTGAGAGTTTCAGTCAGAATTCTGATCTTCGTAGAGGTGTAGAGAATATTGATTTTTAAACTGTTGTTTCCGATACAAAGTGCTTGAAGACAATATGAAGAAACTTGGCGGTTCTTATACATTTTTATCTAGCGACGATTAGGCTGGTCATAAAACTTTTTAAAATACGTTTTCACTTTTATAGTTGGTAGGAATTCCCACTAAGTCGAGATACGTTGGATTTGAATGTTTTAGTTCTCTTGGGTGGTAACCAGGTTTCACTATAGTTATAACGTTTTGGGCGATTACATCCCTGAAAGGAATGTATATTTTTTCTATTGCAGTAATGAAAAAGTGGCATCGTGCTGCAGCAAGCAGGCAATAACTGCTAAACCTTGGAATTTCGTAAAATTTCGCAGGCTGTCAAACGACTCTCATTGCGTCAGATGGATCGTAGGATTTCTGATCAAAAGGTGTTTCAGTGATCGCATGTCAAAAAAACATTCCCGTAAAAAAAACCGGAGTGACCGTATGTTGATATTTTGTTTATGGAATGCGGGCATAACAAATATAAAGCTTTGATTGCGAGACAACCAGATTCGAGAAAAAAAACAAATTGATTTTGCTTGAAAGAAAATATGAATAAATAAAGACAACCTTGAAATATGTTTGCATTACACTTCTTATACCTAATGATCTACCTCAGGATATGTTTGATATTTCATTCCTTTTTTCATTTTCTGTCAATTGTATTTCCTTTTTATTTTTCTCATAACATTTCTTTTGCAATATTTATTATAAAATTGTGAAAGCTGTGGTGATAGATTTTGTGAAAAGTTTCGTTTATAACCGGCAAAGCCTCATATCCAATTACATCTTAGCCTTTCATACCTTCTTTTCGTTTATATTTTTATTTGGTTCATCTTGTGTTTTCGACTGCATATTTATTTTATATGTATATTTTGTTGTTGTTATTTTATTCAGTATCAACAAATAAATTATTCTAGCGGTCAGGGAATCCGTACATACCAAAATTGGCCTATATAAATCAACACCTATATATATATATATATATATATATATATATATATATATATATATATATATATATATATATATATATAATGTTGATCATCCCATATCTCTACATAGATACATAAACACACACATACATATATATATATATATATATATATATATATATATATATATATATATATATATATATATATATAGTCTCGGAAGTTTATCAACCATTAAAACTATATTAAAAAAAAAACAAAAAAAACTTATAGTCCCAAGTCTTCCAGTGAAAAATCACTCATGTAAGTCAATTTATTTTTTACAGTTATTATATTAGTTTATTTCTAACACTATTTTAAGGGATCATCAGTTGTTTACCATAAAAAACTGTTTCGGGAATTTAATATATATATATATATATATATATATATATATATATATATATATATATATATATATATACATTCAGAACTTTTTGTTTCTTTAATACTTATATAGCCAAATAATCACATAAATACGATTGACTGGCTTTACCTTTCTCTATAATCCTTGCAATCGTTTACATACCAATTCGTGCAATATAATATATTATAAATATACTGTTCAATGTGTACCTATTTCTATCCAATATTCTAACCGTCAGTAAATTAGTTCCCTCGTAATCTGATGTATATATAAACACCCTATTCCTATGTTTAAATGCATGTATGTATATTATAACTGTGGAGGTCCCCAGATGCCGGAGAGCATTCTACTCAAATAGCTTCTTTCCTCGTGCTGCTGGCCTCTGGAACTCCCTCCCTGCCCCCTGTTTCCCCGACAGTACTGACATGCAGAAATTTAAAACTAATGTAAACAGACATCTCGCTGCTCAGATCCCAATTTAAGCTGAACCACCAATCCTTCCCCCCTTTTCCTTTTTCTCAGTAGCCCCTTACGTTTACAGTGGCGTCCTGCCTTGTTTGGGGTGAACCATGTAAAAAAAAAATTTTAAAAATATACACACATAATATGTATTTACAAACATATATACACAAAATCCATCCATGTATATAAACATACATATCAATTATTCATACATGCATACGCCTTGTTATAGGTACAAATACACATACAACATATGTATGCATATGCATATATATATATATAAACATTGACACGTATACAAACACATGTATATATATAAACATATATGCACATATATATACACAAATGCACTCATCATTATAACTATATATATATATATATATATATATATATTTATATATATATCATACGCGCACACACACATACACACGTATACACACACATATATATATATATTCACATTTATATATACATATCAACACACATATATAGATATGTAAATATATATATATATTACATCTAAAGACACACACACACACACAAATATATATATATATATAGATATATATATATATATATATATATATATATATATATATATATATATATATATATATATATATATTTATTTATATACATCCATCAACACAACTATGGAAAAATGGAAAAGTAAACATTACTATTGGCGACATTGGTTCTTATACAGTTGAGAAATTCGTCAAAACTATTTATTTTTTTAAAGATTTTTATATAAATTAAGAGTATGATTCAACACAAAATCTCGCAAAATATCACAAATCCCGAGAGCAAAACGGCTGGAATTAATGAATAAATTGTAATGTGGTTTCCAGTGTCCGACTCAAAAAATCTACCGTTTTACTCGACCTGATTTTAGTCCAATTATTGAGTGGCCTGCATTTTTTGGAAATACAATGACGACGACCTTTTATTTTCAGTGCACTGCTTTTAAAATAAATTGTTAGAGGCAAGCAGTGACGATGGACGCTGTCTGAGACGAGACATATGGAATAAGGTAGTTTTATTTTTGTTTACGGAATCGATTGCAGTATTTTTGTAAAAGTAATTAAAGAATAAACAATTATGTTACAGATACACATACAAATAATTATTGTTTACGGAATCGATTGCAGTATTGTTTGTAATACAAATTAAGGAGTAAACAATTATGTCACAGATTAACATACGAACGATTATTGTTTACGGAATCGATTGCAGTATTTTTCTCTTTTAAATTGAGGAATAAGAAATTATGTCACAGATACTCATACAAATAATTATTGTTTACGGAATCGATTGCAGTATTTTTTGTAAACAAATTAAGGAGTAAACAATTATGTCACAGATACACATACTTAGAATTATTGTTTACGGAATCGATTGCAGTATCTCTTCTATTTTACATTGAAGAATAAACATTTATGTCACATATACACATACAAACAATTATTGTTTACGGAAGCTATTATTTGGGCATTAACAAGAGTCAATACTTACATAAGTAATTGAAAATCTATCTATTTAAATAAAATATAATACAGTTTTAATTTCAAATGTTCGTATTCTCTATTTTCAAGACGTATCACAATGTCCTCGACAATCCTTCGGGGAGTGGCCCGCCTCTAATGTGCTGAGGTATAGTTCTGCTAAGTCGTAGTACGTCCCCTCACCTTTTAAAAGGGCTTAGTTTTTTGTTTGTTAATCGCAAGGGGGCGCTACCATTTAATACCAATGGGACTGCAAATGCATTTTTTTTAGGCCAGAGTGAACTTCTAGCGCGCTGGCTGTTCAAAATCCCACTTGATTCTAATTGTAAAAGCTGTGATTTAATATTTTGAGAACAGTTGTTTTTATGACCGGCAACATAGCTTAGACTAATCTAACATCGAAAAGTATCTTGGCGGATTTTCAAAATTAGATCACAAAAGCAATCCGTCTGACATGACAATATAGAGTTCGGACTACACTATTTGTTTTCAATATGTAATATATTTTCTTTCGTTTTGTTTTGTGTATGATTTGTTTCTGAAAATAGATTTTCAAGCGAAAAGAAAACTTTTAGAGTAGTGATTATTTACTTACTCACCGTCACAGGTTTAATAGGAGTTACCATCTGAATAATATTGAGTTTTCGCCATTGATTTCTGCATATACAGGGGTTCGAGAAAATAATAGAAACACCATGAAATGTTAAATCAATCTAGGTATGTGAAGCTCCAGACGAACACTTATTGATGAAACGGGATTATCCAGATGAGTGTTAAGCTCTAATTTTGGATGGCGTGGGTTTTTCTTTCTTCATAATCCTGACAAAGGCTATACGATCTCTTTGAGACAGCTTCGACTTTCTTCAAAAATGTTGTTTAGAGGAGGATGTTTTCTTTTATTTTTGCTAGACTATCATCACTTTCGAGACAGTTCCTCTCGATACGGCCACCATCTCGTCCACTTCCGTTACTATAGCAGTTGCTATACAGTCAACAACAATATGCCGTTTTTAGAAATCTGATCGATTTGCCATTTAAATTTGGATCACTCATATGCACTATCGGAAATGAAAAATAAATTTAACCAATTAATTCAGGACAACAATAACCATGAAAAAAAAAAATGAAGCCAACATTTTGGTAATGTATTTAAACTTTTATAGATGTTTTTAAATAAATGCACCATTCACAAAGTGTGCCCATTATTTTGTCTCACTCCTTTATATATACATATATAAAGATTTATATAAATATAGGGTGCAGCAGCAAAATCCTAATTAAAATAAAAGACATATCACAATTATAAATCTTTATATATACATATATAAAGATTTATATAAATATAGGGTGCAGCAGCAAAATCCTAATTAAAATAAAAGACATATCACAATTATAAATCTTTATATATACATATATAAAGATTTATATAAATATAGGGTGCAGCAGCAAAATCCTAATTAAAATAAAAGACATATCACAATTATAAATCTTTATATATACATATATAAAGATGTATACAAATATAGGGTGCAGCAGAAAAATCATAATTAAAATAAAAGACATATCACAATTATAAATCTTTATATATACATATATAAAGATGTATATAAATATAGGGTGCAGCAGCAAAATCCTAATTAAAATAAAAGACATATCACAATTATAAATCTTTATATATACATATATAAATATTTATATAAATATAGGGTTCAGCAGCAAAATCCTAATTAAAATAAAAGACATATCACAATTATAAATCTTGATATATACATATATAAAGATTTATATAAATATAGGGTGCAGCAGCAAAATCCTAATTAAAATAAAAGACATATCACAACTATAAATCTTTATATATACATATATAAAGATTTATATAAATATAGGGTTCAGCAGCAAAATCCTAATTAAAATAAAAGACATATCACAATTATAAATCTTTATATATACATATATAAAGATTTATATAAATATAGGGTGCATCAGCAAAATCCTAATTAAAATAAAAGACATATCACAACTATAAATCTTTATATATACATATATAAAGATGTATATAAATATAGGGTGCAGCAGCAAAATTCTAATTAAAATAAAAGACATATCACAATTATAAATCTTTATATAT
>OY744534.1:55105053-55107553 GCA_963556195.1 Sepiola atlantica | reverse complement strand
GTCTTGATAATGGAGACCACGACAATTTTAATTTTAACATTTGTCGTCATCTATAGATTCCCAAGTCAAGTTCTATTTCCTAAATCCAAGATGACGACCGATACATAGTTGGTTTTCACAGCGTTGTTTTGTGCTTTCGTTTTCGATTGTTTTTCATTTTTCAAGTGTCTGTGTCGTAGCGATGTCTATGCTGTCTCGCGCTCAATTGCTCTGACCAATCTTACAATTGTACTGTCTAGTAGTTTCACTTCCCATGTTTGTTTTCCCTTTTCGGTTCCTCCATATTGTTTACTTGAATTCTGATGTTGACGGCGAAATCATCCTTTCTCTCTATTTTATACAGTGCTCTAGTTTTTTTCAATTAAGTCAGTTACACGGTCTTCAATATTTAAGTGACATTTTCTTCACATCTTTTTTTTACATATTCAGTAAACCTTCTCCTTCGTATAGTCATTAGTTTTGCGTATAGTCATTAGTTTTCTAGATCTTTTATTCAGGTGCCCCATTTCAATGTTGTCCAGTTTATGAAGGGTCCTGAATTATTTACTATAAAATAATAAGCGCAGTATTCGTGTTTAAAGGTCAAAGGTTCTCAGAGCGTAAGTCGACAAGTCGGATTATTTGTCTTTCTTAGCTGATGAGATTTCAAGGAGAAAGGACGCGTTTGGCTGCTTTCCCTAACGGAGGCTAGCGCGTACAGTGCGGTTATCCGTCTATGTATCTGTCTATCTTTCTCTCTCTCTCTTTCTCTCTCTCTCTCTCTCTCTCTATCTCACGCATATACTAATAGTCTTCTTGGTGCTTTTCTGTGAGTGCCCTTTTAAATAAATCGTTCATATAAACAACAAATATCGGAATGAGATGATCAGAAAACTAAAAGACACGGGTGCATAATGGTGTATACATCCTTCGGTAAGCGAACATATAACATTACCAAGCAAACTGTTCAGGTGTTAAATTGTTTTATGAGTTTCTGATGATATGTATATTCATTGCTTCTTCTAATTATTCGATGGCATTCTAATCTATTATCTATTTCATCTCTGCTAGTTTTATGAATTTACTTCTAGAATGCGTAGGTATTTTTAATATTAGCATTGATCAAGTACTCTTCCATTTACCTTCCATCGGTGCACACTTTAATCCCGAATGTCTTTCCTATATCCTCATTAAATATATTACCTGTACTTATTAATGTGTTTAATTCCTTTTTACCCTGTTGCTTTTAACTTACGGTCATTAATTTACATGAAGTGATTGATTTGTACTTCATTTCTGGGAATATGTATCTTGAGTTAAATCTCCTGAGTATGTTAGAAAGTGACATTATTCCTATGACGAACAGTCGTGGAGATAGCGAGTCTCCCTGGAAAATCCTCCGCTGTATCTCCATCTGTTGCAGGTGTTGTCATTCAGTTTTTATTTTGTGTCGTATGCGTTATCATAATCGATCAACGTCATATTTGTTCTTTTTTTTTGTACTTCTCAAAAATACGTACCAAACTAAAACGAATCTTACCGAAGCAAATTTCCCGAAGCAACCAGAAACAAACGAAGCATTTTACGAATCGGAAGCTGTCAAATAACTTTCTGGCAGACGACAATATAAGACAACGTCAAACTTAAATAAATTGCAAGAAATGCAAACATATGAAAGGAAAATGTACAAAGCACAACTGTTTTTCTTAACCCTAATCTAACCCGAAACTAATCCTAATCTATGTACTAATTGACTGTTTGTTGACGACTGGGACTCTTTCAAATAACAACATAAAAAAGACGAGGGTTTTATTTTATAATTAAAACATTTAATGAGAAAAAATGGAAAAGTTGTATCAATAAATACATACTTCTTGATTATTGAAAAATACATTCAGATTGGTGTTTTTTTTTCAATTCTGACTGTTTGACGACAATTCGGTTTGATTCGGCATTTTTACGTAAATCTAATTCGGCTAAAATCGGTTTACTTTGGTTCGAATGATGTAATATCATCCTTTCTTACTAGATTCATAATATTCTGGCTGATATATAGTGGTCCAGTTTTACCTCTTATCGTTTTATGTCACCCTTTTTATTCTTTAAGGAGTTCGCTGCTATATATGGAGTGATATTTCGCTTAGTTATGTACTTAATTTATTCCACATGTTCGGTAAACAAGTTATTGGTATGTATTTCTTGTTTTTCTTATAATTACAACAAGGTGACCCAGAACATTCCGCCGAACAAATCGTTAGTAAAATCCACACTTTTTTCTACAATCCAACCATATTTTGTATAAATAAAACATAGTCTATGCCTGACTTGTCCATCACGTTTAAGTCATGAATATTTAACAGTTTTCTTATATCTCCGTTAAAAAACACAAAAAGGAAAAAAAACGAAACAGAGCGTCATTCACAGAAGGTGGGTTGAACCGGTTTCCGTTTAAAAAGAAAAGTTTTAGAAATATTAAATTCACGAACGGTAATCCTTTGCATGTATACCCCGGTTAGGGAGG
>OY744534.1:55090053-55100053 GCA_963556195.1 Sepiola atlantica | reverse complement strand
AATAAGGGGGGCCAATGCCTCCAGTGGTCGTGAGGGCCGTCCAGTGAATGCCCACTTATCACAATCCGCCCCTCTCATATTATCATCAATTTTTTGCCTCCTTTGCTTGTTTAGACAAACTACTTTGGACATATTCCTTGTCCCCTTCATTTCATTCGAATTTTTATTTTTATTTATTTATTTAAATTGTTTGTTTGTTTTGTATATATTAGAAAGAATACCCGTCACAGGATGGGTAAAATTAATTTCTCGAATATTAAGTTTGGTGTCACTTTCATGTACCCTTACGTAGATTAAAATCGAGATATATAATTATACTTAACTTTATGTCTAGAAGCCGTATTCTAATTTTGATCAAAGCCATTACATGATTTTGATTTTTAAAATGTCTCAAATTAAAGAGCGTTAAGAAGAATCTTTCTTATTTCGTGTCCCTTTACAATTGATAACATTTCATGCAAATCTGAAATAGTTTAAATCCGCATATAATCTGACGATCAGATTAGCCGTGAAATTGCAGTTATGTTTTAAGCTAAGTATAATTTATAAGTATTTATTATATATATATAATACACATCTGCGTATATACGTCCATGTATATATTGAATATTGATTTACTCCTCTCCAGGAGTTAGGCACAAGGCCAGTTTTTATCTTACTCCAACAAGTAAGATGTGACCCAAGGTCGGGTCGGGAAAGTGGGGTTTAAAAATTGCCTCAGCAGCCCCGTCGGCATTCCCCGGTAGAGGCGCCTCAGGCAGTAAGCAATAAACTTACTCCTCCCCAAAGAGGGAAGGCGAAGCCTGGGAGGGTGGACCTCCTAGAACTGCACAGGACAGACCCATAGACCGGCGTAAATCAAGCCCCGAATTGAATAGATCGCTAGGTTTATAGGCAGTTTTACACGCGTAGTATCAGGTAGAAGGCACGCGGATTACATTACTGTACTTTCCGCCTATACATGGAGTATTGTTGCCACACCTGGGCTGGTGCATCATCTACTAGTCTCTCCCTCCTTGACAAGGTCCAAAAAAGAGTCGCCAACCTAATAGGTCCCTCACTGTCAACCAAGCTCCAGTCCCTGTCCCATCGCCGCAATGTAGCATCCTTGTGCTTGTTTTACAAATACTTAAATGGATTATGTTTCGATGAATTGGTTACAATGGTGCCCCGGCGACGTAAATTTCTTGACCAACTCGCTAATCAGCTAAATCCCATCCACTCACTGTGGAGGTCCCCAGATGCAGGAGAGCTTTCTACTCAAATAGCTTCTTTCCTCGTGATGCTGGCCTCTGGAACTCCATCCCTGCCCCCTGTTTCCTCGACAGTACTGATATGCAGAGATTTAAACTAATCTCGCTGCGCAAATCCTAATTTAGGTTGACCCCCCCCCCCCAACCATCTCCCTTTTTTGTGTGGCGGCCTTCCTTGTTTGGGGTGAACTATGTTAAAAAAAAATTTTTTTTAAATCACATATTATTCGAATGACCCTCGTATGTATCACTTCTTCGTCAAGCGTGACACTAAATGGCGGCCTATTTTGAAAATAAAGAAAAGACAGCGTAATCGCGAGTTCAAAAATAAAGAGAGAAAATAGAAGCACGTGAGAAAATCATAGGCAATTAGTCATGCTCTTCTATTGACGTTATCAAAGTGATTTTGCATTGAAAAGGCGATGGGTGCTACGACCAACAGAATAATAAAAAAAAAAACGAGCCTTTCTCGTCCGAACGTGTAAAAAAGAGAGAACAATTCTGGGAACCAAACGGGATGAGACTGAAAGGAAATCGGCGATCGACATCGCATCAGCAAACAACTATCAAAAGATCAGTAAAGATAGAAACGGCTAGATCGATAAACAATGAGCGATAAATCAATTGATTCATTATTGATTAACCTATATAGAGAAATGAACCATCTTTTTGAAACATTATTATAAGAATATATAAGTGGTTACGTACTTCCCAAGTAATTAGGATATGTGGCACAAGGTCGGAAAGTTGTGACTGTAAGCAAGCGTGCTTAAATAATGGGCAATATGTCCTCTGAAAAATGTCCTTGTTGGTATTCGCGGTCGGGGCGCCTCAAGCAGTTAGCAATAAACTACGGGGCGCCAAAGAGAAGAAGGCTAGGTCTAGGGGATGGACTTCCAAGGAAAACCCAGGAATAATACCTCAGCTCAACAGATGGAAGGGAACCAAGTTGGCTTAGTCGTAATGGAACTGATAGTCGAAAATGGACCGTCGACTAGTATATACCGGTCTGAAGTATTTAAGCAACTTTGTATAGAAGCAACACTCATACATGAGACTCTAACAAGTCTTCATCTGGTATTACAAAGATATTTTTTCAATCCTTGTATGCAGCTCTGTTATGTATACACGCAGTAGAACCTCAATTAGTTATTACACTTGAATTTTGAAGTAGTAATTGTTTTGTTGTAATCAGCAGTAGTTGTATTGGCGCGACGTCCACTGTGTGTAGAGTTCGTCTGCCTCTCTTTTTCCCTTTTTCTTTTTTGAAACAGCCGTCGTCCTATGTGTGGTAGTTGTTGAGTTCTTCTTCTTCTTCTTCTTCTTCTTCTTCTTCTCCTCCAAAGATATTAATAACGACAGCACGTAATCTGCGTTCCAATATTCTACTCTTTTCTAATTTATTGATCTTTAAATATTCTCTTCGCTTACGGTTATATTACATACATTTTCCATGTCCGTAAAGGAGATATGAATAATGATTTCTGAAAAACGCGAAGAGAAATATTTTACTACATTATTTGCGACAGATCACTCAATACTTCCTGTGACGTTACTTCCATCGAACACGTAAACTTAATTTCTTGAAAAAATATTCCTATTCTTACGTCAACGCGTTTCTAATAAAAATGTCTAATTTCTCCATAACAATGCCTTCCACCTAACACACTAATGCATAAATATAGAAGATTGTACTCAATCCAGGGAACCAGTAGTTATTCCATTGCTACTGAAAACGTCTATAATAGTTTGAACCTTAACATTGTGGCATTACTTTATTTGTAAAAAAATAAATTAAAGTAAATCAACAGTTACATATACAAAAAATCCAAAAGTTCTTTTGTTTTTAGCCTTTTCTAAAAAGGGTTTAAAATATTTATTTCGTTCTTTAATTCAGAAATGGTAAGTTCATGTATCCTACTTTTTCCTTGAAACTCTGTTTTTTTTTCTTTCCCTAAATTTTAACCGCCGTCAATTAATTTAGATTTTTATGTCAAACGGTACATCAATGTGTATCAGTTATTGGAGCATAATGTAAAAATTAAAAAGCACATAACGAAGAACGCCGTAACTAATAAACAGCATAAATTATCTCGATTATAAAATAACTTAGGTGTAACTACTTTACACCTGAGAAGAATCAACGTTGGCTTAATAAACACATTAAAAATAATGAATAAGATTTATAAACATAAAACGCTGTGGTTTGATATATCTCGTAACCTTGGAAATATATTGCTAATTATGTTAACAACTAAATTACGATATATTTAATTTATTTCATTATACAGGGTGTCTCAAAAAAATGTACTCACTCTTAGAATGACGAGAAAACCTTTATTTATGAACATAGAGAGAAATGAAATAGCTTCAAATACATGACACAAATGTAATTGAAAAATCATGTTCGCAAATGTTCAAATTTACCAGGAGTAACAGTGTGGTGTGGGATATCCGCATTGGGCATCATAGGACCTTTCTTTTTCAACGAAACTGTCAATGGTGAGAGCTACCTCAACTTGCTTCAGGAATTTGTTGGTCCACAAATTACAGAGAGGTTTGGTGATGACGGCGATATTTACTTTCAGCAAGATGGAGCTCCTCCCCACTACCATCGCGATGTACGAGCTTACCTCGATGCAGGTTTTCCTGACACATGGATTGGACGAAGGGGCCCCAATGAATACCCTGCGCGTTCCCCAGACCTAACACCCATGGACTTTTTTTGTGGGGATACTTAAAAGACACAGTTTATGGCAACAAACCAAGGACAATTGATGCATTGAAATTGGAAATTGAAAGACACTGTCGTGATATTCCTAATGACATGTTTCGCGACGTTTGCGAATCCCTTGGTGCGCGTTATCAGCTTTGTTTGAACAATAATGGTCATCAGTTTGAACATTTGCGAACATGATTCTTCAATTACATCTGTCTCATGTATTCGATGCTATTTCATTTCACTCTATGTTCATAAATAAAAGTTTTCTCGTCATTCTACGAGTGAGTACATTTTTTTGAGACACCCTGTAGTAATAAGTAATGATTACCAGGGCCCAAAGCTACGCGACAATATGGGTCAATGAAATTGTCAGTTCGAAGCTTAATAACAATGACAACATTTGATATCTAAAGATGACGGCTCGAAAAATATTTGTTGACATTAGACTTGAAAAAGGCAATGTTGTCCTCAGTTCAATGTGTTCCAAATATGGTTTTGAGAATAAACTCCGTTTATTGAAATTCCGTTTGGTTATAGGTAGAAAAAAAAAGAAAGGAAAGTTCTTTGTCGAGGTGGTAGCAGTACTATTTCTTACTGTGAACGTTTTATAGTGACGAAATCGGAGATTGGAGCTCAGTTGATGACTTTCCGTGTCAATAGATATACAGTAGTGAACGATTAGCAAAATCTCCTTTGTGAGTATGTGACGGTGAGAATGAGAAGTGACCATCTCCCACGAGATTGTGTAATCGATGTTATACTCTGGCAATACGATTAACAATACTCTGAGAGGCATCTCTCTCAATGTAGGAGCACGTCGCCATTTTTGGACAATCTAATTCTTAAGAATTGCATCAGAGGCCAGGTACTTTCTGATGTCGTAGAATGATCAAACCAGCAACGCTGGTAACAGATTGAATGTAAGCTTTCCTTTCAGATCTTGAGTGAAAATCAGAAATTGTAATAGTATAATCACTTTTGGTATAACATTATCTTCATCAAGTCAAAGTAGTTTAAATAATTGTTAGAAGAGAATCATTTAAATTCTGAAATATGGCGCACTTTTTCCAGTTCATTTATTTTTGTCACATGGGATTGATTCGACGAAGAATTGAAATCGTTACATTGATGATTTTTTTAAATTTTAACACAAAATATATCATTATAAATAATTGAAAACATCAAAAGCTATAATTAAGCAGAAATATTCTTATATTTTAAACAATGTTTTCTTTATATATATATATATATATATATATATATATATATATATATATATATATATATATATATAATTATGTGTGTTGGGGGTTGTATTTTAATGTAATTGTTTCTATTGGTGATTACAGCGTTCGTTATAATTATCTTCCTCCCACAAGGTAAGATGTGACACAAGGTCGAGAAAGTGGGATTTAAAAAGCCAGCGCCCGAGAAGATGAGCACTCTGGCCTACAAAAGATGCCTGGGCAGCCCCGTCGGCATTCCCCTGTAGGGGCCCCTCAGGCAGTAAGCAAAGCCTGGGAGGGTGGACCCCCTAGAACTCGACAGGACAAACCCAGACGATTTCAGTCTATAAGGTGTAGTATCCATAATAACAGATACTGCACTTTGATGTTGGCCTACAGCGTTCGTTGTTTTGTCTTACTACTACTACTACTATTTCGATTTGTTTCACTCCCTGAGTTATTAAGATGCAAAAAAATTGCATTATTAGTTGCCTCTAACTTTATATGACGTATTTTTCGTTAATAGATATATTTTTATTAAGGTAATACTTTCATAAAAGTAATTTATGGACACATGTTTCTGGCTCACAACCGTCTTCAGCATGGCTAACTCAGACAAGGATCGAACCTTCGATATTGAGATCTATAGTCCAGCGTGTTACCATTGGACTACGACGCCCTGGAAATATGTACAATTTCTATCACCTAAATATTTAATGTATTTTTATGTAATTGTGTTTTATTGTGACCCGTGTCAATATAACCATGGTGCATCGCAGGAATCGCTAATGTAAAATTTTCAATAGATAATATATATATATATATATATATATATACGGCTCTCTTCAGCTTCCGTTGTCATCAGATAACAAATGAATCTAAAGAGAGCCGGATGGCTAGGTCCTTCCGTGCTTGAAACCGACGGTACGAAAGTTGTACTAATTTGTGTGTACCAAAATAAATAAATATTACGCTCTTAATTTTTTATTTTAAACTTTAATTCTTAATTAATTGAGCACTCTGCTAGGATTTTTCCTGCTATATTACAAAGAAGTTATATATATATATATATATATATATATATATATATATATGGGGGCAAGGGTGTTTTTGTGGGTGTGTGTGTGTTACGAGAACATCTATTCTACGTTGCTCGAATGCCTGGATAAAGAAATATAGTTATATGAATTGTGCGTAACATCATATTAAAAACAACTATTTCTCTTTCTGTCTCTTTCTGTCTTCGCTTACACTCATCTTTAGTCACGTAACTTTTTGAACAAAGAAATCAGCAGCTAACTGACGTAGTTCTAAAGTTGTTTTTCGAAAAGTTACAAGTAAGAATGAAAGAAAGTTTCATGACGCATCCATGCACCAATCTGATTTCTGGTGGCTCGAACCTAATGCATATCATTGAATGTTTCGCCTTAACCTGCTAGGTGTCATACTAAATCGGAATATGTAAGCTTTCACACACACGGACACACTGAACACAACAAAGTATGTAAATACCTACATTGGAAGATCTGCGGAGAGATGCAGCTAGAAAGATCACTGAACATCTGGGAACATGAACCCCCACCCATAACATCGAATAGAAAAGTGACAGTGTTCTATGATAAAAACATACAGGCGGACAGATACATAAAAGACAAGGCTATCAAACCAGACGTTGTCATCTGGAACAAACCAGAAAAAACTGCTCTCATCATTGATGTAACCGTCCTAAATGACTACGGCCTCAATAGAGCCGAACGGGAAAAAATAACAAAATATCAAGATTTCAAAAATGATCTAAAAATAACATGGTCCCTCGATGAAATAAACATCATACCGGTTCTAGTGGGGGCAACTGGTCTGGTGAAAAAAAATCTAAGTAAATACTTAAAAACAATCCCCGGAAAACCAAATTGTAGGGAAGTACAGATAGCAGCCCTAAAAGGAACAACATCTATCCTTAAGAGAGCCATCGGATATAGATTTTACTCATAGGGAAATCAAGTGTTAGCCTCAAGAGTAGGCCACTTGATCTCTTTAGATAAACCAAATTAAAATGAAAAAAAAATACGACTAGTAGTGCACTAAATAAATAAAACCAACGTTATAGATACGTTCATTTTTTAGCGATAAAATGTGAAAACGTACAAATAACACAATCTACTAGATCCTCCAAACAGTTCCAAAGTCTTAAAGGATGAATACGAAACACGTATAGGGTGGGCAAAAATAAGGGTCCTATTTTTAAAAATTCATAACTTTTTTATTTATTGATTTAAAAAAAATTTTTTTTTTAGAATAAGTAAAGGACCCCTTCCGAAGCAAGCATGAGCCGTATTAGCCCTAAGGACCGTACCCTCATTTAGAAAACATTATTTTTGCTTAAAAAACTCAAAACAGTGTAAAAAACAATACTTTAGTTTTTGTAAGTTTTAAGAAGTGTTTTTCGGCTAAAATTTGTTTTGTTAATTTCAAAAAATCTCAGAAGGGTCACTCTACACACACATAAAGTTTGGTGAGTTTAACTTTTATTTTGTGGAAGTTATTCAAATTCAAGTTATTCAAATTTAAAGATAGGACCCTTATTTTGGCCCACCCTGTATATTTGAATTATAGTAATCTGAACTAAATATTTACGAATGCCAATTTTCAGATCTTAAAAAAATCTCTGAAAGTTCCATAATCGGGATCTATGGATTGGATTCAATGTTCAATTTTAAAAGATTGTCGTCAAATTCCGAAGGGATCCAAAATACATGTGCAGCTTTTACACAAAATACTGGGTCCTGCCACAACACTTTACTAGCTTAAACCACTTAAACAAGGTGTATGTTCCACATCCCAAGTCTATTTTTTTAACCAGCCATACTCTTTTTTTTAACCATGTTTTGCTACCTTACATCTTAAGTCTCTCAATCTACGTAAATCACTGCATACCTCAACCTGTTCATAGATATTAACTGGAACAACGTATAAAGGCTTGGCTCGTAATTGTAAATATTTGGAAAGTATTAATTAAATGTTTCAGATACCATTACTCTCAGGTCCATTCTCACTCGAAGTGGTGGAACCTATCGTGCACGTGCTAAGTGGTTAACGACGCTGACTGAAGACCTGGGTGTGCCGAATTCGAATCCAGTTCGTCTCACAGAAAAAGTGTCATCAAAACACACACTTGACCATGTGCCTAACATGGAGAAAAAGTAAATAAAATACCTATGTAATGACTAACATCTGGGTATAAACTGAAACTGCATCCGATGGTGAAGTCCAAATTTAGGGATCCTTGTTGAGTTTGGAGTCACTTGTCCATTGCTGTTACTTACAGGTCCACTCTGGCATGGAGTGGTATTACCTATCTATAAGAGAAATAGAATCTAATCGTTGTATGTCATGAAACTGTTTTCAGTGGAACGGTATCTGGCGGGGTTCTATCTATACGTAAAATAAAATATTGCATTAGTATAGTATTTTTACTAAAGAGCTACAATGCACCAAGGCCGATGATAAGTATCAATCAATGGATTATCAATTAGATGATGAAAAATAATATGAGATGGTTTGAAAATGATGAATGGAATGTATAAAATTTGAACACTCATAATAACGGGAGGTGACGATAGCTAAGTGGTTAACGACATGGTCTGACAATATAGGTGGGCCAAGTTCGAATCCAGTTCGTTCCACAGAAACACTTTCACTTAGAATGTTAGCCACTTTCACGTGGTCCTTCATGTAAGAAGTACTCGATGTCTTTCTAGAAAGACTTCTAACTAGGAAGACATCGGGGAAACGAATGGCAACAATAAAATCATCTGGTTCATACGAATTGAATGAATGAATTTATGATAACGGTTTATGCTAATATTTGATGGCATCGGATTAGAAAATAACAAAGTTGTACTATGCAGGGAAACAGTCCTGTGATAATATGTTCCACAAATAGTTCTTAGTAAGAAACACTTGTCATGGAAATACTGTTTGATACTAGGCACACGGATAAATAAAGGAAAATTATTTGAAATTCTGGTGGACGTCGCAGACTTGCTGATAATTTATTTACGAAATAACACTTCGTCATTTGTAACATACGTAACATACGTAGCATACGAAACACCGGGGAGTTAACATTTAAGAGTAAAAAATAAATTAGCGGAATATTGATTCAACATATTGTTTTCAAAAATCTATTATGAACAAGTTGATGCTCTCTTGTCCGTGTGTGCAGGAAAGAGAACAACAATGGTGGTGTTCCGTTGGTGGAAAAAAAACGGTAAATGCCGCCAGAGCAACTGGGGACAATTATAATGCGTGTCTTTATCGCCAGTAAACGCGCAAAAGAAATATGTTATAGAAAGCAAATTGGATTACAATGAAAAGAACGAAACGAAAGGCGACATTGTATTGTAAAAACGATCTGCTCAAAGAAAAGGGAGATTGGCCTAATCGATAAACGATCTCTAAAAAGCGATACTGTTTTTTTTCATAGATATAAACGTCGTTATCGACGGGCGTGTCTATTATTTTATATCCGCAGCAAGTATATCCAGACCATTTAAAACTAATCTCATAGACAACTAAAAGCGCATACAAACCCACAGTATTACTATTTTCTACACTGTCCAATCTGGCCCTTGTTGCGAACACGTCTAAAAACTAGTATTATATATTAGTAAGTACGTCAACTAGTAATCATTAAAAGATCCTGTAGAAAGTTTATAAAGTAAACAAGGTTGAGGATAAGAAAGGTTCAGACGGTTAACACTTCGGGGTAATCACCCGGAATGGGAACGATAACTTAG
>OY744534.1:55080053-55087553 GCA_963556195.1 Sepiola atlantica | reverse complement strand
AATTTTAAGTATCGATACACATCTATAATTTTACTTACTTTGTATATCAAGATTATGTATGTGTTTGCGGAGTGTTAAAACAATTGTATGCCAATAAAAACTGTTTTTGATGAACTCATGGAAATTTGCTTTCGTCATAAACTAATTTAGACGTAACATTAAAATTATTTACATAGATATTTCAGTAAATATAAAAGATAACTTGTGTCTGCATATCTTTTATTTGATCCTTTCTAAAATCCTGATTATCTTTCGCGTTTTAGGGTAGAATTGCCATAGGTATTTGCTGTACTCATTGTGTACCTAGTACTTTCGGATCTATCTGAAGCCATCTATCGATTAAAGAACATGTATTTTTCATGTTAAGTGATAGTTTTAGCGATCAAAAAAAATAAAACTTAGTTTTTCTATAGGAAATTAAAAACCTCTAACCTCATTCCTGCCCCTCCATTATTCTTGCCCCTCCATTAGACGTTTTTATAAGACAAACCTAGTATATGAGTTAAATATACCTTAGAAGAATGTGCCCTCGATAATCATGAAGAAAAAGACATATACGTCGGTTTCACGATCACAACTCTATCAATATGTCTCACTATGCACTTATCTGTCACCAGTGCAACGGCTTAACATCTTAAAGCTATTGATTCTTGGCCACGCTTTTAACTTCGAAAAATTCTGGCAGACAACTCAATTATAAGGGAGCACAAAACTTATAAACTCAGATAACATATTAAGAGTCAATGCGCACGACACCTAAACAGCCATCAATAAGTAATAATTAATTAATTTTTATAAACGTGAAAACATCATAAAATGCTTTTAATACTAAGACTAATACTTTATTAATACTACAACCAATCGCACGGTTTCAGCTAAAACCATGACTAAACATTTAAAACAGACGTTCCGTACTCGATAACCATTTAAGTCAGTTCATATTATATTCCAATAATCATGGTTTCATTTTATTATTTTTATGTTTTCACATTTCCAAAAAACATTTTTTACGGTCCGTTTCATTTGTCTTCTGCCAAACAACATTTGTATGCCAATATCGTCTTGGATGAAAGCAAACAAAAACCAAAAAAAGACATGACAAATGAAACGGACCGTAATAAATATATCTCACAGAATTTTTATGTTTTTTGGAAATGTGAAAAAATAAAAATAATAAAATAAAACCAGGGTTATTGGAATATAATATGAACTGACTTATATTTGCTCTGTTATCAATAATTGACACTCATCGAGCTGAATCTTTTAAGGAGACTACAAAGTAAAAGGAACTGATAGTATATGCTAATACATACATTGTCTTTAATAATTATATATATATATTAAAATTAAGTTAAATATATTTTCATACGTGCCTCAAAGTTGATGTCAATTTCCTTATATATATATATATATATGTATATATATATATATATATATATATATATATATATATATATATATATATATATATATATATATGTATATATATATATAAGGAAATTGACATCAACTTTGAGGCACGTATGAAAATATATTTAACTTAATTTTTTTTGAAAATCAACACATCGTGCAATTTAAATGAAACAATGATGTATTTAGTTTTTTTGTTGTTGCAAGCTTTCGTTGTAGAAAAACTTCGTCATGCGAGACTGTCTTATAGACTTTATTTTTTTTCTTCTTTATCATTTTGATAGTATTGATCCCGAGGTGTTGAATCACGGTAAAAGGAACAAGAGCATGTCAAGTTTTAGAAGACGTTAGGATAAGTACAGTCCGGTCGATGTTATGCGCAGATTTTCGCTTTTTGAATTAGGAAATGTATTTAAGTGAAACATTTTTGAAAATCAACACATGGTGCAATTTTTATGAAAACAATATCTTTTGTTTTTTTTGTTTTTTGCAAGCTTTCGTTGTAGATCAGGTCAACCCTTCGGGTTAATACCATTAAAATAAGAAAGAAGGAGGAAAAAATAAATATAAGACAGTCTCGCTTGACAAAATTGTTCTATAACGAAAGCTTGCAAAAAAAATTAAATAAATTATTTTTCATTTAAATTGCACGATGTGTTGATTTTCAAAAATATTTCACTTAAATACATTTTAATGCGTGCCTCAAAGATGTTGTCACTTTTCTCAAATTGATGTTTTATATCAATTCATTTTTTATTGAAAAGATGAATAAATGTGTATCGAAATTATAAAACATTAATGAAAGTGATTTATTTATATGAATAAATGTTCATTTTATCTACTTTATTATACAATACGAAAGATTTTACCCCGTGTTTACAAGATACTTTATTGAAGCAGTTTTATTTAGTAAAAAAAAATCGTTTAAATATTACAAACAAAACATCTTTCAACTAAATCCTTTTGTCGAGAAGGGTGTAGGGTAAGGGAATAAGGTGTGTCATGGTCATACAATTTTGACAAGAAATCTTTATGGGACTGATAGTCAAACAATTTCCCAAATACCTCGGACTTACTCTATGCTAGACACTCACGACAAAATACTACATTCACTCTATTAATTAATGCTTACTTAATTTGCGAAGCGATTGCAAGCTGGCAAATCCAGCTTATATATATATATATATATATATATATATATATATATATATATATATATATATATATATATATTCTAAAACGAGAGAACCTATCAAGGTGGTTGACTTTGAATCGTCAATTTTATTTCTCTCAAAGGGCTCGACTAATCGGATCTTAATAATTATTATTTAATAATTAATTTATTAATAATATTTATTCATTAAATAATACTTACTAAACTCCGATAAATTAAGACCTTTGAAAGTAATTGAGAAAGTCTCTCAACAAATAATACATATATTAACATGACTAGGACAACTATCACTCGCCGCCTTACATGTCAGCTCACTTCCCCTCACAGCTCCATCTACCAACATCTAATCGCACACGAGATTTCTCCCCGATAAAACTGTCGAAATATACTAACAAAAAACACTGCCATCCCCGCTGTTTCTAATTGTAAACTTTGCCACCCCATCATCGAAGCCTTACCTTTTAAAACACGTAAATCCACCATCAACATAGTTCGATACGAGGGGGTAGAGGGTATATTAAAATGTTGTTAACACTTTTGTGATCTACTTTCGTAATTAAATCACCATTTATTATTTTGTAACCTCATCAGTTGCCTGACGACAATTAATGAGAGTCGACAACGCTTACAAATATGGCGAGTTCATATTCACATTAGAGCACAACGTTAGATCGTTGGCCCACCAACTAGAAAAATTCGATCAACAAAGGAACAAACAAGAACTTTCACTTATGTTTAATCAAACGCGCGCGCGCACACAAACACTCACACACACACACACACACACACACATATATATATATATATATATATATATATATATATATATATATATATATATATATATATATTTGTGTTATAATGGGATAATTCCAGGAGGAAATCTGGGTATGAGAGCTCAATGTAGTAAACAGAGCAAGAATAACATAAAATATAATAACACGAAATCACATAATTGTCGATGCAATAATTTATTTCAACCGTGCGGTTTTTTCAAGCATCACTCAGACAATTACATTTTTGAGACTGATAGAAAATTGAATTTCCCTACGACAATTCAAACACAACTAGAGAGAGTGGTGGTAGCAAGCAATTTGATATATCTTTTATAGAGAGGGGGAAATTTAAAACTTATATTTAACTATGGCGGTCGAAGGGGAGGGATCTTTAAGTTAATCAACTAAAAACTGCCGTGTCAAAATTATGACACATACGACTTGACGATATCATACATATAGACAACTTTACTCACGCGCATACACAAAACTAAATACGCACACGTCCTATGCGCACGCACACACATAATCTCACTCGCACATTACCATAACTAAGCATATTCACATACACAACTTTTATCCATACATCTCTAGCCGAGACAAAATGCGTCCGGCGAAACTCGTGTTCTCAAACTCGGTAGGAGAAAAGAAAGAAAGAAACAAGCAGCCAGGCACAGAGAAGAAATAGACAAACCGCGTGTCATAGATTTCGACAATATATATATATATATATATATATATATATATATATATATATATATTATTTCATGTATCCACATAACATGTTATAAGGAGATATAAGGTTTATGTATCAATTTTCTGTATTTACCTCAGCAGTTTTCGATACGTGAGTAGAGCTAGGTAGTAAGTTATGAAAATATATTTATGACAATTAAGTTACACAGAGGCTTCCGCGTTTTATCCCCGCGTTACAATTAACGTTATTTATTCTATTTTCTACTTTTTCTTAATGTGTAAATCTAGTATTTAACTGTAGCAATGGTGCAGCAGTGACTTAATTTAACACTATATCTGTTAATAAGCTTGTTTAATTGTTAGCATAGAGGTAGCAAATTTAATTTAAAGATTTTCGAGTTAGAGTTTACCGTCAGATGTTTTTGAAGGTCAAATATTGCAAGGAAAACTAGCGACTAAACTTGAAAAAAATTAAGTCAAAATTCAAATTAACCGAAATTAACACTTTTATTGGGATTTTCCCGAGATGTAAAGCATTTTGATGGTTTTAGTAATTTTGGAAAAGAACACGAGATATCTCGATAAAATCATCTTCATGTGAGAAAATGTTGTGGGAATGTGATATGTCTTTTTTTTCTAGCCTGCTTCGTCTTTCTCACACAATATGCACTGTCTCGAGAATTTCATAGCTCTGGTAAGAAAAGTGTGTCATGGCTTTATTGTTTGTCAATTTCTACCCAGTACTTTCACTTTAACTAAAGATAGATTTTTTTACGAAAAAATATTTTTTTTTTTATATTATACCGGTCCTTAGTGCACATTGCTTCCATATAGTTTGCGTAACCATTTTGGTGACTTAGAAAAAAGTTCCGAAATGATAAATCAAAACAGTCAAATAAATAATATTTTACAATTTTTAAAATAGAAAGATGTCATCAAGCTGGATTGCTCTTAAGGCAAAACGTCCACTTCAAGTCTGAAGGCTTATGGGGGCCAGTGTTTATGCCAGTGTTTATGCCAGTGTTTCTTTATAGCGCTAAGTGGAACGGGTATCTTGTATCAACGCATGACCGAGAGCTAACGGATTTACAATAGACAACGTAGTAATTAATTCGAAAATTCAAGTGTCTCTTTTCAATAAAAAAATATGGGGGTGGTTAGCCCTCCGCTCCCAACTTTTTATTGATGGTGTTTCTTATTCTCCTAAATTTAGTTAGTGTGTAACTAAGAAAAATAATCAATGACGTTTATTTAAAGACTTAATCAAAGTATTATTTTTTTTAATATGAAAAAAAACATAGCACTAATAATAATGAGAAATATGACGATACCTGAGAGTCACATATTATACTCCTCGGCCAAAAAAACATAAATACCCTAGACAAATCCGACGATCAGCAAAATCCCACCTCTTCATCGTAAAAGTTACCAGATGCCGGAAAGCTTTTTATTATAATAGCTTCTTTCATTGAACAATCTGGCTTTCAAATTCCCTAATGCTCTCTGTGTCCACGACTTTACAAACATGCAAACATGTAAATGTATTGTGAACATCATGCGGCATAAGTCATTGTTACGCGCACCCCCCATTAATCTGGCTCATACTTTACAAAAGCCCCTCATATCTCAGTAGCAATATGCCTTGTTTGAGGTGAATATAATTTTCAAAAAAAAATATATATATATATATATATATATATATATATATATATATATATATATATATATATATTTGTGATTAAACTTATTCACAAATATATATATATAGGTTTGGTAGTTTTGTTTTACGGCATATCAACCCTTTTTGGGTTATTTAATGCCGAATCTGGTCATTATAGTAAAAAATTTATGCTTCAAGTTCTAAAAATAAAATAAAAAAGGGGAGGGAGAAAGGGAGAGGAGCTGTTGTTTTTGGTTTTGGTTTTGTAGAACATAATTAAGTTTTACAAAAAAAAAAAAAAAAAAAAAAAACGTCAATGTAGGTGAATTTCGTCTCAGGGAGCCACAGGGCATCCTGATCTGGTATCACCAGTATATATATATATATATATATATATATATATATATATATATATATATATATCCCCATTTTCCCTGCATACACCCCCCACACACAAACATTCCAACTCACTCTTCCCCTTCAATCTCGACCACAGCCATCTGGTCAAACACCCCCTCCCCCTCTTCCTCCAATCTCTCTCTGCCATCCATTTTACCCCTGCTCATCCCCCACCTCTTTCTCTCATCGCCAGCCACAGTAGTCCTTGCTCCCTCCACCCTTCCCCTTTTTTCTCCCATTCATTTTCATTCTCTAACAAGTACGGACGTCCAGCAAGACGCTGCCATTATTTTTCATTTTATTTTATTTTTCTTCCCAACATGTCTACCCTACATGTATCTGTGCTTGCATGATATCTTTTCCCTATATCATCATCCTGATGAAGTCTTATAAATAAAGACGAAACGTTGATGTACACATAAAAAACATCCAGTTTTTGGTTTTCCTTTTTCATTTTACCATCACGTCGGATTACCTTCATCCTTCTCTTCCCATATATATATATATATATATATTTGTGATTAAACTTATTCAGATATGCAATCAATGTCAACAAATGATGTCACAAAACTATCTAGCCAAACCCCTGAGTGTTGAAAAAATATCGGATTAAATTCCCCACTTGACACAAAAATTAGTTGCGTTAAACTCTCTGAGTTGAAAAGATTTTAAATCCATATCACTAGTGACCAAACTACCCGGCGACCAAAAGTTCGTAGATTCATTTATGTCCACCGATACTTCGCACTATGCAAGAATTAATTCATTTAAACAATGTATGAACACTCATTTATGATAGGAGAGAAATTTCAGCATATTTAATCCGATATCATTCAAGATTTTATTCATCAACCCATGAGAAGAATAGTAAATACAGAGAATCGTGTTACAAGCAAAACGTCTGGGTATATTTCAGTACACATTTTTTTATGGAAATCGTTCTTGACAAGTTATGAAGCCACTTAATCTAAGCAGCTAAAATTAATACTTCAATGTCAAAAAACTAGCCAAAAATAAGTGCTAGATGAATGGATTCCAACCCCAAAAACAGCAATTCTTCCCCCTTTATCAGAAACATCGGTCATCGAATATGATGACTAAACGACAAGATAAGGGAAGCGAGAGTTACAAGGCTGCGGATAGTAAACGAAAAGTGTATACCATACATAACATGTATATAATATATATATATATATATATATATATATATATATATATATATATATATATATATATATATATGGGAAGAGAAGGATGAAAGTAATCCGACGTGATGGGAAAATGAAAAAGGAAAACCAAAAAATGGATGTTTTTTATGTGTACATCAACGTTTCGTCTTTATTTATAAGACTTCATCAGAATGATAAAATAGAGAAAAAATGTCA
>OY744534.1:55070053-55075053 GCA_963556195.1 Sepiola atlantica | reverse complement strand
TTAAAATTTGAAGTTCTGTTGCTTACATGTTGTAGCACGTGGATATCTAGCACCTAGAGATTTGGGACCACTTTTATTGTCTTTCCCAGAGTATTTTAGACATAGTATATGAATTTCATAAACATAGTCCATATATAAAGTGTAAAAGAGGGTTGGCCCCGATCACCCTGGCATGAGGACACTTAGTAGAATCGGGACCACCTCTATTGCTTAGCTCGGAAAACTTTATACATATGATTTAAATTTCATAAAGAGTGTATATATTTGATTTTTTCGGAGAATTGTCTTTTCATAGCAGATTCTTAACTATTCCATTGTCTCCCGGTTAAATTTAACATGGGAATACACTTTTAGATGTTTTGTAGATTCGATAACCATTCTTTCTTTTGCGAACCAAACACATAACAGAAACACACACATACGTACATACAGACATTGAGTTATATATATATATATATATCTGTAGAAGACAGATAGACAAACATTGTAACACACCGCAGCATAGTTCTGTTTAACTATACTCTTCTGTATCTTTTTATTAGTTCTGATAATCTATTTTATTTTATAATTGAAAGGACCCTAAAAGATGTTATATGTATCATGAGTACTTTCGATTCTTCGACGAATAATCTTCAGGTGACATTGAAAATAAGAAAAACACATTTGTAGCTATAAATAATTTACCCCCATCTAAAAATAACAATAGAAAGAACCAATGTTATCTATGAGTTCCAATATCCTTTCAGATGATACAATTCCTAAAATAAACAAAAACTAATAGCTACTATGTCTATTTCCTACTACAACTCTTTAGCGTTGACATACTACGCATATTCCGTTTCAATATACTAACATTAGAAAAAGCTGCCATCACACTGAATTTCGATAACTTGTAGTTAACAGCTCAAAAATATTACATTTCGATTTTTTAAATATTATACTACTATAATATATTAAAACTCAGCATCCCATAATGAACAACATTACAGACAAAACTAATAACTATAGATTAAAATGTTTAACGTCGATACATATTTATTTCGGGTCGCCATTTTCTGTCGCTCACCCGGACTATAAATTGTAAGCTGTCAGCTGGAATTGACACCGGTTCGTTCTTGACTTCAAAGAACTAGTCATGCAGTTTCACGTTTGCAGTTGTTGATTTTTTTCTCTCAGCATTATATGTTTATTAATGTCATATTAAGATGAGACGTCGAAGAATCGAAAGTACTCGTGTAAATGTTATTAGTCTTTTTTATTACAAAACAAAAACGATCACCAGAAAGATTGAAACGATTAATAAGGGTATATTTAAACAGAAGAAAAAATTCTGCTGAAACAAACACACACACACACACACACACACACACACACACACACACACACACACACACACACACACATATATATATATATATATATATATATATATATATATATATATATATATATATATATATGTGTGTGTGGGGTGTATATATATATATATATATATATATATATATATATATATATATATATATATATATGTGTGTGATAGTTTAATAACAAGCAGTACCACTAGCTTCATTGCGAGAGTCAACACGGTTTGTTGTTGTTGATCACTATTCGCGGCTCTTTGTAAATACACGCCGACTTGGCTTTTACAAAGTTAAATTCCTCCTAACTTAAAGCTAATTGGCGGTGGCCGACGGGTTAGACTCGTGATTGCGAATCAGTAGCGAGTTGTGAACGGTGTTCGCGCCCGCCGACAGTCGGGAATTAACTCCCTGCACTAAAGACTGCGTAAGCATGAAACATCGATGTATGTAGGTAATAAATAATTAGTATTTATTTATAAATATCATATATATATATATATATATATATATATATATATATATATATTAATAGTATAATGAACATGATGCCATAGGTCGCAAGCCCATATTGAGAACTAATGTTTCGTTTTTTTTTCAGATAGATAGGACGACTTGTTTACTATCATAAACAAACCCAATCAAGCATTACTTTTCTCTCTGAACTCTCTCTACGCTTGAAACCTGTACTATAATGTTGATTTAACTTCATCATCTGTAACATTATTAATACAAAATAAGTATTGCTATTTTATTATTAAATAATTGAGCACTCTATACAATTTCTATATACCAAATAAAATCAAAGATTATATATATATATATATATATATATATATATATGCTAATTATGGAAATGATATTCTAACGTGATGACAAATGGAAAAGGAAACCCAAAATTATGTATATATTCATCAACGTTTTGTTTTTATTTTAAGATATTTTCAAAATTTTAATAGAATAACATACGAATACAAAATTTCATAATATGTGGTGCGTTTGTGACGTTAAAATAATTTGTTTGTGTTGTTTCTCTTTTCCAACAAATCATAGTCGTTAGAATTCGCTACAATCGCACCACTTTTTAAAAATTGAAACAAGTATATTTAGTTTGAAAAATGTTTCTTCCACATCACTAACGCACCACACATTTTCAAATAGTGTACTTGTAAGTTATTTTTAACAAACTTTTTTTTTAATCAAACTTAGGTAATTTATTTTGATCATAATTAGAATAAGAATGCTAGACATAAGTTTTTGTGTCATTATATCTTTAATTTAATTTCTGTAAAAGACACAAAATTAGTGCAAAATTGTGTTGGGGGGGTCATTTTCACCTGTCCGTCTTGGACGTTTGTTTATGTTGGGGATGTTTAATATAATTGGTTAAAGCTTCAAAAACTTCATTAAAAGCATCTCTCATGACATAATACTCCAACCATATCAATATTTCTCGACCTCACCAACACACGCAATCCCGAGCACTACTCCGCCACATCATATCCAGCATTAACAGATCATCTCACAACATCGTCAAGGCTATAGCAAAACTATTAAACCCCATATTAGGTACAATAAGCACAGCAGATATAAAAACAACTATGTAGACTTTCTCGATGAATTAAGGACCCGACATACAAGACCACACAAGAAATAGTCTCGACCCAACCTCTTTATATACCAATGTACCAGTTTGTTTGTTGTTTTTTTAGCTAAAAGGGCACCTCTTATCAAGGCCCGGATGTCACTCGAGGACAAGAGATCGTCAGGTGAACGATTATCAACGCCAAAAGAAGATTGGAATCATTCGGTGTAATGTGCAGACTACCAGTTAAGAGGAATTCATTATACAACCGAACGGCTCAACAAGTATCTGTTTACATCAGACTTGAAGACGACCATGTTGCGCGTAGTATCGTGTTTTACAGATGGGTTGTTCTCGGAAAGAAACTTCGTTCATGGAAGTTCCGCTTGATTATTTGATACAGAGAGATAGAGAGAGAAAAGAAAGATTTTTTGCCGCGGTTATAGTTAGACGAGTTCTTGCTGTGAATGTTCTACAGGGGGCACCAAAGATTAAAGCTCAGCCGAGCACCTTCAATGAACATGACGATACAGTAGAGAGAAAGTTAAAATAGCCTTAACCTTCTTACAAAACTAACTAAAATAAACATAACATTCTCTTCAACTATCACCGTTGAGATTATCATCGATATCTGTAAATGTATCACTTCTCTTACTTAGTAAGATTTAACAACAGTTATTAGAAGCAACACATCGGCCATTTGAAATCGACTGCGTGGCGTTTGAATTTCTCGACACGGGACCCTTCAGATACCGATTCCCAACAACATCACAAAGTGTTTCGCAACTTTTGAGAAGAGGATTCATCATTTTTATTATTTGCATTATTCGCACAATTTTTCTCGTCTTGTATGTTTATCCTCACAACGCTTCAGCCGATGTAACCTCCGTTCTTCTTTAGGGGCGTCTTGTTAAACTCGGGAATCTGTACAGAATCACGAACGGAACAGTTTCTCTAATACACGGATGTAGATCGCTCTCGATTCGTCAACCATGACCGGGTAGAGGTATTAAGTAATTCCGTGACGTAAGAATGCTAACTATAATCAGAATGCTAAGTTATAGTCTTCTGGACGTTAAAGGTTCAATCCTCAGTACGGGCAATACTAGGAATACAATTACGTATAACTTCTTGAGATTGATAATTTTATGTTTACAAAACCTATGTACGGTTCCGTCATAACATGAACCAACGATAGTTAACATGCAGTAAAACTCTGCACCCAACTAACCAACGATGGGGTGATTGCGATAGCTCTACCACCTCTTATTAAATGACACTGTCGGAATATTCCGAACCTTCGAACAGTGTGTTCTATCAATGAGGGGTTACTGTATTGAAAATAATAGTTGTGATATATTTTTTTCTTTTGGTATAGGGCGTTTTGGCTAATATATTTAACGACATCTTGCAATTAAATTTAGATTCTTTCAATGTTATTAAAAATTTACTTTGATCATTAAAGATTACGCAGAAAACAATAAGATTTGCAAAAAAATGGTTAAGCAATGTGTCCTTACTTACATCGTCATTTTTATGTCTTGTAAAATGAACGATAACTCAATATTTATTTGGAATAAATATAAATCGGTGAATAAGTTCATTTAACAAACATTTTAATAATTGGGAATGTTTTTTATTAACCGTTCCAAATATATTCCGATAAACAGTTTACAAAATTATTACATAGAAGGATATGATCTAAAGGAAACAAACTTGGTGAGCAGTCTTTTGTTTGAACCCTATTAAACTTAAAGTAGACAACTCCTGTTATATTCTTCAATGTAAAATGAGTTATCACCTTGCTGATATTTATTTTTAGGAGATTATTTAAAAATGTTTCATATTAACGGTCGTCTCGGCTGAACTAAATCATTTTTTAAATAAATTGTAGCTAAGTATATTATTATATTGCTAATAACAAGGAACAACGATAACAAGTACAAATTGGTTGGTCAGAAGCAAAGTCTCATGTGTAAGTTTAAATGTTATTTGGTTCTGATTTTTTAAAATCCGACAAAATAACTGTATAAGTTAGATAATCAAGTTGCCACCAT
>OY744534.1:55047553-55062553 GCA_963556195.1 Sepiola atlantica | reverse complement strand
CAGTCTCCCTCTTTGGGTGAGGTCCCCCACTTTGGGTTCGGTCCCTCTAATTCGGTTCAGTCCCTTTCTTTGGGTTCGATCCCCCACTTTCGCCTCAATTAAATAAAAGAATATAAAACATGTATTCGTAAATCTTTCCATATATTAACGTCAAAGGATAATTTACATAAGAATTCTCCAAAATTGTACTAATCGTTGAAATTCGCACTTTAGCGATTCAGATATAATTAACAATCAAAAACTTCACCTTAAAAGTAAATACGTGACATTTGAATAAAAGCACCTCTGGTATTTGTGTACAGTAAAATATTAAATACGATAGATACTTCACATTACAAATAACACAGCACAACATATTTGTTATATATATATATATATATATATATATATATATATATATATATATATATATATATATGATAACATATACTTTTATTTGAAATAAATGAATATAGTCCTTAGATGAAAGATATAAACATCATTTGATGACTTCTATATTTTGTTGTTGTAGATTTAAATATCAAATATGTAGATTACATTGAGCATCTGATATTAGATACAAGGAACAAACTCTTATTTTTTTTAAATATGAGGAGTTGCTTGCCTTGGTTTTAAAATGTTTACATTTTAAAATTGAATTTCGTTTTATTTTTAATTTTATTTTGATATAAGATCAAAGAAAGTAACTGTTATCTTTAAAATATGGAGTGTTTTATGGCGGTGTTTAAATTTCGTTTTATTTTATTGAATGAATGAATGAATGAATGAATAAGAAGAAAAGTTGTATTCGTTTTCTTATGGTTCCTATATACGTTTTTACCTTTTTTTCTATTTTATTCTTTTTGATTTATCTTTGATTTATTTAAATTTATTTTGCGTCTTTTTAAACTAATTTTAGATGCGGACCTTTAAGTTTGTATACGTGTTATTTTTTGCTCTGCCAGTTTTTTATATGACGTTCATAAGAATAAACGTAAACTTATTTTTCCAATTGAATTTACATAAATAAATGCACTGGTGATGTTAGTTTTATTTTATTTTTTTTATTTCCTAATGTTTTGGACACGATTTTTTTCCTGTCTTCTGATTCAATTTTTATAACTTACTACCTAGCTCTACTCACGTATTGAGCATTGTTTGAGTAAATACTGAAAATTGATACATAAAAGATTATACATCCTTATAACATTTGATCATGATACATTAAATAATAATAGATTATGTATATATAATATATTATATTATATTATATATAATATCTATATTATATTCTATGATAAATACCAGTATATTGAAATCATATACCCTTAATAGGGTTAAGATGAAAATGCATATACACTAAATGTACAAAAGCAAGGAAATTCCCAAATTTATATCCACACATGCATAGATATTTATACTGTAGTGATGTGATAATGAAATGGTTTGGTTGATATGTAGTCATACCCTTACTGACAATAAAAGTGTAAACATTTGGGAATTTCCTTGCTTTTGTACATTTAGTGTATAGGAATTTTCATCTTAACCCCATTAAGGGCATATGATTTCAGTATACTGGCATTTATCATGGAATTTCACTACTTTCGTAAAGGCTATGCCTCAAGACAATTGTAATTTTTAAGTTTTTTTTTAATTTTCTGAAGAACTAAGGTATATAGAAAACTGAAATTAAAATGCCATCAACTAGACCCTAGAACCTCTATCTCTGCCAAAAATCAGCTGAATCCATCAAATAGTTGATGAGATACAAGGTGGCACACACGTACGTACGTACACACGGATAACACAAAATCACTCCTGACCTTTCTGGATCTCTGGGTTACCTTGACTAATGATGCTGAAATTCTACACACTTATAGAACCTATCAAATAAAACTTTTGTGCAAAGTTTTAACTAATTTGGTTTATTGGTTTTTGAGTTATGACTGATCAAAGAAATGAGATTTCTAGCATATGTCGTTTTCGAAGTCTATTAAGGGATAGAGCGCTATCGCGCCTCCCTTGATTAAAGATAAATGGCAGAAGAGAGATACTGATGTACGAATTCCAAATCTATTTCAAGTTCGATTGTTAAATGCAAGGTGGACTCGGTACAAACATGTTTATTTTTCTTACCTTAACCCAAGGCTTTTCAAAGATTAAAATCTTATCATCAGAGAAATTACATAGATAGATTAGTTGGTAGTGGAAAATCCAAAATTCAAAATTTGAAAAAATATAAAGTAATGGAGAGTAAGAGTGTGCGTGTAAAAAATATATGGAGTCTGTCCAGTTGGTGAATGTCCGTAGATCAGGTGTCCGGTGAAAGGAGATTTAAAGATATGAAAAGGTGTTTCGTGAAGGCAGCGTTAATAATGTTCAAAAATAAAGTAAATCCAGTAGAAAGATGTTTAGTTCAATCGCAGATGGAACGCACTTATTCGTATGTAATTTTGAGTATTAGGGGCATTCTGAACTACTTCCGTGCCCGAGTATGAAAGTAGTTTTTAGGAAGTTGAGAATTTGCTGTGTATATGAAACGCAGGCAGTCGGTAATTTATCTTTATAATTGCTCTATCTCGTATATTGAGCTTAAACTATTTCACTATACGTTCTATCCTCTAAAAGTATACTTTTAGTTTCATATTTTATATAATTTATTATATATATATATATATGAAGAGAGAGAGAGATAAGGAGAGTAAAGGAGACAGATAGATGAGTAAATATATAGATTCATCAAAGTAAGTAATAGAAACTGTATGATATAGTGTTCGAATAGCGACAAGCAAGTTGGATCGATATTTTGTGCACATTCACACAATTGCAAGAAGACAAATGCAAACATTGAATGATAAGCTAGATTATCGACTAATCCGATAAAGCAAAAATAATACTGAATAAATAATATAGAATGCATAGAAATTTCTTAATGAAATAAAAGAAAAAGTATCTCACATGTTTTTCCCCGAAAGGATAAGTGACGAATTATTTTGCACGCATTTTCTTTTGCATATGATATTATTCCAAAAGTCTAACAATGATGACACATTATATATATATATAAATTCCCGAAACAGTTTTTCATGGTAAACAACTGATGATCCCTTAAAATAGTGTTAGAAACAAACTAATATAATAACGGTAAAAAATAAATTGACTTACTTGAGTGATTTTCCACTGGAAGACTTGGGACTATAAGTTTTTTTTTTTTTGTGTTTTTTTAATATAGTTTTAATGGTTGAGAAACTTCCGAAACTATATATATATATATATATATATATATATATATATATATATATATATATATATATATATATATATATATATATACGTGTATGTA
The DNA here is from genome assembly GCA_963556195.1 of Sepiola atlantica. Taxonomy (NCBI): domain Eukaryota; kingdom Metazoa; phylum Mollusca; class Cephalopoda; order Sepiida; family Sepiolidae; genus Sepiola; species Sepiola atlantica. Next base: position 55,059,231 of record OY744534.1, on the reverse strand, counting down.
TAAATTATTAGTTAGTAAAATATACGTTACATATTTCAGAGGTGTGCCGCGATTTCATCCAGATGGACTGATTTTCCTAACTTTTAATAATCGCCTATAGCCCATAAGGAATATTCAGTGACTCGAAATTAACAGAACAGAGAGGTATGACGTTTGAATTTACCGTTACACGGTGAATTGCTGAAGCGTCCCTTTTGAAGAAACCACCGGGTCAAGGGGTCAAGTTTGTATATATATATATATATATATATATATATATATATATATATATATATATATATATATAAATATATATATATATTTATATATATGGTTCTTAATCGTAATTAAGTTTTATTTAAAATAATTTGATAACACATAATACAGCAATAATATATATGTATATATGTATATATGTATATATATATATATATATATATGTGTGTGTGTGGGGGGGGTGCGTGTGTGTGTGAACAGTACATAACAACTGGTATTGCACGTTGTATGAAGAAAATATTTAAATTAATCGACCTATTATCTATATTAAATTATCTGCTGCTTAAATATAAATATGATTGTAGTTTAAAACTCGGTACTTCACATATTAAAATTGCGATTACTATAAAAGTGTCATTTTAAGCTAGATAAGTATTCCTTTATTTACATTTGATTAGTTTAAATCAATTATGCTATCGAAATAAAATCAAAACAACAAAAATAATACAATAAATTTAAAGTGTAGAAACTACATCTAACATGATATACTTACAGGTTTGAGAGATAATTGGAGGTGCAGGAACATCTCTCAAAGAGATATAATAGAGATAATCCTCATTTAAATATTTAAATAAATATCCTCATTTTAATATAAAAAGAATGGAAGAATTAAAAGTATTACGTTTTTGTAGATTACATTGAGTAAAATATGATTTTTGTATTAATTTTACGAGTGCGTTATATAAAATAAGTTAAACATCTATTTTCTTGGGTATCAATATATATTGTAAACATTTTATACTCACTGTAATATATAATTCTTTTTTTTGTTTATTTTTTTATTATTATTATTATTATTATTATTATTATTATTATTATTATTATTATTATTATTACTAATATGATTATGATTATTACCATCATTATTATTATCTCCATATGTGTTGTTGATGTTGGTAAACAGTGTTTTATTTTATTATATGTATTTTATTTTGCGGTGACAAAGTGAGATAATTTCAGCTTTAATGTTAAGCAAATTAGTTTTAATTTACATAAGAGATAATGCTTCCGTGGTAAAGAAATAACACAATTCAGAGTAAGGTTTATATTAATAGGATTTTAAATAATTTAATATTCAATAGCATATTGTATTTCCTATTTATACACTACCAAATATATTTAGAAAGAGAATATTAATGCGTTCTTTTATTATTACATTAATTTTAATCTAAAGCTGTGCTGTTTTGAATGTGGTATGCAGTAAACTTTTATATATTAATTTATTTTAATTACAAGTATTACAATTATTGTCATGCCATTATTATATATTGTGCAAACGGAATTATAATTATCTACTTTTTTGAAACTCTCTAAAATATATTTTTAAACTCAACATTTTTTCATAAGCGTAATGTATTTTTGAATTTTCTTTGTCACTGTTCAATATTTTTAGATATTTTTAAGAGAATTTTTTATTTAACTTTTTCAAATTAGTTCATGGATAAAATGAGAATTGATGCTAACAATATAAATTTTTAAAAATATATAAACTTCGAAGCACTTGTGACAAATTCCTGATATGTTATATTTTGATTAACTAAAAGGCTTTCAATATTTAGATAAAAGCTATGTGTTCTGAAGTTATTATCGAGCTTTTCTGGCATATTAAACCGAATATTAAATAATGAATATAAATGTTAATTAAATTTATGTTAGATTTTTTAAAGCAAACTAAAAGAAAAATAACATTTAAAAGTGTTTATATTATAACTCTTAATATTATTATAGTTTGTAGTAGTAGAAGAAATGATATATAATTAAAATCTGAGTTATTCTGCGGTTGTTTTTCTACGGATTTTCCTATATACTTTAATAACCTAAACTATAACGTATTTTGGATTGTAACTGTTTAATCGTTCAAATTAGTCGTAATTTATAATGAACTAAAAAGTGGCGCATCCTTCTCTTAATTGGTATCTCTTCTTCTCATTGCATGCACGTTTACTCACTAATAAAAATAATAATATAAATCATTATAATAACAATAATAATAACAATAATGAAACTTATAATAATAATAATAATAATAATAATAATAATAATAATAATAATAAAAATAATAATAAGAAGAAGAAGAAGAAGAAGAAGAAGACGAACAACAACAACAACAACAATAATATATAGATAGAAGACAATCACTTTATTTTAAGTCATGCAAGACGAATGACTTAAAACTATATGGATTTCCGAATGAAATAAAAGTCGAATAAATATCCGTTGTTGTTAAGACCCAATGGGTAACATAGTACGTTTAATATATATATATATATATATATATATATATATATATATATATATATATATATATGAAAGGATAAAAAAGGACTAAAAGTATATATATATAATTAAAAAAATTTTTTTAAATATTTTGATATGTTGATATTTATTATATTTTTAATATAAAACTAAAACTAAAAATACATTAATCCCCTAAAAATTAGTGTAATGGATTCGTCTAAACACTTTAAAATGCAGCAACATTTTTGTAAGTAACGGATACATTTTATTAGATAGACGAACAACACAGGTAAGGAGGACTTTTTTTTTAAATAACTAATATAAGTTAGCAAACATTTATACGGAACAAAACTTAGGTTTAGTATACGGAACGATTATGTTTTTGTCTTTTAAAAGAAGTGGGGTCTGATCAACTCTGCTGGGAAGCCATGAAATTAAATACTGTCTTGTTTTTAAATTCCCGAAACAGTTTTTCATGGTAAACAACTGATGATCCGTTAAATAATGTAAGAAGCAAACTAATATAATAACTGTAAAAGTAAAATTGACTTACATGAGTGATTTTCCACTGAACGACTTGGGACTTAAAGTTTAAAAAAAAAATGTTTATATAGTTTTAATAGTTGAGAAACTTTCAAGACTATATATATATATATATATATATATATATATATATATATATATATATATATATATATATATATATATATATATATAAAGAGTGAGAGAGAGAGACTTGGCACCAAATATGTCCTGTGTTTAACGGCATCAGAACATTTACATCTTTAACAGAAAATTTTTTCTAATTTCTTTCTTTTATTGTTTAACGTGCTCTTTTTGTCATGTTTTTAAATATCTGTTTTTATTTTTTTAGTTTTGTTCGTTCTCATAGTTTTATTACATTTTTTCTTTGCTTGAATTTCTTTATCTTTTTTTTGTGATTAAGAGTACCTGTTCTTAATGCATCTGATGCCTGTAGCACAAACGACGCTTAATTTGACGTACGAGATATTTGACACAATTTATCGTTCTTGACAGGGAACCAGAATTTAAAACCCTTGCATAAAAAATAGTTTTTCTTCTTCACTTACATATATTGATTACTAATCAAACATGGATACATGTTTGATATCTGTTCATCGCTTTTTTTATCCGTTCGTGTATTTGCTTTAATTATATCTATAGTTTAATCTATGTGTTAAAATGCGCGAATATATACCGTAGCATACGTATAAGTACGTTTATATATAACTATATATATATATATATATATATATATATATATATATATATATGTAAATATAATCTCTCTCTCTCTCTCTCTCTCTCTCTCTCTCTCTCTCTATATATATATATATATATATATATATATATATATATATATACATACATATATATATATATATATAATATATATATGTATAATATATATGTATATATATAAGAAAGGGTATTTAGACATTTTTTATTTTTTAAATATAATATATATATATAAATATCTCTCTATATATATGTATATATAATCCGTATATATATATATGTATATATATATATATATATAGAGAGAGAGAGAGAGAGAGAGAAAGAGAGAGAAAGAGAGAGATGGGGGTCGCTAGAAAACCGGGAAATTTGTGAAAGAGCTTCAATTCAACTTCTATCGAAATCTACGCCTTATTTCATTGTACCAGAGTATTGACCGTCTAATATCCTAGACGTTAATGTCATAAATTATGTGTCAAATGTTTTTGGAGTTTGTTATTGCCAGAAATTCAGAAATGCCGACGCGACATTGATTCTATAGATGGTTTGAAAATGTGCTTAGCAAGAGCTTAGAATGATATCCCACAAGTTACTCTTCAATGCACCACGCGAAATTGCATTTCTAGATGAAGACGCTGTTATGATGTGAACGGAGGACATTTTGAGCATCTGTACGTGTATATTAGTCGTTGGACACTTTATAAATGTTATCCTTTGTAACAAATAAATTCCAGTTTAATACATTTCCCGTTTTTGTCGCGGTCACTCTGTGTTTGCATATATATATATATATATATATATATATATATATATATATATATATATATATATATATATATAGATAGAGAGAGAGAGAGAGAGAGAGAGAGAGATAAATAAACAATAACAAATATTTATATTTGAAGCTCCTCGTTAAAAAGTAGAGAACTGTAAATGGTAGTAACAACAAAGCGTGACGTCACTTGCTTTATATGCATCATTCCTTCACTTATAGAAGTTGAATGCCTGTACGTTTCCCCGCCTCTAAAAGTGTTAAAATTATCATTGTTTATAAGCTGTTCAGAACTGGCCTATCGGTTAGCGACGTTGGATTGGGGTTGAAAAATACTTGTAATCCAGGGTTTCGAATTGTGTGGCCGGTAGTGAATAGTCGTACTTCTATGCTGATTAGTCTTTATTGAAAAGAGACGAAACGTATACGTCCATAGATAAATAAACAATGATATATATATATATATATATATATATATATATATATATATATATATATATATATATATATATATATATATATATATATATATATATATATATATATATATATATATATATAATTAATTATAAATGTTTGTTTTATACGTATATATATATAATAAATATCTATGTGTGTCATCCTTTTCCGGGAATCATTGTGTGATGGATAATTGTTCCGCCGGTCACACGATTCAGAACAATCAGACACAAATTAACATTTGAACTTTTGTCTGAACGTCCAGGACGATGCGGCCAAGAAAACTACGATAAAAAGAAAGAACTGAATTACGGTCTATGTATGTCTATGCAAGCGGACATATGTAGATTGTAGAAGACCGTTATAAACAGGTTTTTACGACGCTGTTATTGATTTCTTATGGTAATCGCTCCAGACAAGACATGAAGCTACTTTATGTAAGGAGCTAACAATGACAAAATATGATTATTGCAAAGACACGAGATGCCTATTGACCTTAGTCTTGAAAAGACCAAGTTATAGATAGGAGAAAACAGTGAATAAGAAGAGAGTTCCACAAGCCTGCAGTTCTTGCAAAGAACCTACTTGAATAGGAAACTGTATTACAATGGGGTGTGAAAATCGCGAATTGATGGATACCACTAGATCAACGATTTAAACGATCTGATCAGAAAATAGATCACACAATTCCGAAGAACACATACTATCATAGCACTTATAGAAAAGAGTTAGACTAGCAACATTAAATATGTTAGCGAAGGGGTGTGGAGAAGAAGAAAGAGTAGATCCAATCAAATTATAGATACGTTTTTGAACCTTATCAAGAACCCTCAAATGATACAGTGATTCACCAGACTAAATATGACAACAGTACTCCATACATGGTCTGATAGTAGATTTTTAGAGATAAAGAATAGCCGCAGGTGTGAAAAAGTGTTTGGTGCGATAGACAGAACTGACTTTACGAGAAGTTATTTAGGCCGGTGAATTCCCTAGAGCAATGGATCTAATGCATGAACTCCAAGAAAGATTTGATGGAAGCGAAAGACACAGAAGTTTCAGAGTCGATTTCGCCTCATCCGAAGAGCCATCCATGAGAATCTCAGAAAGAAAAGCAACACACCTACGATTGAAAGACTCGAGCTGGGTCTTGAGTGGATTAACCGAAAAAGCTATTTCATACCCCAATCCACAACTTTACCCAGGTCAACTTCTAAATCAACTGCATATTCAACTTGACTGAGGGTGATGGGCGAGAAGCAACACCAGAATAGAGAGTGATATCATCAGAATATATATATATATATATATATATATATATATATAAACCCTGTGTATCGCTTTATTGCAGGTCAATATTTTTTAAATTTTGAAATTGCTATGAAACGCAGAGAAGTGAAATTTGGTACACTGGAAGAGCATAACAAGGTGCCTTATTTCCCTGATTTTTGTGGAATTTGAACAAATATTTTGAAAATTATGCTAATTTTTCTATTTTCTGTTAATTTAAAGTGTGTATCACTTTATTGCAGGTCTCCCAAAATGCCTAGAAAGGGTCGATTGACAGCTAGTGAAAAGGAACGTGTTGTTGCAGGCCTTGCATAAGGTTTATCTCTCGTAGATCTAGCCAAGGAGCTTGGAAGAGATCGAAGAACATTGTCTTCATTCGTTGAAAATCCAAACATCAAACCAAGGAAGGACAAAAACACAAGAAAGTCAGTTTCTGCTCGTGATGTTAGAAAGATTCGTCGTCAACTTATCAAGCAGCCGGGCAGCAACAGTGCTGCTATATTTGACAAGGCTGGAATATCTTCCTTGTCCAGAAAGACACGCTGCAATGTCTTAAACGAAATTGCAAGAAGAATTAAGCCCATAGCAAGACCGGTGTTAAACCAAACTCATAAAGAAAAACGTTTGGCTTGGGCTCAGAAATACATGAAAACCAGCTTTGAAAATGTTCTTTTCACCGATGAGGCCAGAGCAACCCTTGATGGACCAGATGGGTGGGCCAAAGTTTGGAGTCCTCTTGGATTCCCTACCCCTCATCGATTCCGTCGTCAACAGGGAGGTGGAGGTGTCATGTTTTGGACTGGAATAATCTGCGATGAACTAATTTGACCATTTCGAGTGCCAGAAGGTGTCAAACTGACAAGCCAGTCTTATATTTTATTTTTAAATGAGCATTTGTCACCATGGCTTGATGACCTTCCATTGGCGCGTCACCGCAAATTGATTTTTATGCACGACAATGCGCCATCCCACTCAGCCAAGGCTACGGCATCCTACCTTAAGTCATTAGTCATTAGTGGAGAAAATTTGATGACATGGCCACCTTGTTCTCCAGATATAAATCCAATTGAGCAGCTCTGGTCAATAATAAAGATGAAAGTTTATGAAGGAGGTGTTCAATTTTCGTCGAAGGATGAACTTTGGAGGATGATTTTGGAAGTTTCCTATAGCATCACATCATCTCAAATCCGCCGATTGACATCATCAGTTGACAAGAGGCTATTCAAAGTGATTTTGAAGCATGGGAGTTATGTTGATAAATAAATATTTCCTTAAACAAAATAATGTGAAATTCGTTCTTGTTTTTGGTTAATATTGTTACTGGATATGTTCTTTATTTCATATAAATAGAAATATGAAGTTAGAATATTGTTTTATTACCGAAAATATACATTTTTAGACACTTGCAATAAAGTGATACACACTTAAAATTACCAGAAAATAGAAAAATTAGCATAACTTTCAAAATATTTGTTCAAATTCCACAAAAATCAGGGAAATAAGGCACTTTGTTATGCTCTTCCATTGTACCAAATTTCACTTCTCTGCGTTTCATAGCAATTTCAAAATTAAAAAAATATTGACCTGCAATAAAGCGATACACAGGGTTTATATATATATATATATATATATATATATATATATATATATATATATATATATATATATATATAGTAGATTATCCATAACCCGTTGGGTAACAACTGCAAGTATTGTTTGTATTTCATTCTAAAATGTATATACTCTGATCTATCTGTTAAGAAATTAATCTCACATGAATGAAAATAATAAGTATATTTCTGTGTATAATATGAAAGTAAAGTGACATATTTATTTGCTACCGAATTAATATACGTGTATACAGATTTTGCGAACACACTATGTAAATAAGTTGAAAAGCGAGTGTGTCCATTTCTATAAATGCGCACAGAGTCATAAAAATATTAGAAAGTGGATAAATAAATGTATAGCTATTAGTGGCAAGAATAATACACACACACACACACACACACACACATATATATATATATATATATATATATATATATATATATATATATATATATATATATATATATATATATATATCCATCCACACCCGTAACGTTCAACAGACGTCATCGAGGAGTTATGCATATAATTTATCTCGCATAACTTTTTAATGGGCATGATAGAACCTGGTGGGGCCTGTGTCCTTTCCATGCCGCATAGAGCACTTGTTATTCCCCAGTGGTCACTCATTTAGTACTGGCAAGGTTCAACCTCGCTTATATATATATATATATATATATATATATATATATATATATATATATATATATATATTCTTTTAATCGTTAGTCTTTAAGTATTCTATTCTTGCTGAATCACTTTTTTCTTAAAAATACAGATTTATTCCCTTCGACTGCGAATTACTCAATACCAAAGTGTAGTATCCGTTCCGATGGATACTGCACCCCATACTGGTATTGTCTTGGCCTTCGGGGCTTGACTTACGTCGGTCAATGGGTCTGTCCTGTGCAGTTCTAGGAGGTCCACCCTCCCAGGCTTCGCCTCCTCTCTTTGGGGTGGAGTAAGTTTATTGCTTACTGCCTGAGGCGCCCCTAGTCGGGAATGCCGACGAGGCTACTCAGGTAATTTTTGAACCCCACTTTCCCGACCCGACCTTGGGTCACATCTTACTTGTGGGAGTAAGATAAAAACTGGCCCTGGGCCTTACTCCTGGAGAGGAGTAAATCAATACTCATAGCAGTTAAACGTGACAAACAATGAAATAATAGCGAAATTATTTATCCTTGAATTCGGAACTCTCCACACAATGCAACAAGTAAAAAAATATAGCATAGCGCTTTTATTAACATAACTGTATTGAATCATACTGTTTATATTCTTCTGAAATAGGCTAGTGGCGTATTTAATTTATTTTGCTATCGCCTAGCGAATTCACATATGTCATTATTTAACTTTTCGACAGTTGTTTTAAATGTGCTTTTCTGATGAGAGAGAACTCGTTCTTTTTTATTCAGCTAGCTTCTCGTGAACTTGCTCGAAAGGTACGTAAATACAAAGTTTTATTGGGCGGTTTACTTTATAAAACAAAGTTTAAATATTATTCCAATTTAAAATTGTTATTCTTCAATATCTATTCGGCTGAGTAAGGAATATTGACCTTTTGACCTATTTGAAATAATTCGTTTAGTAAGCTCTAAACGAGACTATTATACACATCTTATTAAATACAATAAGACGAAACAAATACACGTCTATTGATATAACTTTTTTTTTAATAATAATTATTTAGCTCCTATAAAGTTACTCCCTTTCGGGAGACATTAAATTGATGATTCATAAATTAGCCACGTTACACGGTTCTCTACTTTGGTGATAGAACTCTCTTTAGATCATAGTACTTGTGTTTAATTTTTTTTTTAAATACAAGGCGTATTTCTCTCGAATTTAAAAGCATGAACGTCGCGTTGGCCGAATAATTACAACAGAGGTTTTATAATACTTGCGTCCGAAGTTGGAATTGTTCGACCAGGTAATTCTATACTGAAAAAAAAACGCGAACTATATATATATATATATATATATATATATATATATATATATATATATATATATATATATATATATATATATAGATAGATAGATAGATAGATAGATTTATTTATTTATTTATTTATTTATTATAATTATTAAGTTTATATGAAGTTGAGCTCTTTCGAGATATAATAAATTGAGTATTTATAAATTGCAAACCTTTATAGGTGCTCTTCCTATGGAGATATAACTCTCTTGAGAATCAGTGTTCTTCTTTTCACATGAAGAAATGCAAGGCGTATTTCTCTCGCATTTCAAAGCGTGATCGTCCCGTTAGCAGATTAGTTACTAGCCCATAGTTCATAATACTAAGATACAAGGTTCGAATTGTTCGAGAAGCAATACAGTTACGTAATTCTACACTGACAAACATACAATTAAAGCGCAAAAAATAGATATGTCATTTGATATGAAATATTTATTAATAATAATTATTAAGCTCCTATAAAGTTAAGCCCTTTCGAGAGATAATAAATTGATGATTCATAAATTTGCTACGTTTCCTATTTCTTTTCGTTGCGAGATAAAACTCTATTTAGAATAACAGTACTTGTGTTTACATAGAAAGAATACATAACGTATTTCTCTCGCATTTTAAAGCGTGATCGTCATGTTGGTCGCGAATGTTTACGAGACCAGAATTCATAATACTTATGGTACCTTACCTATACGGACTACTTGGACTCTTCCACTCACCATAAATACTGGAACCACCCTCCTGACATTGTCGGGCCCTTCCTAAACCCGTTCAGTCTTTCAGTGACTTCGGTTGTCGAGAGGCGGCGGTATGGGGAAATACCAGTCGAGGATTCGTTCTCGACAATCTGTCCGACAGGAACTAGGCACATTTCGGTGCCCTTTTAGCTTCTGGGCTGAAGTATTTTGTCCTGGGTAGCCCTAGGAAGTCACCCTCCCAGGCTTTGCCTCCCCTCTTTGGTGTGGGATAAGTTCATTGCTTACTGCTTGACTCGCCCTGACCGGTGAATGCCGACGATGCTGCACATGCTGTTTTTTTAAAGCCAGAGTGCTCCTTTTTTAAGGGCATGGCTTGATCTTACCCCACCTTCCGGCCTTGTGTCACATACTGCTGCAGGAGAAAGCGATTAAATACTGCCCCCCCCCCGAACCAGTTCAGTCTTTAAGTGAGTTCGGTTGTCGAGAGGCGGCGGGATGGCTAAATACCAGTCGAGGATTCGTTCTCGACAATCAGTCCGACAGAAACTAGGCCATTACGGTGGCCTTTTAATTGCTAGGCTGAGGTATTGGTCATGGGTAGCTCTAGGAAATTCGCCCTTCCAGGCCTTGCCTCCCCTTTTTGGGGTTGAGTAAGTTTATTGCTTACTGCCTGAGGCGCCCTGTCCGGGGAATGCCGACGGGGCTGCCCAGGTAATTTTTATAGGCCACAGTTCTCCTTTTTTAGGGTCGCTTGATTGACTCTTCCCCTACTTTCCGGCCTTGTGCCACAAATTTATGCGGTAACAGGAATTAAATACCTGGAACCACACCAGCCTGTACTAGCAGTCAAGACTGACGTACGACCACTCTTTTTCTCTGTTGTATTATACTTTGTTTAATATACTTGTTTTATCTAAACTCTGGGTTCCTGTTTTTGTACCGGACGCTTTACGGACCCACACGAATAATACTTGGATACAGGGTTCGAATTGTTCGACCGGCGATACGGTTACGTTATTTAATTCTGACGAGAGTAAAAAACGCGAAAGATAGATATATGTACAGATATAACATTTTTATTGATAATAAATGTCGTTTGTTGTTGTTAATTGTTTATATATACAGG
>OY744534.1:55030053-55042553 GCA_963556195.1 Sepiola atlantica | reverse complement strand
AGACTTTCAATTGTTTTTCTGATTCATATTTTGTTTTTCATTTCTAAAACGAAATTAACATAATTTGAATCTATTATTTATCTCTATATATCTACAAGCTTTGTGAATTTTGGTTGCCTCTTATATTTTTTGTTTTCTTAGTCCGCTTCATAAAATGTTTGACGTATCCATTAAATAAGAGATAGGTGATAAACGGACACAGTAGATTACTTCATAAATTGACGATGTCATTTATAAAACCAGAGAGATTGAGAGGAAGATATCCTCCATGAAGTCATTATTTAGTGACACCTTCTCTTGTGCATGGTTACGCGTTTTACCTAGAAGATCCGTGCTGACCTGAAGTGTCACGGGTCGTCTATTAGAGAGACCGTTTAGACCTTATGAGGATCTAGTAAATAACTGAAATTTTATGTATGTCTCTCCGCCTATCAGTTTTATATCATTAGACATACGGGCTCAAATTTTATATAAATGGTATGAAGCTTATCTAAAGGGGTCATATTTATTCTTTTAAGAGTTCCCTTGGGGAGCAATAGAACATCTTATTTTACTGATATTTAAACTAATGTCATATCACAAAAAAATCATAACATACACAACAGTAAATTTTTTTACATCATTTAGAGTTGAACTGCACACATGTAAGTTATATAAGTTCTATTTTTCACAGTTTTCACCATGTCAGTTTTTCTGGTACTATCAGATCAGGCTGTCCGAATATACTGGCTTCGTGCCCTAAAATGCACCAAACAATCATGTTATTAAATGTGTGCCTTTCCCTTTGCAAAACTCAATCTAACAATTCTCCTTTACAAGACAACTAAATCAAATGCAACAAATAAATACTTGATAGTTTAAAGAACTTGAATCATTAAAAACTTTTACCAAAATTACCGGATTAGGCATTAAATAACTCGAAAAACGTTGATATAACGCAAAACAAAACAACCAAACCAATGGCAGTATTTTAAAAATTACATTTAAGTCCATCTGTGTGTGATCTCTTAAACTTTTAAAATCCTCTTTTAGGAGGCAACAACAGAACATTGATTGTTTTCTTACAGCTGACTTAAATTATATTTAACCGCTATCTAACAGATTGAAAACTATATCGACGATCCAAAAAGGATGAAATCACGTTTTAAATTCGGCATTGGGGTGGAACGAGTTTTCTTTACTTCCAGGCATCCATCTTACCCACCCACTCTATAGCAAAATAAAAATGTCATTGCAAAATAAATAAAAAATCAAACCTAAACCAGGCACCCAACAAAAAAACATTTTCGTCTCTGGCATTGACGCTCGCAATCACTAATATCCGGGGACTTAGAACCAACATCGACGAGTAGACAAACTCCTCGAATATCTTAGCACTAAGTGAAACGGACCTTCAATCCTCAACCACCTTTAACAACTTTGACATGGCTGACTACTTCTCACTCTACCGTAAAGACTCTGACAAACACGGTACAGGAGTTTATGTCCCGAACACCCCCCCCCTAGAGAATACAGGTAAGAGTCAGATGACAAAGTCTACATGTGCTTTAGATTGACCTTAAATTACAGCGTTAGTTATGTATGTGTCTTATACCGTTCTCCTTCGACCCAGGACCGTACTCTGCGAAACACTGTCTCTGAAAGCATAGATAGAGCACTCTCGCTCGACTTGAATGCCTAAATACATGTATTTGGGGATTTTAATGCACACCACCGTGACTGGTCGAGATTTTCCAGCTTTACTGATGCAGCCGGTAATTCTACGTATTTCTCCTTAGCTCACAGACTGTCGTTTTCCCGACCCATCTCCGTTATCGAGTAGACCAGCAACCCCTATTTCTCGACTTGTTCTTAACGTTACTGCCCGAGGCTTGTGTGACGAACGCCCATTACCGGCTTGGAAATTCTAATCACATTGTGGTAATGATTTATATCCCCCTAAATACTCGTCCAAAAGCTGATAAGCCCTTGCTCAAAACCACGAGATACTACGAGTGGGCTGGTGTTGAGTCCATCAGAGATCACATCACCGACGCCCCATGGAGTGATACCTTCTCACTCCCTGCTGATCAGTGTGTTAATGAGTTAACCAAATGGGTCAAAGCAAGCATTGAAGCCTATGCTCCCATGCGAAAATTCTTCAGTAAACCCCACTCTCCTTAATGGTTCACCTCGAAATGGGAAGCTGTCAATACTCAGAGGCAGCAAGCAGTTTGAGAATTCGGCCGTCATAACACAACTGCGGATAGACAGACATTTATAGGGTCAAGAAATAATTGTATGACAGTGATAGGTGAAGAAAAGAATAGGTATGCAGTGATAATTAAAAAACGCATTCAGTCACAGAAACTAGGTACCCGCGATTTCTGGAAAATCTACAATTGTGTGATGAACAATGGTCAATCAACAATTAGTCCGCTATAAAACCACAATGATGTCGTGTGCACGGCAACTGATGAGGCTGAACTACTAGCTTAGCGTTTCGCCTCAAACTCCACTTTTGACTCGGCAAACCACCTCGTTCCTAAATCCCCATTCCCGACTGAGACCACACTTGAAAACCTGATCATCACTGCATCTCAGGTCAAGGACATCATAAAACATCTTGACACCTCCAAAATTTCTGGACCCGATCTTATACTTGTAATAGTAATAAATAAATGCTTTGCTGAACTCAAAACTCGAAAAAAAAAACTTGTTGAATCTTGCTTCCTTGATAGCTGGGAAAATGCTTTTGTGGTACTAGTCCTCAAGAATTATGGCAATAGAATTGATGCTCAGTACTACTGCCCAATCAGTCTACTGCCGATCTTTGCTAACATCTTTAAATCCTTAATAAATCTAGCGATCGTCCGGCACCTAATTAATGCTAAACTTTTTTCTGACCGCCGGTATGGATTTAGACAAGCACGATCAACTGCAGATATTCTAACGATCATTTGTGAACGTATATATCATACACTTGGCAAGACAGGTTAAGACAGGGCAGTAGCGCTTGATATATCCAAAGCCTTTGCCAAGGTCTAGCACAAAGGACCTCTCTTAAATATTAACTCATATGGTATTACTGGATAAATATTTAATATAATTAGAGCCTTCCAAACCAAAAGAAAGATCCAGGTTGTCTTCGATGGTCGTTCATCTAAGCAATATGACATACATGCTGGTGTACCCCAGGGATCTATCCTTAGACATTTATTGTTCCTAATTTTTATAGATTACCTCCTTGATTACATCGAATCTGAGATAGGTATATTTGCTGACGACACCACGCTCTACTCTCGTCATGTGGGCAAAACGGACGCGTACATATCCGAGGCAATGGCTGAATCCTTACAAAATTACCTCCAGGCTGTAATGGCAAAGACAAAGTCATTTTTCTTCAAAAACTACACGAAACCTCTTCAAATAACACCCTACCTAAGAGTTCAACATTCAAACTACTCGGCCTTACATTCACAGGCAACATGAATTGGAACAAATACATTGAATACATTGTCAACGCTATTGCAACGAAGGTGGGCTCCCTCTACCGTGCTAGTAAATTTATCGCACTTGACATTATCCTGTATATCTACAAAGCCACCATCCGCCCATGCATGAAGTATTGTTTCCACATCTGGGCTAGTGCATAATTCACTAGTCTATCCCTCTTAGACAAGGTCCAAAAATGACTCGCCAACTTAATAGGTCCCTCTTTATCAACCAAGCTCCAGCCCCTGCAATATCGCCGCAATGTTGCATGCTTGTGCTTGTTTTACAAATACTAAAATGGAGTGTAATCCGATGAACTTGCTGATCTAGTGTCCCCTCGACGTAAATACACCAGATAACCCCGACAATCAGCTAAATCCCGTCCATTCACTGTTGAGGTCCCCAGATGCCGGAGAGCCTTCTACTCCAATAACGTTTTTCCTCGCGCTGCCAACTTCTGGAACTCACTCCCTGTTCTCTGTTTTCCCGGCTGTACCGACATGCAGAAGTTTAAAACTAATGTAAACAGACATTTCGCTGCACAGCTCTCAACTTAAGATGTCACCCAAAACCTCCACGCAAATTCTAAGTAGCCCCTTACGTCTACAGTGGCGGCCGGCCTTGTTTGGGGTTAACTATGTTAAACTATGAACTATGGTCCAAATAAATACGATTGAGAAATATTCGCTGATAACCAACCCTCCAAGTACAACTTATTAAGTCTATGGTATAATCTATATTTCTTCACTCTTCATTCTATATCAAAATGCTTTTGATCGCTGTTTAATTTTTTTGGAGGTAGTCATTAAAGAATTAAGTTTTTCCCATCCATTTTTTTAGCAGCTGATACTATTCGAAGATACATCCTATACAATCAGTCCGACGGAGTGGACCGCTACGCTCGCCATCTTCCCTGCTCTGTTAGGCTGGGTTACTGTTCTCTGCAGTACAAAGAGGTATCTTGCCCCATCTTTAGTTTATCTCTTTAAAAATGGGTTGCTTTATTGCCAATCTAAACAAACGTCCCTACCGGGGAATGCTGACAGGGCTGCACACTCCTATTTTGTGGTGCGCTGGCGTTTTTATCCCTTATCTTTATTCTACATCTTTATGTGTTGAGATGGGAGTTAATATCATTAAATATCCCCCACGTTCGTATCATCAATATGAACCCGTCCTACGACGTGTATTACAACTATATTGTTCAAAATAAGATTTACGACTACATATATAAGTAACAATGTAAATCTAAAGATAAAAGGAAAAAAAAACATGTTGATAATAATTAGAAATGGGTGTGGCTTTTTTCAGTTTGCTAAAGAAAAAGATTTACATTTTGCGTTTTTCTGGGCTTTGTACTTTTTTCATATAACACACACAGCTGTTCACATGGAATAGTAATGAGGATGTGAATGTAAAGCGACCGTGATTTTGAATAATTAGAATGCTGTATAAATAATATATATATATATATATATATATATATATATATATATATAGTCTCGGAAGTTTCTCAACCATTAAAACTATATTAAAAAAAACAAAAACTTATAGTCCCAAGTCTTTCAGTGGAAAATCACTCATGTAAGTCAATTTATTTTTTACAGTTATTATATTAGTTTGTTTCTAACACTATTTTAAGGGATCATCAGTTGTTTACCATGAAAAACTGTTTCGGATATTTAATATATATATATATATATATATATATATATATATATATATATATATATAAGAAGTAAGAGTCTGATATAAGGAGTGGCTGTGGCAATTCAGATCGATAAGTTAAGGTTATAGACGAAAGGAAAAAGCAAAGGGTCATTCCATATTCTTGTACCCAGAATAGTTTCGTAAAATGATCATACAATGGTCAACAGTTTAATCACGATCGCCTTTTAACCACTATGGACTCTATAAATTAACGATTATATGTATTTTAATAAGAATACCAATTTTTTTCTTTTCACATACATATCTATGAAATTTCTATTCCTTTCATATCATTTGCTTAGAATTGCCTGAATGATCTCCCTTTAATTTATTCTGACCAACGTTAAAAATAGACCCTTCTATCCGGAAGTTAAGAAACTTCCTCCCACCCACATGCGGAATGTACAACTTTCTGGCTCGTCGATATAGTTTTCAAGTTGTTAGATTTATAAATTTAAATATAATTTAAAACAGAGGTAAGGAAATATACGGTGTTCGTTTCATTCTTCTCTTTCTCTCTCGTCAGTTAAATTCGTCGGATGTGGTCCGACCGTCTTTTAATATTTATATAACTTTTAGAAACCCTGATGGTGTGTGCGTCTGGTGCCTGTCCTTGTAAGCGTCACCTAGATTCCCAGAACTCAACCGCACAAAGTAAATAACATTAATTACGTTTATTTAACTATCTGCTTCCACGGAAACATCTCTCTTTCTTATTGTAATTTTAACCGTAATCTATTGCTTATTTATTACTGGTGTCCGTAGCTTTTTACTTATATACTATATTGCGTATCACATTGCATATTCCTATCATCGATTTAATGTTTCTCTTCGACAAAATGTAAATCTGTTAATAAACGTGCATGTATATAAATCAAACTGTCTATTCTTGTGTTTTCTTTATTCCGACCCTCTTTTGTTGCATACACGATAATGCAGCACAGAAAATGACGATCACCTGTTCAGAGATGGTTTGGTAGGTTGTTTTGTTTAAAAGCATATCAACCCTTTTCGGCATATGTTATGCCAAATCCGGTCATTTTGGTAAAAGTGCTTATGCTTCAAGTTATATATATATATATATATATATATATATATATATATATATATATAATATTTGTTGTTGTTTATTATCTATGTACGTATACGTTTCATCCCTTATCAATCGGGATTCATCAGCATAGAGATATGACTATTCACTACCGGTCGTACGATTCGAAACCCTGGATAACAAGTATTTTTCGACTTGCATCCAACGCCTTAAACCGCGCGCCCACCAGTTGAACAGCCGATAAACAAATGATAATTTAACACATATAAAGCGGCTTGATGTCGAAGCACTCTACTACTATTAAAGAAGGAGTGATGCATATAAAGCAAGTGACGTCATGCTGTGTTTCTACTACCATTAAGAGGGCTCTACTTTTTTTACGAGGAGCGACAAATATAATACATATTTAAATATATATATATATATATATATATATTTAAATATGTATGTTCTTGTTTTGTTTAGTTGTTTTGTTTTACGGCAGATCAACTTTTTCGGGTTATTTAATGCCAAATCCGATGATTTTGCTAAAGCTTTTCATGCTTCAAGTTCTTTATATCTCCAATTATTAATTCATGGTGTTTTGTGTGGTTGTCTTGTTTTACAGCATATCAACACTTTTCGGGTGGTTTAATACTAAACTCGGTCATTTCAGTAAACGTTTTCATGCTTCGAGTTCTTTATGTCTTCCAATATTTATTAATGTTGTGTTGTCTCTTTGTTTCGTCTCGTTGTTTTGTTTCTTTGTTTTGTTTCGTTGTTTTGTTTCGTTGTTTTGTTTTACGGCATATTTACTTTTTTCGGGGCATTTAATGCCAACATCCGATCATTTTACTTAAAGTGTTCATGCTTCAAGTTTTTAATATCTTCAAATATTTATTTATGTTGTTTCGTTTTGTTGTTTTGTTAACACCATATCAATTGTTTTCGGGTTATTTAATGCTAAATTCGGTAATTTAGATAAAAGTTGTGTATGCTTCAAGTTCTTTATGTCTTCATGATGTTTGGTTTGGTTGTTTTGTTTTACGGCAGGTTATTTAATTTAAAATCTGGTAATTTTGGTAAATGTGGGTATGCTATTAGTTCTTTATATCATCGAATATGATGTTTGGTTTGTTTGTTTTGTAGAGGAAAATTGTTGATTTTGTATTTCACTTTGCAGGATATGATTTAGTTTTGCAAATTGAAAGGAAAAAAAAACAATAACATCAATGTTTGCTGCATTCTAGATCAGGAAGCCAGGATTTTCAGAAAGTCTGATATGATAGCAGCAGACCTGTATTGGAAATATATATATATAAATATATATATGTATATATATATATATATATATATATATATATATCCGAACATGTAGTCGCGAAGAATATAAAATATTTAATAGTTTCACTCTAGTAGCTTTTCTTTCCATATAACACTGTGTCTCCTCTCAAGGGTACACACATGCTGCATTATCGTTTGTGAAATTGTGAGGAATATTTTGCCATGTGTGTTGTTGTGATTAAAATGTATAGAAATAAACACATAGACAAACATACTTTGATTAGATCTGTTTTAGTATAATATATATATATATATATATACAAATGTGTTTCTCGGCAAAAATTGATGTATTTCGTAAAATTAAACAAATAACAAAATGACCTAATGGAAAACATAAAATCATCTAAATTATAGGAGTTAGTATATATATATATATATATATATATATATATATATATATATATATATATGTTAATGTACCGAACTGCCTCCCTACCTTTATCAAAAATGTATTGTTTATAAAAATTTAAGTCATATCAAACTTATCAAAATATTTATATTTTAAAATTTATAAGATGTTCAATTTTTTATCTTAACGTGCACATGTTTCCTGAATAGCGAAACAATCTACTTTTTAAAACATCAAGGGTGGTTTCACGTTGCAAGAAACCATTTACGTTTGCTTAACTGCTTTTCAATTTTGAATATTTTGACATCGTAATAATAACATTTCGAAGTGATGTAGCTGTAACAAGGCAACGGACACCCAACAGTCCAAGGTCATAAAACAATGCAACATATGCCTAATGGTCAATAATAACATACACATTAGCATATATCGAACGTTCTAGGGTAACGTTACAATGTAACGTCCATCCATATTCCGAAGTCATACAACGATGCAACAAATATCTAACCCTCTGAAATAACGTTGCAATAAGCATACATCGAACGTTCCGACGTACCGTTACAATGCAAAGTACATACAACATTCCGAGGTTATACAACGATGCAATAATATACCCAACGTTCCGAAATAAAGTTTCAATGAAATGTAGATCAAACATTCTGAGATAATACACCGATGATATATATAACTCATGGTCGGAAATAACACACTAATGAATATACATCCAACGTCCTTAGATAACGTAACAAGGCAATGTTCATCAAACATTCAAAGGTCATACAATGATGCAGCATCTACCACAATGGGACAAAATAACGAACTAACAAGCATATATAAATGTTCCGATGTAACGAAACAACATATATCTAACATTCTGAGGTCATACAGCGATGTAACATATATCCACTGGTCCAAAACTACGTATTAATAAACATATATCTGACGTTTCGATCTAACGTAAAAATGTAAAGAACATCCAACATTCCAAAGGCAGACAACGATGCTACATATATACAATCGTATAGATTAACGCATCAATGAGCATATATCACAATTTCGAGGTACCTTTACAATGCAACGTACATAAAGTATTCCGATGTTATACAGGGTGGGCAAAAATAAGGGTCCTATTTTTAAAAATTCATAACTTTTTTATTTATTGATTTAAAAATTTTTTTTTTTTTAGAATAAGTAAAGGACCCCTTCCGAAGCAAGCATGAGCCGTATTAGCCCTAAGGAACGTACCCTCATTTAGAAAACATTATTTTTGCTTAAAAAACTCAAAACAGTGTAAAAAACAATACTTTAGTTTTTTTAAGTTTTAAGAAGTGTTTTTCGGCTAAAATTTGTTTTGTTTATTTCAAAAAAAAAAAGGGTCAGTCTACACACACATAAAGTTTGGTGAGTTTAACTTTTATTTTGTGGAAGTTATTCAAATTCAAGTTATTCAAATTTAAAGATAGGACCCTTATTTTGGCCCACCCTGTACAAGAATGACAAGAATGACACACATATTCAATGGGTCGAAATAACGTACTAATTAGCTTATATAAACGGTATGAAGTAAAGTTACAATTCAACGTATATCCAACATTCTGATGTTATACAACGATGCAACGTATATATAATACTATGAACTAACGTTCCAATGAGCATATATCCAACGTTCCGACATCACTTCAAAATGTCACGCTCATCAAACATTCCGAGGTTATAAAACAATTCAATAATATATCGAATGTTCCGAAATTAAGTTTTAATGGGTATATAATATACAATGAAACGTAACAATGAAACGTACATCAAACATTACGAGATAATACAAGGATGTAACATATACCCAATGGTCCGAAAACAATACCTATCAGCATATATCATGCATTATGAAGTAGCATTACAATGAAACGTACATCCAACATCCTGAAGTCTTACAACGATGGAACATATATCTAATTGTCCGAAATAACGTATCAATGAGCATATATCAAACGTTCCGTAATAACGTAACTATTAAACGTACAACAAACATTCCTACGTCATACAAAGATAGTACATATAAGCAATGTTCACGAATAACCTATCAATTAACATATATCCAACGTTCTTAAGTAAGGTAACAATGCAAGGTGCATTCAATATTCCGTAGTCATAGAACGATGCAACATATACTCAATGGTTCGAAATAACGTACGAATGAGAATGTATCCAACGTTTCGAAGTACCGTTGCTATGAAACGTACATCAAAGATTGCGGGGTATTACCACGATTGAACATATATTCAATAGTCCGAAATGACTTACTAATGAGTATAAATCATATGTTCCGAAGTAACATAACAATTTCACGTGCATCCAGCATCCCGTGGTTATAAAACGATGCAATATATATATATATATATATATATATATATATATATATATATATATATATATATATATATATATTGCATCGTTTTATAACCACGGGATGCTGGATGCACGTGAAATTGTTATGTTACTTCGGAATATATATATATATATACAATGGTCTAGAATTAAGTACCAATAAACATATATCTAACGTCTAAACGTAACGTAAGAATGCAACGTACATCAAATATTCCGAGGTCATACAACGATGCAACATATATCCAATGGTCTAAAATAACGTGCCGATGAACATATATCCAACGTTCTGAGGCAATGTTACAATACAACATACACCCAACATGTATACAACGATGCAACACATATCCAATGATTTGAAATAATGTACCAATGTACATATATCAAACGTTCTGAAGTAACGTAACAATGCTACGTGCATTTTACATTTTAAGATCATACAACAATACAACAGATATACAAAGGTGCATAAGAATGTACCAATGAATATATATCCACCGTTCTAGGGTCACATTACAATGCAACGTACATCCAACATGTCGAGGTCATACAACGATGCAACATATACCTATTGGCCCGAAATAACGTACAAATTGACATATATATCTATCGTTCCGAGGTAATGTTACAATGCAACGTTCATCCGACATGTCGAGTTCATACAACGATGATAATATACCTAATGGTCCGAGATAACGTATAAATGAGCAAATATTCAACGGTTTTAGATAACGTAACAATTAAATTCATATCCAGCCTTCCGAATATAATATAACAGTGCAACGAGTATCCAACATTGTCAGGTAATGTAAAAATTCGACGTATATCAAACGATCCGATATAGCGTAACAATGTATCATATAAACAACGTTCTGGGTAATGTAGCAATACAAACTGTATATAACGTTCCGAAATAACGTTCCGATTCAACGTATATATAACGTTCGTAGATAATGTAACAATGTAACATTTATCCAACTTTCCGAGATAAATAACAAGACAACGTATATCGAAATTCTTAGGTTATTGTTGTGGTTGCAATGTTGAACAATAATTAGTGAGGAATACAATGAAGACGCAAACAACAAGGAGAATGCAATAATAAGTGTATTAAAGAAAAGGTATAGTTACAGTATGTACAAATGAAGGTGTCGAGTCAGAGAGTCTTGGTGGGAGGACATGTACGCTCTTCAGCGTCACTTCCGGTGGCATTTAGGTAACACACACTAAGGCCAACCTAGGCTTGCCATTTATAGTGTAACGTTAACCGTATATGCAAATGAGTGGTTGCCACCACAACAGTTATGTAAATAGGTAACCTTTGTTCTGCGTTCCGAAGTAAAGGTATTGTTATGTGAGTGAAAATATATGTGAACTCATATACCGCAACGTTATATATGCTGTAGATTTATAATAATTTGCTTGAATTTGTCATGTAATGAGTAACACAAATCAATTAAATTACCTTTTAGAACCGTATCTAAATATTTATACACTTATATATGTGTATGTGTTCATATATACAGAGATATATGTGTATGTAACTCATTTAGTCTTAAACTTATTAAGCGATCATAACGTATTTTCTAAAATACTGCTAGGTGTAATGGGTCTAAATATAGACTATCTTTAGGTTAATTTTATGCGAAGAGTATAACAAGAGTGTTGCGACTTTCGTTAAAATTCAGATACACCAGATTTTTGTAAAATGTTTATAGTTATAAAGCACATATCAATAACTATTCCCTAGATTTCAGTACATTTTGATTATTTTAAAAAAGTGTTCAGGTTACATATTATTGGAATAGCATCTAATTTAAAAATTAAAATACATTAGATTGGCATTGACTTTGATTCATAATAATTAGACACTAATGACACAATATTCTCATAATTACATTTTTTTGATAAGACTCCTTAAGCTTAAGTCATAAATCTTAGACAGTTTCTTCAATCAAAATATTGCAATGAATTTCGATCAAAATTACTACAATGGTTTTTAGACATATGATTAAGTAAGATTTTATCTTGATTTTTATAGTCGCAAACTGTTCTGTTCGGTCAATTCATTTTACCTATTCTTGAACGGGTATGCTCCTAGTTAAATATAATTTGCTAAAAAATGGAATAGTTAAAAGAAAAAAGAAAAATCTCCCGGTGAACGTCGGGTAAATACAGCGAGTTAATAATAATAGGTGCTGATCTTAA
>OY744534.1:55017553-55022553 GCA_963556195.1 Sepiola atlantica | reverse complement strand
AATTTTTTTATGATGTCTCGCACATGAGATCTTGTGATGGGCATGTCATCAAGTGTGGCTTCAGTACGCAATGGGGAATTTTGGAGAGAGTAGTTTGCGGAATCCAAAGTGAAGTTTAACGCAAACCGATTGGGCAAGTAGTTCTACCTCATCAGTTGCCGTGCAAAAGATATCATAGTGGTTGGATGGTGGGGGAATTGTTTATTGGCCATCGTTCACCACACTATTCTAGAGTTTCCAAAAATCGCGAGCACCTAGTTTCTGTGACTTACTGCGTTTTCTGTCCATCTCTGTATACGTTCACCATGCTTCATCTATTACAATCTTACAATGATTCCCTGACGCTATAAGTGTATGTATATTTGTAGTTGACTTTTGACAGTTGAATTGTCGGAATTCATGCTGCCCCTGAGCAATAAGCTTCAGATTTCGAGGTGTAGCATTGTAGAGAGTGGAGCTTGCTGTGGAATTCTCGCATGGGACATATGCGTCGATGATTGCTTTGGCCCATTCGGTTACCTCATTTGAGAACTGATCAGCCAGGAGATAAAAAAGTTTAACTCCTTGTGGCTTCTCTGGTGTGATCTCTGATGGATTCCCAATCAGCCCTCTTGTAGTATTTCATCGTTTTGAGAAACAGCTGATCAGCTTTGCAATGAGATTTAAGAGTGATATCAATCATTACAACAAAGTTATCAGCGTTTCCGAGTGGGCTAAGGGTATTCGTCGCACAGAGTTCGGGCAGTGAGATCAAGAACAGGTCGAGAAGTGTGGCTTGCTGGTTACCAGGACCAAGGAGGTGGGTCGGAAAAGTGACCCTCTGTGAGAGGGAGTGCGCTATGGAGAAACTATATGTGGAGGTTTTAGTGATGTACATTAAAGTCACAGCGATGCACATTAAAACCCCAAATACATCTATTTGGACACTCGTGTCAAGTGAGAGTGCTTTTATTATACTTTCAGAGACAAAGTTAAAAAGGGTACAGTCCTGGGTCGAATGAGAACGGTATATGAAATATAAGAAACTAACGATGTGGTGTAACTGTAATCTAAAGCACATGTAGGCTTGATCATCTTATTCTAGCCTATGTTCTCTAGACAAGGGTGTGTGTGCCGAACATGAACTACTAGAACGTGCATGTTTGTCGGAGTCTTCACTATACAGTTGAAGGTATTAAGTAATTCAAGATGGCGTGAGGAGATTGATGATTGTAATTTATTTACACGTAGTGCTAGGATATCCGGGGGGTTTATTAGGAGAAATGTTTCTACGACATTGATGGATATTTTTTAATGTTAGCCTCAACAGCGGAAGCGAACATATTTTTTGGCGGGTGTACGGTTTAGGTTTTTTTCTTTGTACTGTCAGTTTTGTTTTAGATAGGGTGGGGAGGGCAAAGTGGGTGCGTGTTTGGTGCTAATATGCTCACACCACCATATCATTAGTTGAGACTTGATGCATAGGGGTTGTGGCCTCGGGAAAGCCCGCCGGGATAACTGTAGAATGCCTTTCACTGCGCGGCATGACACATACAGTTACCTACGATATAAACAACTGATAATGGAGCAGACGCTCATAGGGCTACCTAAGAGTTAAGGATCCTGTACTACCAGTCGGAAACAGCAGCCAGACAAGCTATCTAACCTGTACACTCAACCTGTTATGTCTAGTCATGTGAGACTTTGTGACAATTGTTTTCCCAAAGTTGCCGATATAAAGAGAGAGGGAGACGCCGTTCACTGTCCTTGTCAGGAAACAAGGCTAAGCACTAGGTGTTTTTCAAGTGTCACTGCGATTGTACCTCTGCGCCTTGCTAATAGACAGAAACGGAGTACAGAGTCCGGGCTATCAGCAGAGCCCATCTATTCCTTAAGAAATGTAAGGTTTGAAAACCGGATATTTTGTTTGAGTCTCCAACTCTAGTAAGATTGGCGATCAGGACTAAGGAGGCCTCCTAACCCCAGCGGTTTGCTGCGAAGATGTAAAAAGTCAGTAGCACAGTCTTTATATCAGAGTTTTACTTCTCATAGATGGATGACGTGACAAAATCTACGGGTCGATCACACCGAGAGGGGGGGGGGTCCTTCGTCCGTGTACTAGTCAGATATTCAGAGCCCCTGTAGTTAAAGAAAAACACATATTATATATATATATATATATATATATATATATATATATATATATATATATATATATATATATATTTAAGAGGAAGCATTATTTTAATCAATGAAACAGACCAGTGGAAAAAAGAAGGAAAATTGTTAAAATTACCTTAAGGCCTTATCGTCTGACTCTCTGAGAGGAAATGTCAGAATGGTAAATTAAAAACTAAAAGTCGAATGAGATATATATATACACACATACTATGTTTATATATATATATATATATATAGAGAGAGAGAGAGAGAGAGAGAGAGAGAAAGAGAGAGAGAGGGAGAGAGAGATATAAAGATATATATATATATATATATATATATATATATATATAGAGAGAGAGAGAGAGAGAGAGAGAGATAGAATAAGTTTACACGTCACCTTTCCGTAATAACAGATAATTGAAGATGGATTCCCCTCTCATAAGTAAAATTTACTGTGGAGACCTCCACTAATAGGCGTTGCACACCTTCTGTTATGTAATCAAATATTATACTTATGTTGTTTTATATACGAAAATATATTCTGGAGAAAATACTAAATAAAAAGTCGTATTTTATGTTATTTGGTTTTATTTTAACATATATATATATATATATATATATATATATATATATATATATATATATATATATATATATTCATGTAAAACCAAAGTGCAATAAATACTTCATATACAGTTGTATTTGAAAACAATTGTTTCTCATCATCTCACAAAGAAATGTATTCATGATATACGAAATATCACCGATTTTCACGACGAGGCTTCATCAATGTATAAAAGGTTTTCTAGTTAGGCTGACAAATTTAAATGCATCAAACATCGGTTTATTTTTTACATATTTTCTTTTGCTTAACAATTTTGTAAAAGTTATAGCCTTATTTAACCGTATATTTGCATATAAATTGTCATATTGCAATACGTTCATGGCATATATATATATATATATATATATATATATATATATATATATATATATATATATATATATATATATATATATATATATATATATTGTGTCTGTTGACAAAAAAAAACGACAGCTTACATATCGCGAGAGTGATATGTTTATCCAGGCGCGGTCATCTTCGCCGTGGGTCCAATCAGCGAAACAATACAAAAGTTAACAGCAGGGAAAACTACGCGAATTATTAAAGTAGAAACAAAAGACAAAGAGAAAATATTCATCGTCTGTAAAAGGGCGGTAAGTAACTAGGTAAGTAAACCCCACCCTTCGTTATTTGAAGACCAGGACAACCACACCCAACCCCCCATCGTTCAAAAGGATCCGTACGGGTGAACAACGGCGTTTGTCTTCCTTTTGTCAAAATGTGCACCACTAATCAAAAGCGAAACCCGGTCCTTATTAGTCGATGTACAAGGCATCGGCCATGTTTGTTGTAAACGAGGTGGGTCGGCGATTTATTTGACAAACTAATTGCGCAATCATTAAGTTTCTTTTTCTCTTTCTCTTCTACTCCTTTATCTTCTTCTTTATCTTCTTCTTTATCTTCTTTTTTATCTTCTTCTTTATCTTCTTCTTTATCTTCTTCTTCTTCTTCTTCTTTCTTCTTTTTCATCTTCTTCTTCTTTATCTTCTTCTTCTTCTTCTTCTTCTTCTTCTTCTTTCTTCTTCTTCATCTTCTTCTTCTTCCACTTCCTATTGTTCCCGTTCTTGCTCTTGTTTTTCTTCTTCTTCATTATTATTTTTTTCATTCTTATTATTATTATTATTATTATTATTATTATTATTATCATTATTATTATCATTAGTAGTATCATTATTATTATTAGTAGTAGTAGTCGTAGTAGTAGTAGTAGTATCATTATTATTATTATTATTATTTACTCACTAGGAGTTCTCACACAGGTCATCAGTGATTGCTCACCGACAACCGGTGATATTCCCTGGAGTCTGAGTGACAACAAGTCTCTCCAGATTTCCAGTATTCTCCACCTCTTTTCGATAGCCACCGCCGATCAACTTGCAGTATCACAACAGCCGTTTACCATTGATTTCTCGCTGGTAAGAACCATTGGTCTTCTCTGGGATTTGGGTGGCAATAAGCCTCCCCAAGGTCCCCGCAGTCTCTGCACTTCCAGTGGATGTCTGATGTGTGCTGTCCCTCCTCGGTCTTCTCATCCTCCTTGACCCTATGCAAATATTTTGTGTGGTGTCAGCCTAGGCTGGTACCATTTTAAAAAAATAATAATTAAAAAAATAATTACCCTATTATTATTATTATTATTATTATTATTATTATTATTATTATTATTATTATTATTATTATTATTATTATTATTCCATATTCTCCACTATTTGATGTCATCGTCATAGGTTTCTAAATTACATTCTTTAACTCTCTGTGTTTACCATATATAAGATTTAGCTTACTCTGTCAGCTTTAAGTGCTTACGACTGAGTTAAATAATAATGAAGTTCCAAACTGACAATTTAAATGTAACTACAGTTTCAATTTTCGCGACTATTGCCATAGATGTAATTTAAGTAGTTTACTTGAACTTTACATATATTTGTGACATCTTACGATTATCGGGAAATATCTATATTTTCTTTCGTCAGTACTTAGCTTCATTATATAGCCACACTGATGATGGTTAGTGAACATGAGCCATATGTTTAAATATTTATATAAAACTGATTATGTAAAGTTTCTTTCAGAGACGAGAACTTCGAGATAAAAGCTTCTATGTAGGCAATATTGCGAAAGTTCTCTCCCTTTGCGAATTAGAATACTCCCTGTAGCTTACAAGATTCGTCAGAGATTAACAGTGTTTTTCATGATGAACATTATTATAAATTTTATATATATATATATA
>OY744534.1:55010053-55015053 GCA_963556195.1 Sepiola atlantica | reverse complement strand
TTCATTTTATCGGTAATACTATATACAGTAGCAAAAAATGTATGTTTTAAAGATCATAACATGCTGAACGTATTGGCGTTACAATACAAAACTAAATAATTTTTTTGTGAAACAAATATTTTTATAAATATTTTAATTGTTTTAAATAAATTATTTTCCTATAACTTTCTAACATGACTTTACTTCTTTTCGTGTGACGATTGCTTCGTTCGCATTTTTATATCGGCCAGTTTTATCCGATCATGGGGTATCTATGCCAGTATGTCGGTTAATTTACTAATTAAAAACGTGTTTTCCTATACAATACGCAATACTAAATTGCTTTTAACGCAAATATGATATGATAATTTTGAAAAATACAATTTTTTAATACTCCATATATTATTTCCGATAAAATTACATGTGTCGGGAAACGAAACTTTCACGAGCATGTCCAATATGACGTGGTCGAGCAACGTCTCAGATTGATGAAGCAAAAAAATGCAACATTTATTCGTGTTATTTTACATTGAACTTAAAATATTAGAGTTTTTTTTACATCTGTAGATATGAACGAACTACTATTTTGCTACACATATTACCAAGTGTAGAATTTAACTTTATAAACGGAAAAATATTAACTTCCTGTTTAATAAAACAATTTGTAAGAATTTAAATTTTGAAGTCGGTGACAATGTAGTTTGTAGAATATCCAGTTAGTAACCAGAAAAGATAAACAACAAACAATAATTTTGATGAATTCAATCATTTACAATTAACTATCTAATTACCAACGTAATGTGTTGAACTAAGATGGTATGAATGGTGACATATTATTCAATTTTTCTCAGTATACAACCTTTTCAAAAAGAAATAATCACTCACTTGGAGTGTATTTTTACCTGGATGTCGGGAAATTATGAAATAACCATCGCGATAGTTTCGCAGAAATTAGTAATTAAACATTTAGTTATTGTTTAAGTGTTAGCTGATATTTTGTGCTTGATATTATTAAACTACTGTTATAATATTTTACCAGTAATTTTTATATTGTAATTATGAAACAATAATCATCCTCATTATCATCATAATGTCAATACTGGATCGATCATTGGCCATCAAATCACCATTAACTCTTAGTCTATACAAGTGACTCCATCACTGCAGTCACTGTGGATGTGTTCCATATTTCGTGCTTGATATTGCATAACTACGGGTGATGGCATAACTATTAGTAACCAGGAGATCTATACATTTATTAGTTACAAAGTTTAGACTTTATATTGAAAGAAGATATACGTTGGAAGTTGAACATGATAACAGTATTTAAGAACTTCACTTAGTACCAATTAAACATCCGTTAAGCTAAGTTAATATAGACCCAGAATTTAAGATAAATTCAGAGACAGAATATAAGTAATCTAAAATAAACTAAAATAAAAAATGTAATTCCCTTAAGATATAACGAACAAATATTACAAATAATGAAGTATTAAGTAGTTTATCATAAAGAACAAGATAACAATAATAACTAGTTGATAATTGGTTTCTAATTCTCAAATTAATAGGTGAATAATATTATTTTTAGATTAACTTAGTTTGTAGGTAAATATGGTTGCAATTAATTATGATCTTTTATTAATTAATAAATAACGATTATTTTAATATATATAAAACTTTAACTTACATTTAACAGAAAATAGAGAGGATTGTGAAAGATAGATAAACATAATATAGTGTATGTTCATTAGGGTTCACGGACGTTTTAGATCGTTCATTGAGTCATGATCAGGTTAAAAAGCAAAAAAACAAACAAGCTGGAAAAAGAACAGAATTTCACACACACACACACACACACACACACACACACACATATATATATATATATATATATATATATTCTGCACGTATCCGTTTCTCGGCTAACTTGTGAAATTATGTTCTTTTTTCCAGCTTGTTTGTTTTTTTAATTCATATATATATATATATATATATATATATATATATATATATATATATATATATATATATATATATATATATTCTTGATGTTTCATGCTTCATGTAGGGAGTACATTCCCGACGGTCGACAACTCCGATCACAAATCGACACTGATTCGCAGTCAAGAGTCTTATCCGTCGGTCACCGTCAATTAGCTGGAAGTTAGGAGGAATTTAACTTTGTAAATGCTAAGTCGGCGGGTTTTTACGACGAGCAATGAATAGTGA
This sequence comes from Sepiola atlantica, assembly GCA_963556195.1. Taxonomy (NCBI): domain Eukaryota; kingdom Metazoa; phylum Mollusca; class Cephalopoda; order Sepiida; family Sepiolidae; genus Sepiola; species Sepiola atlantica. The sequence goes on along the minus strand of OY744534.1, from coordinate 55,012,845 downwards.
TCAACAACAACAAACCGTGTTGGATCTCGCAATGAAGCTATATATATATATATATATATATATATATATATATATATATATATATATATATATTATGTAAATTTAATAATCTCGCCTGTAGCCATTTACGTTATCCTAATTGATTAGCGCGCTCGGAATTGGAGTTAAACATGCCTTTAGTTTAGTGTTTTAAAAGTGCGACTGGCGTGAATAGTTATTTCTTGTATGATGAATAGTATACCAATATTAATAATATCTAAATACTTATTATTAAATATGTATGTGAAGCCCCTTCTCAGCTGGGCACTTTAATGAGTAAATGAAGGAAACTGACAAAAGCTATAATGCATGTTCCTCACTGTTGGGCATTGTTATGACGGCCGACTATAGCTGTCCGATTCCTTTGACATATATAGGATTTATTTCTCAACTCGGCTGTAGCAATTTACGTTAGCCTCATTGGTTGTCGTGCTAGAGCATCGAGTTTAATATGACTCTTGTTCCGATATTTGAATCGTCCGACTTGCGTGAGTGGTTATTTCTACACCGATGGATACGGACGGATTAAACGTTACATATGTAGCTAATATTGACTATATAATAATTATTTGTAGCCCCGTTCTTAGCTGAGCGTTTTAATGAGTAAATAAAAAGAAGCTGTAAAAAGCTATAATGTATGTTTCTCACTGTTGGGCACTATTATGACGCCCGACTATAGCTGCCAGCTACACTTGGCATATTTACGTTAACCTCATTGGTTAGCGTGTTTGGAATTGGAATTAAATATAACCTTTGTTCCGGGGTTCGGTTCCTGCGACTGGCGTGAATGGTTATTTCTACACTGATGATTCCGCAAGGATGAAGCGTATACGTATGTAAATAATATTTAAATATTTATTATTTAATTATTATATGTAGTCCCTTCTTAGATAGACGTTTTAATAGTTAAATAAATAAAAGCTGTCAAATGCATGCACTCACTGTTGGATACTGCTATGATAGCCGTTTATAGCTGTCCGGTACCTCTGCAATATCTCGCCTGTAACCTAATTGGAGTAAAATATAACTCTGGTCCGGTGTTCGAATCGTGAATGGTTATTTCTACTTTAGTGATTCAGGAATGATGAAACGTATACGTAGAATATTAAAGTGTTTTTATATCTACAGACGATATCGTTTCGGGGTGTTTATCCTCATCAGTTCAGGAGTGGCGGTTGCCGACGCTCGCTGTCGGTCACCTGGGTTCGAACGCATTTATGCGATTCAGCATATAATCATGATCCTAACGCCTATGCCCACACGGCCGCGAGAAATAAACGTACACTTACCTGAGAGGCGGAGGCAAGCATCGAGAGTATTCAACGCTCGAGTGGAACTTTGCCTATGGCTAGGATGACAACAACTTTGTAATTTCAAATAGGACTATACTTTTAAGGCTATTAAATCTTAAAGAGGCGTTAACTATGACTGTTTATTAAATTGTAAAGTGTTTTTTATAACTACATTATATCAATATATATATATATATATATATATATATATATATATATATATATATTAGTATTTCATGTATCCACATAAAATTGTATAAGGAGATATATTTTTTTATGTATCAATGTTCAGTATTTACTTCAACAGTGTTCGATACGTACGTAGAGCTAGGTAGTAAACTATGAAAATATATTTATGGCAATTAAGCCACACAGGAAACAGGATATAAGTACATCTATAGAAAACAGAACAATAGAACAGGATATAGGAAGTAACACCAACAATAACTTTGTTCGCGGTAAGCCCAACGATTGGCTGAGAGAACAATAAAGAAGCTGATTGGTTAACTAGCTAGACGTGTATATAAAAACATCCGGTAAAAATAACCCCATGCATAAAGATGCCCCCGAGGATGAAACGCGGGAGCCTCTGTGTAACTTAATTGCCATGAATATATTTTCATAGCTTACTATATATATAGCTTTATATATATATATATATATATATATATGTATATATATATATATATATATATATATATATATATATATATATATATATATATATATATATATATATTCGCCAATGTAGCGCTGTTCTTTTGCATTTAAGATCATGTCAAAAGTAAAAGTTATCCACGAAGAGGATCTCTTCTAATTTACACATCTCAACATTGTACCACAATGTGCAATATCAGAATTAACATTTGACGTCTGTAGTACTTCGACCTCGGCCATATGTTTTTATTTGTATTCTTACCTGCCTCCATCGTCGAAATACGATTAGTACTGCCTCTTATAATCGACGTTGCGTCAAACATTGTTTGGAGAGAAATAAGTCCCCTCATGTGAGAGAGGGAAATCTGAACAATATATATATATATGGATATATATATATATATATATATATATATATATATATATATATATATATATATATATATATATATATATATATATATATATATATATTTAAATATTTTCTTTGTCGTACTAAACTTTAAAATGGCATTGAAGAGACAATATTTATTATTCATGATGAATTTAAGAAATTAAAAAGATGAAAGGGCAGCTGACCGGTTTCGTACCTAGCTCAACAGGGCCAAATATCGAGGTAATGTATAAAAAATATAAAAAGATGCTATGAGAATTATAGCGAGGGAAAGGGGTAAAAAAAAAAAGAAAAAAAAAATTCAATCAAATAGAAACAACATTAAGCCCGAGGAGATTTTCTCTTTGTTTGCAAAGAGAAGGTCTCAGGGACTTAATATAAATTGTTTCTAAGATCTTGAGATGATAAGG
>OY744534.1:54997553-55005053 GCA_963556195.1 Sepiola atlantica | reverse complement strand
CGCCTCAGACGATTAGCAATAAACTGACCCCTTCTTAAAAGGTGAGCAGGAAAAAGCTGGGAAAGCGGTCCTCCTTGAACTGCACCGGATCATAATTCAGACCTACAGAGAACAAGGCCAGATCAGAAAACGCATGACCAAGACTGCCAGTCTGATTTTGGTATGAAACCACAACCCTGAGTAACGGCTAAATTCTAGACGTTATATTCTTTTGACCCACACCATAGTGTAGAACAGTCTCTATAATTATACTGTAATTAAAGAAGCGGGTTGCTTTTTGTCTAAACATATTTAAATACTAGTATCTACTGGTGTCAGTTGCTGTTTTAAAAGTTTTAAATTTATTTTGAGAACGCCAACTCTCGAATGAATTTATATCTTTTTTTTCTGATTCAGGGCATGAATTTACGTAGTACCGATAGGAGAGGAACCTATCTTAAAAAAAGGTATTGTGGGACAAGAAAAATTTAAAATAAGTAGAAGGTTAATGTTTAAAAATTGTGCTGGGTTTTTTCTGTCAAATTATTGTATACTGTTTATGTATCTTTACGTTTCTATGTTTCAGTCTAGATATGACTTTGTTGTTGTTTCTTTATGTGTGTTATAGTGCACTTTCTATCTCAGAGATGTGTAATCCAAACACTATTCCTTTGGCAGGATCACATGTCAATAAAATAATAGACTAATGCTACTGCATACACAAAATGATGGAATATAATAAAATACAATAATAAAAGCCGTGGGACTCTACACAATGATCCGAGTGTCATGATCGGCAGGAGCTGGGTCGAAGGTCAAATGGTGGGCCCAGTCGCCATCCTGTAGAACGTAGAACCTTATTTTATCGAGGGTGGGGTGTGGGGTCTGCTGTGGGGGTGTCAATCTACATTAGTATCTAAACTTTCAATATTTTTATTTATGCCATAAAAATAAGATATTTTACTATTTGTATCATTTTAAAGTTAGTTTTTTTAATTTTCACCGAAAAGGTAAACACAAGTAAAATCTCTATTGCTTAAAATTAAAATAAAAAGGGGCGTATAGTAAAAAAAAAATATGAATAAGATTTTAAAAAAATGAAATGTGGTTAAATTGACAGAGTAACACCCTCCATTAATACCCCACCATCCCGAAAAAAATGACATTCTGTTTTTTTATGGGATAACGTGTTAACACAATCGAAAAACGAAAAGAAAGAAAAACAAATATTTTAGAATTTAGAGTGAGGGGGTCAGTGTTATATATATTTAACATAAAATGTTCCCACATTTCCGGGCCATTGTATTATTAAGGGAACTTATAAAAAAAATACAACTAACCCTTAGTCCTAGTGGCAGGATCATAAAACCACACGTGATCGCCTAAGAAAATAGCGCCCTCTCTAAAAAAAAATGCAGCGGAGTTAACCCCCATAACCAAAAAAAAAACAATTAGTTAACTACCCTAAACCTGACCCGAAAAATTAAATGTACATACGAGAATTTTCCAAACTGTATTATTTATATTATATATTATTATAAAATAATTGTTTATTTCATTTGTTTTCTTTCCATGAAGTTCAAAAAGGTAGAAACATTTTTTGAGGCGGGGGAGGGGATTTAGCGGAGGATGTTAATCTACAACCATACGAGTGGTTATAGCACTTGTCTTTGGGCTGGACGACCCGGGTTCGATTCCACTCACGGCATGCGAATTTTCGAGTCTGAAAACTCCCTCTGTCCACCCAGCAGTAAATGGGTACCTGACTAAAACTCAGGGAAGGTTCAAGGCAGCGGAACGAGAGGGATGGGCTCCGCCTTCCATATGCTGTGCCCTAGACACGGTGATTCTTAACAAATCACCGCCGCTACGGCCATGGGCAGTGTGCGATGTCGGCAACGACACTCGTGCGCGTCCAGGCTATGCGACCTTTACCTTTTTTATATCTAAATATGGATCACTATTTTGGTTTCGTAATCTGGAAAGATCACAGTGCTATTAAACTTTTGTTTTTATTTGTCAATGAGAATACTGAAAAGGACTTTGTAAACATTAAAAAAGTAAGTTTGTTGTAAAAATTGAGAAATTAGTCTTAACTTAATTAATAAAAAAGGTTATTTATTTATTTTTCACAGAAAATGTAAAAACTGCAAAACTGGGGGAAAGAGAGGGGGCATAGAAAGAGAGTAAGCGAGAAAATAACATTTTCCTTCCCACTCCTCCTTTCTCTTCTTGCTTCTACCTCGCTTCTAGCAAGCCACCCCCTACGGTAGGGTCGTCAGTGAGCGCACGGTTTCAAAACTTAGGGCGTTTTAAGCTATTTTTCCGATTTATTTATCAAATAACTTAATTATTGTTCGTAATTGTTCACAGGTAACATGAATTGGAATAAATACATTTAAGCCATTGCCAAGGCTGCTGCAACGAAATGGGATCCCTTTACCGTGCTAGTAAACTCCTCACACTTGGCATTATCCTGTATCTCTACAAAGCCACCATCTGCTCATGTATGGAGAATTGTTGTCACATCTGGACTGGTGCATCATTCACTAGTCTCTCTTTCTAAGACAATATCCGAAAAAGAGTCGCCAACTTAATAGGAAACTCACTATAAAGCAAGCTCGAGCCTCTTTCCCATCCGTGCAATGTTGCATCCTTGTGCTTGTTTTACAAAGTCTTAAATGGATTGTGCTCTTATTAACTAGCTGCTCTAGTGTCCCCTCGACGCAAATACACTAGAACAACCCGACACTCAGCTAAGGTCCATCCATTCACTGTGGAAGTCCCCAGATGCCTGAGAGAATTCTACTCCAGCAGCTTCTTTCCTCGTGCTGCCGGTCTCTGGAATTCAGTCCCTGCTTCCTGTTTCCCTGACGGAACTGACATGCAGAGGTTTAAAACGAATGTAAACAGACATTTCGCTTCACAGCTCCCAACTAAGGATGACAACCTAAATCTACTCCCTAATTCTCAGTAGCCCCTTACGTCTACAGTAATGCCCTGCCTTGTTTGGGGTTACATATGTAAATAAAAAATTAAATTAAATTAAATTAATTACTGTTAATATAGACGAAACTATTGCATATAGATAGCAAATATAAGCCAATGCAATTCCAAATAAATAATACTAAACATTAATTTATTATGAACGGTTTAAAAAATAGTTATCCTAATTAGGCAGTCAAAAGATTCTCTCTATTTTTTATCTCAACTATATATACAGAATATCAATATGGTATGTTGTATTATTGATTTAAATAACAGTAACCCGTTTTGATTATAATACTAGAGCGATAAATAGAAAAAAAACTTTCGAATTTATTCATATATATATATATATATATATATATATATATATATATATATATATGAAGCAATTCAACAAAAGATATAAGCGTCAACTAATATCTTATATTTAGTGAAACATCCGGATAAAAACTGAAGCTCAATATACTGGATAGAGCATTAATATTACAATATAAAATAAATTGACACCTTATTTTATTACTTCATTTCATAATATATATATATATATATATATAAATATATATATATATATATATATAAAATTCCCGAAACAGTTTTTCATGGTAAACAACTGATGATCCCTTAAAATAGTGTTAGAAACAAACTAATATTAAAACTGTAAAAAATAAATTGACTTACATGAGTGATTTTCCACTGGAAGACTTGGGACTATAAGTTTTGTTTTTTTGTTGTTTTTTTTAAATATAGTTTTAATGGTTGAGAAATTTCCGAGACTATATATATATATATATATATATATATATATATATATATATATATATGCACATCCAGTATGAGAAAAAAACTAAAGGGGCACATTTGATATTAAATTCGTTTATTTTTCTACTTTGTATTTCCGGTTTCATCACTTAAGAGAAATTAAATATTTTGTAGCGTAAAATCAAATATGTAAAAAATACGTTTTAATACAATCTAATATTTAAAAAACAAATACCTGTTCAAATTGTGTGACGCAATCTCTGCACAATCTCTTTTCATTGAAATTTAAAAAAATATTTATCGGTTTCATTTGTTTACACTTGATGTTCTCAATAAATTTACACAAAGAGCCAAATTATCTACCTTTCGTGATGTTGGATGGTGCAACGATCTGCGTTATAAAGTGGGATCCGCAGACTCTCTCTCTCTCTCTCTCTCTCTCTCTCTCTCTCTCTTTCTCTTTCTTTCTCTTTCTCTCTTTTCATCAAGGATTGGTTACAGACAATATCAGTCAGACCGTATATTTCTGCTTTCGGTCTAACTCTTATAAAAAAGGCTTGCCAACGCATATACGTTAACACACAAACACACCATTCGGTATGTAAAACTTTTATTTTCTCACATACACACGCACACACATCATTTCCAGACTTACTGTAAACATTCACAAGGACACAGTTTAGTAGCTAACCCAGTCGTGTTCTTGACAAATAAATGTTTTTGTATACTTCATTTTTTCGAGTTGTCGCCTTGTTGTCGTTCGTATATGCTTGTATTTTAACGTATAAATAAGGGGACACGCTACCAAGCGTCGAACACATTATTGTGCTTTCGTAAATAAATTTGGTTTAAATAAACATTTTGTAAAAAAACTATATATTATTATATTTTTTTATACATCTACTAGAAGTACAACATAAAACGTTTTGTTAATAAAACATTTTTTTAAATTAAGTATTGTGCGTATTACGAAACGTGCTTATAAATACAAATTTGTAGTTGTATTTTATTTTGTATGAATCTACAACTTTACGAAACAAAATCATTTTGGAAATAAAACTGTTTTCGGTGCAATTTTAGTATAAGCTCAATGCAGATAATTATTTTCATGTAAAAGCATTATTTTGTACTTACTCAGTCATAGTTTCTCTCTCACGACACGAAAAAGAATTTAAAAATATCAAGCAGAACTTTAATTAGAACGATTTTTCCATTTCCATGAGGGCCATATGAAACGTCGACTCGCTGACATTTTGGGAGTGGCCGGTTGATGGAATAGCTAACTAAGGGCAGATAAGTGTCGCGAAATTGTGTGCCCTAGGTAAGAAAATTATATCGTGGAAAGTATCCCGGTGAACAAATTAAAACTAATTATTTAATTTTCTATTTTTTAATTTAATAAATATATATTTTATTATTATTGCTTATGTGTTTCTTTCTTTTTAAAATCCTAACAATAAAATGGAGTTAATGCCCTTGGCTATTCTATCGACCGCTCACACCCAAAATGTCGGCTCACACCCAAAATGTCAGCGAATACAGGTTGCACATCGAAATGGAAAAATCGTTCTAATTAAAGTTCTGCTTGATATTTTTAAATTCTTTTTCGTGCCGTGAGAGAGAAACTATGACTGAGTAAGTACAAAATAATGCTTTTACATGAAAATAATTATCTGCATAGAACTTATACTAAAATTGCACCGTTTTCTTTTGAATCAAAAATGTTGCAGAACAAAATGTGTTCTTGTAATAAAAACTACGTTTTTTAGGCTATTACTAAAACGTTTTGAAAATGCACCGCTTATTTATAAAATACGCCTTATTGTTTTGTTGATAATTCAACTTCAAATAAAAAAGCGGTGTTTAGGCAAAATCTGTCCCCCTGACTGTTGCCAATTCTCGACTGCCTCAAATCCATTGGGTTAAACTCTCCCCTACAGCCACTCTCTCACAGAAGAGATGTTGCTAGTCTTACTTTTCTCTACCATTATTTTCATGGCATGTGCTCGTCTGAGCTCAACTCTATGATCCTCCCTTGTTAAACATTCACAACTAGAACTCGCCTAGTTACTATCGCTGTACATGATTTCCCCTTTCCACCTCTGCGTGCCCAAGACGAAACGAAACTTCCATGGGCAAAGTTTCATTCCTTTAACTGCCCATCCATTTTCCAGCCGACTTCAAGTACAATGTAAACAAGTTCTTGTTGAACCGTCCCCGTAAATAATCAATTCCTGTTCTGCTACAACCATCATGTCGGTGATCGCGATGTTGGACCACCGTCCACCAGTCAAACTATTTAACCCTTATCGTCAAGTGGACTTCGGGCACATTGTAAAAAAAAAACTAATTTTAATACTTAATTTCTAACACATCTCATATTTTACATCCAGTCCCTTGCCTTCGATAACAGGTGATTCTGATCATGTTCATCTAGTCACAAACTTAAGTTAAATGCAGAACAAATTAACGCATAACATAAAATATAGTATTAACACTCATTAATGATGTTAATCAATCTTTCAAACAAGTTAGAATCACTTTGACGAAAATGTAAATACCATAGAAAAATCGTTACAAACATCGGCAATATACGGAACAGCTAATATTCTCTGAAATGTACCCTAATGTTGTATTATTAGTCGCTGGGATGCTCTTGAGATGAAGACTCTAAGTGATCATGCGAAAATTTGTTTTAATAGTTTTGTGAAGTGTATGGTGCTGATCTTCCCTTTCATTCTGATTTCTCCACTGTCTTTTTTCAACTTTTTTTCGGAACTCTTCCTAATACTCGTCTTCCTACTATTACTCATGCCCTTTCTCCTATTATTATTATTATTATTATTATTATTATTATTATTATTATTATTATTATTATTATTATTATTATTATTATTATTATTATTAAAATGGAATTTTTGTTAGAAGAAAACACGACACTTGTGATGAATAAATACAACAGGACCAACAAAATAATTATAATAAAAAGAACAACAAAAACAAAAATAAAACAACAAAAACAAAAATAAAAGCAACAATAGCAATAGTAACAACAACACCAACAACAAAAGCAACAACAACAATGATTACAACAATAATAATAATAACAATAATTACAACAATAAAAACCACAACAATAATAATAATAATTACAACAGCGAAAAAACAACAATAATAATAATAATAATAAGTACAACAACAAAAACAACACCAATAATAACATTAGTTACAACAACGATAACGACAATAACAGCAATAATAAGAATAATTACAACAACAAAAACGACAACAATAATAAAAATATAATAAACAAAAAAAATAACAACAATAACAACAATAATTACAACTACAAAAACATGATGATGATGATGATGATGATGATGATGATGATGATGATGATGATGATGATGATGATGATGATGATGATGACGATGGTGGTGGTGGCGGTGGTGGCGGTGGTGGCGGTGGTGGCGGTGGTGGTGGTGGTGTAGACGGTGACGGTGGTGGTGATGATGATGATGCTGACGCCGCCGCCACCAAAATGGGAGGAATAAGATTAAATGATGGCAGGACGTAACAGGCTGGAGATAATAGCGTTTCCATATGAAAAATAAAAACAAAATAAACAAACAAGAAAAACAAAAATAAACAAGTGTGTCGACTTTAAAGAAGAAAAGAAAACTGGCAGCCACCCCCAGTTCCCGACCCCCACCCCGTCACAGAAGTACACACAAGACACGTATAAATAAAGGGGGTAGATAGTTAAATACAGAG
>OY744534.1:54987553-54995053 GCA_963556195.1 Sepiola atlantica | reverse complement strand
TCTTTCTGTTCTCCCCCACTCTCAATAATATAAACCCTCCCTTCCCTCTCATGGCGACCATCAACACCCACCCGAACCAGACCCGCGCGCGCTGCCCCTTGTACTGGTGCTCGCAAGAACCATGTCAACGTGCGTTCGTTCGTTGCTGTTACCAGTTTTATTCTGATGAGCCTTGTTTCAGGAGCGCGCACCCCGAACCCCTTTCTCACCCGACCCCTGACAAAACGGGTGTAGGTGCAGGTGGGCAGCGAGTATTTCAAGGAGGTGGTGGATTAAGGAGAAAAGGGTGGTACGACGGGGTTGATGGTTGGGACTGACAGAATCAAAAGGGTACCGGTTGTTGAGAGAAAGCCGGGTTCACAATATAAAATGTACAATGTATAAAAATCGACTAATAATATTGAACCGACGTGAGTTGTAGGTAAAGGTGGCTCCAGTCGAGCCCCCCCCCATTCAAAAAAAAAACAACAGTCCAACAAACAAAAAAAAACTAGTTATAATAGAATAAAAACCTAGTTTTAAAAAATTAATTTGTTTTCCTTTTCAAGATATTTTTTTCGCTTTACACTCGAGTTTTATAAAATAACTCAATTTTCCCCTGAGTTACTCGGGTCATATTGCCGGCCAGATGGAAGTGGAAGATTTACTTAAAAATCATTCAAATATGTGCTTTAGTTAGTTGTCTTTGCACAAGGTATAGTTAAGTACAAGGTGTGTTTGTAATGCGGTGAAAAATCCATCTCGTAAAAAAGGAACATTCTGAATTTCGGTCAAAAATTTTAAAAAATTACCTCAGTCTAGAAAGATGCCTCCTTCACTGACAGAGGGCAGAAGAAACAAAGTGTAGCATTAAAACAGATCTCAGCACAAACGTAAAACGTCAGCCATACATATATTTTTAAACGAGATGTGTACAAATCCTTTTTAGTTTTCCTTTATTTTATGTTGGCTTTCAATAAATAATCTCTAACAAAAGCTTCTTTCCTCGTGCTACTAGACTCTGGAACTACCTCCCTGCTCCCTGTTTTCGTGATGGTATGACATGCAAAAATGTTAAACTAATGTAAACAGACATTTCGCTGCACAGCTCCCAGCCCTTTTTCTCAGTAGCCCCTTACGTCTACAGTGGCGGTCTGCCTTGTTCAGGGTGAACTATGTTAACAAAAATGTAAGGTTTAGGCGAGAATCCAAAGATAATTATTAATTAAATGTTACTTGTAAATCGCGTTCAACAAAGCAGACGATAACCCTTACGTTCAATTTAATGTCATAAGAAAAATAAGACTAAGGTTTTTTTTTTGTTTTTGTTTTTTTTTTTTTTAATTTATGGCGGAGTAGTCGTTCCATAATTTATTGGCTTATTGACAGCCAATATTAATTCACAAATCTATTTCATTCCCATTTCTCCATTTTCGGGCGAGCGGGGGGGGGGTGTAATTTTATTTTATTAATTTTTCAGTTTTTATCTTTGGAATATTTTACTTTTAATTTTTCAGATTTTAAGTTTTAATTTCTCCGACGCCGGAAATGAAGAAAAGGCGATCGTATATCACGCTACCTAGAAAGAAAAGCGGTATTTTTTTTATTTGCCCACGACGTATATATCGGAAAACATTGCTGGTAGAAATGCCTAATTACAAAATAAATAACAAAAATGAAAATAAAGTTGATGATTTACATATCGTAGAAAAGTCACACAACGCGCGAGCCGCCTTTTCTTGGAGAGGCAGACATGAATATAGGCTCAAGAGAGTTCGTGATAGGAGACCAACTATAAGTGCCATTTATTAGGGTTTGAAACCGACGGTACCGATTTTTTCTGATCTTCTATGATGCATATATAAATTAATATTACGCTGTTATTTTCGATTTTCTGTTAATAATCAAGCACTCTGCTGGGGGTCTCTTCCACTTACACGACACTGTGTGTGTGTGTGTGTGGGTGGGTGTGTGTGTGTGTGTGTGTTTGTGTGTCACTGGGTTCAAATTCTTCGACCGTCATTGATTATCATCTTCGAGACTAAAGATTGCGTGAGCGTAACGCACACGTGTCTGAAGGTAAACGTTTTAAAAATATTCATAAAAAAATATTGGTAAGCCCCCTTTCAACAAGGACGAGACCTCTCTAAGAGAAACGATAATAAGCTGTCAATATAAGGGTAATTAAATGTTTCGGCTTCTGTCGTAGAACACTGTTATATACTTCTTAATGTGTATGCCCACCGACTCGACGTTATATAGAATGTAATTCTCATCTGTTCCATAGTAATTCATGGTGACTAAGTGGTTGAATACCAGGCTGCAAATTCAAACGTGACTTTGTGACCGTATTGTCTTGTCCTTCGGGGCTTGATTTACGCCGGTCTATGGGATTGTCCTGTGCAGTTCTAGGAGGTCCACCCTCCCAGGCTTTGCCTCCCCTCTTTGGGGAGGAGTAAGTTAATTGCTTACTGCTTGAGGCGCTCCTACCGGGGAATGCCGACGGGGCTGCCCAGGCAATTTTTAATTGTCAGAGTGCTCAACTCTCGAGCGCTGGCTTTTCAACCCCCACTTTCCGACCCGACCTTGGGTCACATCTTACTTGTGGGAGTAGGATAAAACTGGCCTTGTGCCTAACTCCTGGAGAGGAGTAAATAATACTTTGTGACTGTTTTCGAATTCTTCGAGTGGCAGTAATTATCATTTCCTACACTGAAGATTGCTTAAGCATGAAACACATGCTTCTGCAGGTAAAAACAAAAAATACTAATATAAAAATATTAAAAACATATATATATATATATATATATATATATATGTATAGTGGAATTCTGTTGTCACTCGGACTTAATGTTAGTAGTAGAGTTAAGGGAGGGTTGATTTTTTTTGTGCATGTGAGGGTCTGTTGCGATCCGAACTTAGCAATAGTTGTAGGGTTTAGAGAGGGTTTGTAATACTCTACTCGCCAACAACACAAAATAGTTTATCCCTTAACCAAAAAATGGTTATATGTCCTTAAAAAACGTTTTGGTTAGACACGCACTCGGAAATGGGTGATCATTTTACTCTAAATGTATATGCGGAACTGATACCTCTTTATAAATTCTAAAATAATTTCTTTCCACCCAATTTTAACACGTAATCGCCTAGAATCTAATTTTTGTTGGGGGATGGATGATTCCGCTGAGGGTCCTCATCTACTTTCAAATGTAAATATAATTATGTTTTGTGTCCATAATTTTTCAAAACTCAGTGTGCCATTTTACCTGTGCTATTCTTAACGTGCGATTTTTCCGGCGCAATTTTTACTTAAATCCGTTATCATTATCTATAGGGTTTTGTTTTACTGGCAGTTTACAATCAATAAATATTTATCATTTTACAATTAGTACCTGCAAATAATACCCATCTGAGAAGTGAATGAGACGAATTGAATAAGACAAAATGTGCAATATGTGAATCTGATGCTTACTTGAGAGTAATCCACATTTTTGTATTCGTTAAAAATTAAATAACAATTTTAGAGGTAGGAATTCTTTAAAAATCACGAAGGAAATTTATGAAGAGAAAAAGATAGAGAGAAAGAGAGGAAGGAGATGGATGATGATGATGATGATGATGATGATGATGATGATGATGATGATGATGATGATGATGATTAATCAATGTGTTTTTTAAAAACTAAACCTTGCAAAGAGGTTGGGTTTATCTCTTTAGAGGCAATCATGTATTTAAGAAACGATTCTGCCAATAAAACTTCCTTGTTCAATTATATAAAAAAAACGATTTGATGTCAAAGATCAGATAAGATTTGAACTGGGTCTGTCAATTTGTAACAGGATGTCGGCTCTCTCTCCTTTCTCTCTGATATACCCACTACCTCTCTCTCTCTCTCTCTCTTTCTAAGCTCTATCTCTCTCTAATCTCTCTAGCTAATCTCTCTCTAATCTCTCGCAGCCCCACTCTCTTGTTTCTGTAAACGTTGTTCGGAGATGGATAATATTATAGTGTCAATTTATGAGCGTATAAATCATTTTGTGCGAAAGTTGTTTTTGTAATGCCAAATACATACACACATATATACATACATACATACATACATGCAAAATACCTACATCGATGCACACATGCATACACTACATGCATGCGACCAAATAAAGACATATGCAAAAACCTCAAATCGATAATCTGGGTGCATTTGATCCGACTTGTGACTTTTTGTTTTTGTGTGTCTCTCGCATTCATACATTGTTGTAATGTACTTGCCCTAGGCTATTTCCTATTGAGCAACTTATTAAAATAATCAATATCCAAATGGCCCATAAATATCGGAAACGGCACCGGTACACCCATTGACGACGCGACTCAAACAAAAACGCGTTCCTAAAAAAATAAAAGAAAAGAAATAAATAAAGTAAAAAATTAAAATAATAATAATAATAATAATAATAATAATAATAATAATAATAATAATAATAATAATAATAATAATAATAAAAGATGAAAACAAGACGCGTCAAAGCAATCATCATTGCCGCGATTGTAGCCAATGAGCAAGAAAAGTCATTGACATAACAAAGGCAGAAGCCATGACCCTCAGTCCATCCCCACCCGCAGCCGCCATAAAAGAAAAAAGAGAAAACCGACTCCACCAGACCATGACCTCTCGAAAGGTGGCAAATGTATAACAACAATGAAATGAACACTTAAATGCAATTATGAAATATATCGATTACTAAAAACCGAAAGAAAAACTGATCTTTTTATATACTATACGGAACTCCGGAAACTTTGTTCGTTTTAAGAGATCCTATAATTTCTATTAGGTTAGATTGTCTAACCTAAAACACTAGTAGCTAACATAAAAACACTAGTAGCTATTATACACATTTCATTGTATACGATTAATTGAACACAAGTTGCTAGTTTATTCCAAACTGGTTGGATATCACGGTTTGATACATTTAACTATTAGTAAACACCCCTCCGGTTGTATATTTTCAGTAGTATACATGGCAAACAAACATATACTACACTGTCCTCAAAAGAAAAGAAAACGTAGTAACTTACAGAATGGTATGTTGCTCCCATAATAGATACAGAACTAACCACCAGGCAATAAAGTAGGGGGCAATACATGGAAATATCATGTTTTGATGTAGCAATAATACTACATAATCTCTAAAAGAGGATGTAATGCTTGGGATGATAGTTTTATAACAACAGAATTAATACTACGCTACACCCCTTCGAAAAAAGAGGGGGGAATGCCTAGGTGAATTATGTCATCACAACATAACAGATAATACACTATCTCTGTTGAATTGAGCATTGGAACATCGCAATAGTAGAGTTTCGGGTTTAGAGAGACAGATACCAAATCTCCATTCGTAATAGGTATAACGATAATGAATCAGATTAGGTTTGATAGTCTACGACGGTATTGATTAAGCTAAACACAGACCCCAAGGTTCTTGAGATCCCCGGAGTCTGTCTACATGACAGATTGACGTGAGGAAATATATATGTTTTGGGATATGGTATTCAGCATCTGAGCATGTCTATAGTTGCATTTTCGTATTGAAGACGTTGTATTCAACAGAAACATGAAAAAATATATTCCATTCTTGAAGACAACTTATATTACTGTTATACAGTTCCAATATATTATGTTACATCAATCAATCAATCAATTTTATTAGTAAACAATAGTAAAGTTCAGCAAATCAGATTAAAAGACAGAATATATTGAATTTATATATCTAAAGACGACGTTAAACCTGGATATGGTAAGCATCAGCACTATTTACTTCGACGGGCTGTTTGCGGGGTCAAAAATATGGGCAGCGAATGCTGCCTTTCGTCTTTTGAGCCGAAAGAGACGAATGTACATCTCCTGCGAGTGACTAGGTGTTAGAGTGAAACACTACTCTAAATATGCATTTACATTGCCGTCAATAATGCTGTATGCCAAGATTAGGTTTCCTCGCAACCTTGCCTGCTCAAGTGAGTACATTTTTTAAGCCGTTCTTAGTAGGTGAGCGTGGAATATCCCGTCACCATACTGGCTCCCAACCGTTGAACACGCTCTATATGTACGATATATTTTTAAACAGTTATGTATTGAGGACGGAAAGCGTCTGCTCTTAGGTTTGAAGAAGTTGTCCACAATTGTACCAATGTCATCTGCATTAGCGACAATGTTGAGTAGTTGCAGTGGAACACCGATGATAGAGGGAGTAGGCAGAGAGTGGATAGGAAGATGAATGTCTGCCTAACTTTCTTTCATCCGTAGCTACCAACGGGAAAATTAGTTTCCTTGATTTTGAGGCTAACCTCACTATCACACTGAGGTCTCGTGATACAACGATACAGCCCTGTGAAAGTATATATTTCTATATATACTAGAAATAGTATGCTACCATCCGGTCACATACTTTTGCTAGTACATATAACGAACGGACATATACTACTCTTCCCCCCCCTAAAAGGAGGAGGTAATGTCTGGGATGAGTGTATACTCTTCTCCCCTCAAAGTAGGAGGTAGTGTCTACGATGAGTGTATAATGACGAACAAACCTATAATACATTATGGCCCCTAAGAAGGAGGTAATGCCTGGGACAATGATCTAATGATAACAGAAAATATACTACACAAGTCCCAAAGGATGAGAGGATGATTGGGAGGGCGATCTCCTGTCAACAAAACAGATGAAAAAAAAGAGAAGGTAATACCTAGGACGATGGTATCATGGCCACATATCAGATACTACACAACACTCTCCCCCACAAAACGAGGAGGTAATATCCGGGAAGATTGTAACATGATAACAAAACATATACTACACCACCTCTACTTAACTGAGCATTGAAGGATAGTATATTAGTCGGAAATAGCATAGTTAATTGAACTGAGTATAAAAAGATGGGGATAGTATGGTTTTCTCTTCAGATATAGATGTAATAGTATTGTGCCAGCTTCAGACAGACATACAGCAAATCTCTATTAGTAATAGAACAAATAATATGGTTTCGGAGTCAGTTATAAAAGTAATGCTGTATTTTTTTATTAATACATACAGATACCAAATCTCAATTAGTAATCGAAGTAATAGTATAGTTTCAGCTTCAGATATAGAAGTAATAGTATAGTTTCAGATTCATGCAGATATATAGCAAATATCCATTAATAATAGATATGTTCCCTACTTATTTAAAAACAAAACAAAATAAAAGTGATTAATTTCTTACTCTGTGTAGCAAGTACCGTGTGCAGCTGTAAGATAACTGACACTACTGATCACACTTGTAAGTGATGTGGTATTCGAGTTTCGAATCTCAGCGTGTATGCACTTACCACATCTAGCCACAATAATGTGGCATAATACGATGAAAGCTGTTAGCGGATGATTATATTTATACATTATCGTAATCAATTTATTTCCGTTTCTTCGTAAATAGGTAAAATAATTTAAGGTTTTTATTAGTTAAAATATGACTGTATTTGTTTGTGACTCTTCG
>OY744534.1:54965053-54980053 GCA_963556195.1 Sepiola atlantica | reverse complement strand
GCCACCCCCCAGCAGAACCTTACAACTGGATGTCAGGTGGCTCACAATCTCTACTTCTGTGTGGCAGAATCTGCACTTGTTATTGTTGCTGAGACCACTCATCTTTTTAAAGGCATTTGTTATCAAACATTGATGTTGATCAGCCATTATCATTCTCTCTTGATCATAGTGGAGAAATCCTCTTTTCAGCCAGTCTACAGAGCCTTCCTTATCTATATATTTCTGGGATAATTAATCTGGAAAATACTTAGAACGTTGTTGGTTGGCCCATTCTTCCAGTTTTATGGAATGGAAGGTTTAGGTGTATTTCTGGTGGCTGTCCTGTCCAAAATGTTTGGCCAGTTTTATGATAGAGGTTGTTCTGCTAGCCCTGGTTTCTTGATGTTGGCATACCATCATAAGGTTTGGTTCTGGGAGCTGATCAGATATTGGCCGGTGCTTACAATAGTGACTCGATTTTGATGGTCAATTTTTGAGAGACCAATCCCCCCTGCTCCTCTTGGCAGATACAGCCTTGGTAGACACTGGTTCCTGTACACTGCTCTGTACATTGTCAACATTTTTCTTGTTTTAGTGTCTAATCTATTCATTTTCTTGTGGCCAATCAATAATTCCAAAGTTGTATGTTATCACTGGCATAGCTAATTGGTTAATGGCAGTTACTTTGTTTTTGTTTGTAAGCTGTGTTTTGCAAATTTATCTAAAACAGCGTATATATGCTCTACCATTTTTATCTCATCTTGGCATGCAATTTAATTCAAATCGTTTTCTTTTATGCAAAGGTATGTGTATTGTTCCTGTTTTTCAAGGTCGTGGATGCCCGTATCTTCATCAAGCTGTATGTTTTCTGTTTCGATCTTCTTCCCAGCTCTGAGGGAGCACTTTGCCCTTTTGTCCAATATCTTTGGGAAGCTATGTACAACCTGCAAGAGTCGGTTTCAGTCAGCATCTGAACTAGCATACAGCTTGAGATCATCCATGAAGAGCATGTGGTTGACTCTTTTGTTTACATCATGTTAGCGGCCCTGGCTTAGATTGTAGGCCCTCTGGCTTTTGTTAAGTAATTTGCTAAGCGGATCAGTTGCCAGGCAAAATAGTAGAGGAGATAATCTATCTCCTTGTAAGATTCCTCTTCTATGTGCTCTTCTGTCTGCTCATGTAATTTTATCATGGCTTCTTAAATGTGTGTTATTGTATGTGTATGTGTGTGTGTGTGTGCATATATATATATATATATATATATATATATATATATATATATATATATATATATATATATATATATATTAACAAGACTGTGTTACGTTCCAAAGACATTTTTTCAAACTATGCCAAATACATCTTTTCAGACTAAACCCTGTTGATACAATTTTTACAGATCCGTTTCGTACAGGAGGGGACCAACCAGCATGTGTATGTCAATATCGGATCTTTCCTCTCTGAATTTATCAGAAAGACAAACAAAATGTTGTCACATCGCTATGTACAATTTTTCGAATTGATACCTTTTTTGTCTTTTTGATGAATTTAGATAGGAAAGATATATTCGATATTGACAAACAAATGTTGGTTCGTCCCCTCCTAAACGAGACGGAACCGGAAAAATTGCTCTAAAAAGTTTTGTTTTGGAAAAAAACATTTTCGTAACATAAATAAAATCTTTGTCTTTGGAATGAAAAACAATCTTGTTTATTTATATATGCTGTGTTGTTACAAGTTGACAATTATCGAGCTTTTAATTAGAATTGGTGAGTATACATGAAGAATAGAAGGTATATGCTAAAATATATTTTCGCACTGTATATATATATATATATATATATTTATATATATTTATATATATATTTATATATATTTATATATATATATATGTATATGTATATATATATATATATATATATATTTATATATATATGTATATATATGTTTATATATATAAATATATATTTATATATATTTATATATATATTTATATATATTTATATATATATATATATATTTATATATATATATATATTCATATATATATTCATATATATATATTTATATATAGATATATATATTTATATATATATATATATATATATATATATATTTATACATATATATATATATTTATATTTATATATATATATATATTTATATATATATATATAGAGAGAGAGAAAGAGAGAGAGAGAGAGAGAGAGAGAGAGAGAAGGAGATATCTACATATATAGTGTATACTTGTGTATGAGTTTTGTATTAGGTAAATTCGCATGTGCGTCTATTTATGGTTTGTCGTGTGAGCGAGTGTATGCGTGATTATTTGTAGGGAAATGTGTTTCTTTTGACGTTTCATTGTGTGTGTAATTGTATACATGTGGTATTGTGTATATATTCTTCTATGTGTGTTCTTTTACATATGGATTATTTTGTGTGTGTTCTCGTCTTTGTGTGTCTGTACATATATGCTCGTGTATGCGTGAGTGTTTTATTGGGTGTGGTTGTTTTATTATGTACTAGAGAGAGATAGAGAGAGAGATAGATAGAGAGAGAGAGAGAGAGAGAGAGAGAGAGAGAGAGAGAGAGAGAGAGAGAGCGAGAAAGAGCTCGGACCTGTTGGGTCATAACCACTACCGCTATATATTCTTCTTTTGTTGCACATACCTCAATTCCGTATATGTCTCGTAATTCACAATCAAGTAAAATACATAGAAGTTCATGAAGTACCTTGTTAGCGGCTCGTTCCTGCCCGTGTCCTCTCACGTGATCTTTCCAGACTGGAGAAACACCGCCTGAAAACAAGTTCGTTAATACCCAAAAAAAAGAACCAACGGATTTAGATAAAAAAAAAATTATTCGCTTCGAAACTTTTATTCTGACCGGTGTCACAGAGATAGGTCGGTAATTTCTGGTGTATCACATTTATACATGAAATTTCAAAACGCATGTGTTCGCACCCCAAAGCTTCCGATCGAACCTTTTACTTCTCTCGCTTCTTCTTTCTTTGGATCATGTGAAGTCAGGCCTACTTCTAGCTACAATATATTTTCGTGACATTTGAATGCATACATTCTGATACTATGACTTCAGTTTCCTGTGTACGTGTGAACGACGCCCTGCGAACACAAATAATCAGATATATACTAGCAAACGTACACCCATTACTATTTTACCTTTTTACTTAATTCGGAAATATATAACCTGTCAAATATGTTTAAACTACTTTCTTGCGTAACTAAAATAAATAATTTACTTGTACATTATTATTATTTTCTCAGTATAAGTTCTCACATTGGTCATCACCAGTGATTGCTCACTAAAAATAACCGGTGGTGTTCCCTGGAGTCAGAGTAACAACAAGTCTCTCTAAATTTTTACTACTCTTCACCTCTTTCGATAACAATTGCCTTTGCGCTATTGCAACACACGTTTACCGTTAATATCTTACTGACAATGACCCTTAGTATTCCATGGGATTTGGGTGTCAAAAAGTATCTCCAAGGTCTTAGTATTCTTCGTACTTTTCTAGTGGAGGTCTGGTTAGTGCTCTCCCTCTTAAGTCTTTCCATCCTCCTTGACCTTTCACAAATGTTTGGTGTGGACCTAGCCGAAGCTGGTGTCATTACTTTTCTCGGGGGTGAGGGGCAGTTAACTGTTATCGTGTTCTTTCTGATTTGCTTTCGTGTTATCTATTGCAACTTTCATGTGACTGGTTTGTGTTCGCAGTTTATGTGGGTTGGTTTCCGATTATTATTATTATTATTATTATTATTATTATTATTATTATTATTATTATTATTATTTATATCATAAATTAAAGTGAGATGTTAACCTATTCATTGACCTGTATAGCTTTATATCCAATTATTCTGAAAATATTGGTTCACTCCCTCCGCTTTTATTAAATTTACATTTTATCTCACTCAATATATTCTCCTTAGGTAATTATCTACACATAAATCGGAAAAATCTTCACTCTCATGCCGAGATCTCCGGCCACTGCCACACACGTACACGGGTAAGACCTTATCATTATGCACATTTGTTCGTAGCACCGTAACGTTTTCATAGGCTACTCAAAATACTTTCTTTTACATCATCGCTCGACGGAATAACAGATTAGCAGATTGACTGTAATGCATACAAAGCGGTCATACGAATCAATTGTTCGTTGACAGTAAGTTATATTATTCATATGTTTAACCTTTATTTATTGTTAATACATTTTATATAACAGTTTTCGAACCATATAATATATGTAAAAAGTATTTCCAGGTGTCGACGAGTATATTAACTACTTATTTTACTCTCTGTATTTCCTATTAAAGTATTGACCGTCAGGGCTGTACAAATATCGACGTGCAAAGTACTACTTTCGCTCATTCGAAATACATAGTTTTTACATTTTCATCACACTGGAATAAAAGATCAACATATTATCAGATCAGCAAAATCACATCTCGCATACAGTAAGCGGTGTTTGGAGTCAATATGACAATCACTCATAAATAGTCGCTTTAAACATTCATAATTTAATGTAATATTTTTTTTTACTTTTAAAACATACCATATAATGCTTTTCAAAATATATAAATTCTGTGACAGAATTTTGATTCCTGGACGACGACGAGTATATTTATGTTTTTGTTTTACCTTTCTACCTACATAACATATCGATTTTCAAGGCGTTCAAAAGAAAGAGTTGAAATGTGTATTTTAAATCAATACAGACGCAGATCTTTAACATCCTCAACATAACGAGATATATATTCTGTCATTCCCTTTTTAATATGTTGCTGAGTTTGCTATAATCGCCGTCACTTTCGAAATATACTAGCAGTTAATCTGGTCAACATGATAACGCTAAATGCTGCAGCTGTTTGTCGTGCTTTACGATCATGAACATTCAAATACATCCTCACCAAATAAGACCTGCAATTACGTTGTCATGATTCTCCACATAGTTCACGGCTGTTGTCGACAATTTGTTGAGTTATTTCTTTACATAAAAATCCTATTTTTGATAACTTAATTCGGTTTAGTTATTTAAATTAAAAGTACCTTCTTTGTACGCTGTGAATGAGAAAACAGCATAAAACAGCACATTTCTGTTAGAATAAATGACAGCTTCTACGAGCATGGGAAGTAACCTAGCAATGCATTTCTTCCTAAAGGTGGTATGTTTTTTCTCTCTGTGGGAAAGTGTTGATGAGGCAGACACATCTATTTGGGGGTGAAGTGGACTTTTAACAATTTAGTTAGACTATATATAAATTTTAACGATTTCCTTATACCCACTGTGCGCGCAACTCTTCCGTATTTTTTTAGTTTTTCTATTGTCAACCGGACTTAGTAAGGTTTAGTGTTAAGAGAAAACAAAATAAAGCAGTTATTTAGAATTGATCACAGCTCACCATTTACATGTGACGGTTCTTTTAGATTATAAATTGACTTTTCACGTATCCATTACACTCACTGCGCGCATATCCTTACCGTGTTTGTTTTCATATTACCACGGGAGCTTAGGACTAGTAACAAGGTTAATGGAGGACATGTTTTTTTTTATTCACGACAAATATTACCTATCTGTGTAGGCAATTATTTAATAAATCATGTTTTCTAACTTTCATATCAGAGTGATTTTCATACGAGTGAGGGTTCGACAGAATTTAAGTGTCAGCTAGATGAACGCATAACAATACACTACATTGACCGCGGCAAAATATCTCCCACATTTGAAAGGTTGACGAAAGGAAAATGAAGCGAAGAAAAAAAGTAATGTTTTTCTTTTCCTGTTAAAATTAACACATTGCCGGGATAGAAATGATTTAATCACTTATTTTCTGTTCTCTTTCGAAAAAATGTGGTTGGCTTCTTCGTAAGAAAGAAGAAAAAAAGGGAACTCACTTAATCTTTAAAAAATCCAACTTACGGGATGTTTTTTCTTGGTCCGCCGATAAAGTTAGCTTTTAGAACTTTGGAGGTTGTCAAGTCATTTCGCCGTTGGTTTCCCCTATGTTCGTCTTTTTGAAGGTTCTCAAATAAAGACCCCTTAATGTTCCTCGTACCTAGTGTTGTGGACCTGTAAAGGGCCCGGAGAGAAGACACAAACTCGGTATTAGGTGAAGCAAAGTATATTAAAGAAAGTATAAATATAGCATATAAAGAGAGCGCACTCAACCAAAGTTAATAAGAGACTTAACAGGATAGGGCGAATCCAGGGTATTTAATTCCTTCCCACTGCAGGAATATGCGACACAAGGTCGGAAAGTGGGAGAAGAGTCAAGCCAGCGCCCCTAAAATAGAAGCACTCGGGCCTTGCAAAAAAAGCCTGGGCAGCCCCGTCGGCATCCCCCGGTAAGAGCGCCTCAGGCAGTAAGCGATAAGCTTACTCCACCCGAAAGAGGGGAAGCAAGACCTGGGAAGGTGCACCTCCTAGGACAACCCAGGACAGTATACCTTAGTCCAGCAGATAAAATGCCACCGAAATGGCTCAGTTCCTGCTGGACTGATTGTCGAGAACGAATCCTCGACTGCTATTACCACATCCCGACGTCCTTAATCAACCAAAGTTAATGAGAGACTGAACAAAATAAGGCGGATCCAGGTATATAATTCCCTCCCACAGCAGGAATATGTGACACAAGGTCGGAAAGTGGGAGTAGAGTCAAGCCAACACCCCTAAAGAAGGAGCACTCTGGCCTTGCAAAAGTAGCCTGGGAATCCCCGTCGGCATCCCCCGGTAAGAGCGCCTCAGGCAGTAAGCGATAAACCTACTCCTCCCCAAAGAGGGAAGGCAAGGCATGGGAGGGTGCACCTCCTAGGAAAACCCAGGACAATATACCTCAGCCCGGCAGATAAAAGGCCAACGAAATAGCCCTCAATCAACCGAAGTTAATGAAAGACTGAACAGGATGGGGGGGGGGTTCAACACTGAGAGGCATATGCTCCCGGTATCTCTAGTTAAGCGGAAGAGTCCATGTAGTCCGTAAGGTAGGTACCGTAATACAAATGTTAACCGTTTATGATTATTTGGTATATAAAAATTGCATCCTCGAAATAGTGACCTCTATTCACTATTGAAGACGATTTCTGAAATTTTCCATCACTCAAAAGTCATTACAGAAACATTTTGAAGAGAAGCATCACAACATAACATGCCATCTTCTCGGTCGCGTTCGTTCAGTTTCTGAGCGATTATTGATGGAAATGCAGATCATCATGCAGACTCCTTCTGAGTGTTGTATAATACAATTCAAAGGCAGAAGCAGGAGTCGAATGTGAAGAAGACTGAATAACAGAAAGTATTAGTGTCTGAACTTTGCCCGCTTCGAAGTATTCCAGGTTGGAGTGGTAAGTTGGTCGTACTGAGATTTGCAACACATATCAATATTGAGTTTCTATTCAGAACAGAATGATACCGACCTAAAGAATAATGAACTCAAAAAGCTTCCGGTGTTGCAATTACAGATTCACCATTTAAAAAAAAAACGTTTCTAAAGAAGAAGTACGGTTTTCATCAACCCAAACTATATTGATTGATGATTATATCTGAAGAATAAATGGTATGCCATTAACTGAAAACATCATTGGAACTGCCAAGATTTTCATTAGCAAGACTTTGGTGATAGTACATGTGGGAAGTATCTATGCTGAACCATATATAAATAAATTAGAAATCTTATAGTCCATAGCAGAAATAAAATCCGAAACATGTGGTTATACACACAGTATAGCGTGGCAAAACCCAAATCATGAAACTAGGTAGACCTTTAGAGCACTGCATAAACAATCTGAACGCACATATTCAATGTGTAAGGTAGACAATTTTCAAGCAAGTCTATATATTTTCCTGAAAATACTTTAAGTGACAGATCTAATCATCAAAACATAGGAGGCCTCCAGAGTGCTGAATAAATAATCCATTTTGGAGCTGCCTATCATGATCAGCATCCCCGAGTAAAAGAGGGAAGGGATTCAGATGTAGCTAGAGCCTGATCCGTTTGCTGGATCTTCGGAGGTTCCTATCGTTTTTTGGGAACAGGTGCCTGACAGCTCCGGTTACGGGACGGCTTCGACCTGAAATTGTCATCTTTCTGGTCGACTGCTTCCTGTCGCGTTTCATTAGCACGTCAACTACTGCGTCGTCCTCACGGGGCCTGCGAAAACAACGCCTCTTCATTGATTCGACAAACGGCAGTTGCTCATCTAGCCTTCACATTTAACCGCGTCGGGCATCATTCGATTTGTGGTTATGCTCTGTGGAAAATAGTTATTCTAATCGAGACTGTACACGCGTTCATATCTGCCATGCTACCAGCGTGCATTCAGCCACGCACACGAGCACACCTACCAGATATACGTAACAATAATCTACGTTCATAAAATAATGAAGCAAGATGTCGTGTGTGTGTTCCGCGCTTCAATATAGCTTTGATGTTTGCACATTAAATTATAACTTTTTTATTCATATTAATATAATATTTAAAGAAATAAAAAAAACAAAAGCACACACAAGCGGAGACGTAAACACATATCTATGTCCTTGTCTGCCCCACTTTTCTATGTCTATTTCTCTCCACTAAAAACTAAGAAAATATATTTCTTCCAATTGATATACGTCAGTGACAATTCTGATGGTCGGACATTCTCTGAATCTGCAGCAAATTTGTAATGCTAAGAACATTTCATTATCCTTAATTATTGCTGCATCCGTGTCTCATAAGCTATAGATATCTTAGTTATTCAATATCGACTGTTTAATTATGTTCCGTTCTGGTTACTCACCCTATTGCCTAGAGTATACATTCTATAATCAATAATGATACTTTCAATAGTTATGGATTTTACCAAGCACAGAAATTGTATTGATAGGGCAAATGTATTACTAAATTTTACTTAAATTTTATGCAGAGCAATTGCTTTCTCTATTATTTTTTTTGTATCTAACTTATTTAAAAAGATTTTAGGGTAGTATGAATTTAGATGGGCGCGACCTCCTAAATGTTAAACTTTACAAAAAATAGTATGCGCCCATATTATTCATCGGGTTGCGAAGAATGTATCTTCCAAATTTCATAATAATCTGTTTTTCAGTTTAAGAGATTAACCTACACACACACACACCCACACACACACACACACACACCCACACACACACACACAAACATATATATGTATATATATATATATATATATATATATATATATGTATATATATATATATATATATATATGTATATATATATATATATATATATATATATATATATATATATATATATATATATATATATATATATATATATATATATATATATATATATATATATTTAGGCAAACATTATTAAATAACACGGAGTGGTTTTGTTTGATGCGACTTTTTTTATTTTTTCAATTTTCCGAATTGTCCATCTAATGTTTCGGTCAAATTGATGTAAATATGATCCATGGCTTTCTTGTTCCATTCTTTTTTTCTTTTTTGCAAGTACTTTCGATTTGAATCGTCAAATCATCTTCAGGCGGTATTAGTTTTAGTGTCTTTACAAATCATGACTGACAAATTATGACTGAAGATGATTTGATTTACATCAATTTGACCGAAACATTAGATGGACAATTCGGAAAATTGAGAAAATAAAAAAAAGTCGCTTCAAACAAAACCACTCCGTGTTATTTAATAATGTTTGCCTAAATGAAAATATGCTGCCTAAATACACACAATATATATATATATTTGAATTGTGTTTATTTAGGCAGCATTTTCTCATTTACGCAAACATTGGTAAAAATTATCTTCTTTCTCCAGCTTTTTTGTTCATTTGCTTTTGACACCTGAGGATGATTCGACGAAGAATCGAAAACGTTCGTGAAACCTGTGAAACCTATGAAACATTTCCTTTTCATGTAATAAAAAAACATACGAATAATTAAAAATATAAAGAGGTATAATTAAACAAATGAATTCTGTTATTTTTAACAATATTTGCATAAATATCTATCTATCTATCTATCTATCTATCTATCTATATGGAGATAATTTGAATACCTATTCGACGCCATTCTCGAGTGTCTAAGGTCTCTTTGTGCAGGAGTTTTTTTAGGACAATTTGGCATGAGGACACTCCACCCTACAAGTAAACCCTGAACAAATAATATTCAAAATAATATATAATTCAAAGCCTAAATAAAATCCCCTAGGAATGGCTACAGACTGTCTTATGAAGAATACTGCACTTTCTCCTAGTGAGTTGACCTCAAGTAACAGCACATTATGTGATACTGCACCAAACTAGACGAATGTTTGTACTGGAATCCGGAAAGATTAAGAAACCACAAAAAATAATACTCTAACATAGTTAACTGGTCAATTGGGAAGGGGAAAATTAACGTGCTTCACTTAATTACTAACTCAACGTTTGAGAGGTAAATAAAAACTGTAATAAAACAGTTGAATATATATATATATATATATATATATATATATATATATATATATATATATGTGTGTGTGTGTGTGTGTGTGTGTGTGTGTGTGTGTGTGTGTTTACCTATTATAGAGATCAAGTGTTAGCTCCAGGAAGGGGTCCTTTGATTTCTGAGAACTTACTTAGTGAGGTAAAATAAAAAAAGTATATATGTATATATATATATATATATATATATATATATATATATATATATATATATATATATATATATATATAGAGAGAGAGAGAGAGAGAGAGAGAGAGAGAGAGAGAGAGAGAAATATGATACTTAGAAGGCAATACAATACAGAGGTGTGACGGAGAGACACAAGTTGGAGCAAATAAGACATAATGGTGGAACAAATTAAATAGTTTCACACTTAATACAATGTATACATACACACACACATACACACACGCACACACACACACACATATATATATATATATATATATTCACAACACACAGATATATCTGTCTATCTACACAATGTTACAATTTATTTTGTCAGATTTTCTGCATAGTCGGGGAATTCTTCTGGTATTGATTATTTTTGACAAAGGGAAGTTTCTTTTCCCGAAATATTAAATAATGATTTTTTAATCATCCGGACATCACACAAACAGCTAATAACACTCTTGCTGTTATGTAAGATTTTAGGAAAAATAAATAGTAAGTCATATTTCGTATTCGATTTATTTTTTCGTTCCTTACAACTTTCATCCTACCCGGAATTTGCATTGCCCACAGCCTTTAAAAAACATACTACTACTATACCCAGCAATGCTCCAAGCAAACTACCATTCTCTACTATATATATATATATATATATATATATATATATTTATTCATAAAAACATTATTGGTGACATATGTGCATCCACGTTTCAGTTGTACTTTCTAGGTTTGATTTTCTCTAAAAGTCTGGAAAAGTTCACTCTCGATAGAGAGTAAAACTAAACATATGTAACCAATAATGGTTGTATAACTAAACACTCTATACTAATAACAGCTCTACTTGTTATTGAGCACTTTTTATAAAAACCGGCGTTTGATTTGATTAACATCTATAGAAACAAATATAATACATGCACTATAAATATATATATATAGTAAGTTACGAAAATGTATTCATGGCAATTCAACTACACAAAGGCTTCCGCGTTTCATCCCCGTAAGTAATCGTCATTTTAGCCTGACGATTCTCTAGGGGTAT
This sequence comes from Sepiola atlantica, assembly GCA_963556195.1. Lineage (NCBI taxonomy): Eukaryota > Metazoa > Mollusca > Cephalopoda > Sepiida > Sepiolidae > Sepiola > Sepiola atlantica. The sequence goes on along the minus strand of OY744534.1, from coordinate 54,968,382 downwards.
GAAACACGGAACCTCTGTGCTGATCAATTGCCATACATTTATTTTCATAATTTAGTATCTAGCTCTACTCACGTATTGAGCAATGTTGAAGTAACTACTTGACATGTATATAACATTTTATGTTGATACATGATATAATTATAACAATAATAATAATAATAATAATAATAATAATAATAATAATAATAATAATTATTATTATTATTATTATTATTATTATATATATACAGGGTGAGCCAAAAGTAGGTGGACAGTAAAACATTTATTTAGAGATCACTTATACGTACAATTACATGTAATACAACAATTATATTAATGAGAATTAAATGTTATTTATTAACGCAAGTGTTCAAACTGCGTTCCTTCTTGATTTACACAGCTTTGAAGTCTGCCTCTTACGCTTCGACAAAAAATGTTTTTTTACTGTCCACCTACTTTTGGTTCACCCTGTATATATATATATATATATATATATATATATATATATATATATATATATATATATATATATATATATAGAGAGAGAGAGAGAGAGAGAGAGAGAGAGAGAGAGAGAGAAATAAACAGACAGAAAGATAGATAGATAGATAGATAGATAGATAGATAGATAGATAGATAGATAGATAGATATTGAGAGAAATAAATACATATACCTAACTTTATAAAAATAGAGGATACACCCACACACACACACACACATACATATATATTTATATATATATATATATATATATATATATATATATATATATATATATATATATATACTATATGTATTTATATATGATTCAACCTGTGCGTCTGTGTGCACTTGCTTGTCTATACGGGTGAACGCTTGTAAAAGTGTTGTTTGCTGGTTGGTCGGTGAGGTGAAATGTCAGCCGAAAAATATCAATAAGGAATAGGAAGCCGCGTATGTCTCTTTGTGTGGAGTGACATATGACAATTAAGAATACAAAATGAGAGGTAAAGGGAAATACGAGCCCCGATTAATTAACGCTCTTCAGATCTCATTCAAAAAAATAGTAATTTCTTCCATGCGTCATTTTTATACAACGATTGTTGTACAACATGATTATTACAAATCTTGATTCCATTTTTCTTTTTTTTATTTCGTTTTTTTTTCTTAATGTTATTCTTATTCTCCCTCCCTCGATCACTTTTCTTTATTTTTCATTTCTTTCTTCTGTTCCATTTTATTCTGTCTTTTATTCATTTTTTCCTGTCTTTTTGTTATTTCTTCTCTATTGTTTTCTTTCTTTCCCCTTTATTTTTATTCCTTCTTACTGTTCTTTCTTCCATCATTCACGCTTCGGTTTTTTATTTCTTTCTTTCTTCCTTCATTTATTTCCTTCGTCTTGCTATCTTTCTTATCTTTATTTTTTTCTTTCATTCTCTCTTTCTTTTTCTGTTATTGCAGCGTTTATTTCATTCTCACTTTGTTCTTTAAATATTCATTTCTTTTCATTTCTATATTGCATCTTTTTTCTTTTCTTTATTTATTTTCTTTCTTTTTTCCTGTATTGTTCATTGCTTTCTTTTTTTATTTTCTTTCTTTTTTTCTTTATAGTTTATTGCTTTCTTTTCTTTTTTCTTTTCTTTCTTTTTTTCTTTATTGTTTATTGCTTTTTTTCTTTCTTTTTTCTGTATTGTTTATTACTTTCTTTTCTTCTTTTTTTTTGCTTTCTTTTTTTCTTTATTTTTTATTGCTTTCTTTTCTTTCATGCTTCCTTCTATTACTCTATGTTTTCTTAATCTCTTTTTCCTTTCGCCTCCGCTCTCTGTCTCTAGTCTTTTCTTTCTTCATTGTTTTCTTCTTTACTTATCTTTCTTCTTTTCATTATAGATGTTTCCTTTTGTAGTTTAATTTTTCGTTTCTTTTTCTTTTACAAACGAGTCACCGCTTATTAAGGCCTAAATACCACTGGAGGATAAGGGTTATTAAGTCACTGAGTGGATTTGTAACGATAATTGCAACTGGTCAGAAATTGATTATTTCAGAAAACGGCTCAACAATAATTTGTTTACATTGGACTTGAAAACGCAAAGCAGCCACGTGGTACTGTGTTCTGCAGACGGTCAGTTCTAGGAAATTAACTTTGTTCATGGAAGTTCCACTTATACTTTCGTTTTTCAATCCTTCTTTGAGTTCTTTCTTTCAGATTTGATTTTCTAATTCACTGGTCCAATTTTGGTCTCATCAACCACAGCGTTACAAACCGAAATAATGAAACCAATTTCAATTTGACCATTTCTCGAATTTTAACAATTAATTTCTTTTAATAATTTTACTTTTGCGATACTGGAAATTGGTATTGTCTAACATATTTCAATTGTGACATTTTAAATGTAGTTCTGCTTTTTTTTATTATCAAACAGACCCCTGCGGTTTGTTCTTTTTATTCATCAGTTGGTGACAGTTTTTTTTATAACAGACCAACATGCCGCCATTATTAAGAAACACATTTTTTTAAACATCACTCCTTAGCAAACAATTGCAATATTTTATGAATCAAAAAAGAAATATCCTAACTAAATAGCTTAGCTATATTTTAGACCCTAACTACATTTTCTTTATGGAAATCGCTCCAGACAAGGCATGAAGCCACTTGATTTATAGAGCAAAAAAATTCTACTTCTAGGTTAAAAACTAGCCAACAATAAGTGTTAGATTAATAAATTCAGACCGACAAAACAGTAAATCGTATTCCTTTGTCAGAAACATCGCTCATGGAATATGAGGACAAAAGTACAAAATAAGGGAAGCGAGAATTACGAGACTGCCGTAATCGAACCGGAAGTTCACTTTCTACTCTCCTGAAAAAGTCGTTATAACATCAAATTCTTCAAAATAATTATAGTTATAGTAAACACTTTTCTGTGGATAAAACTTGACTGAATCTGTTGATGTTATAATGAACCGGGATTTTGTAAAGAAATATTTTTCGTAATATATTCACTGATTTGATTAAAATGATAGTTTTGAATGTATCAAACCCAACGGATTTAACCTATTTTGGTTTTATGGTAAACAATTACAGGATTTTTTCGAACAGTTGAGACGATCGTTTGGGAGGAAATAAAAATATTCCAAGCTGCAAATCAGACTCGATTCTCTTATTATATTTTCAGTTCAAGAATTTTAATTACTTTTGAACTTTCAACACACTTTCGAGGTGATCTTAAAAGAATTAGATATAGGTATATATTGCAACTCAGAAAAATAATACATTATTTAATAAAACATAGTATTTGATAAGAAGTGATGTAAAATTAAACTATATAAGTATTTTATGTAGCAAATTCACAGTGTTGTTGTTTTTATTATA
>OY744534.1:54952553-54955053 GCA_963556195.1 Sepiola atlantica | reverse complement strand
TAAAATAATCGAGGAGGGGTGACAGAAGTAAAATTAATTTTTTTTTTTTTTTTTTTTAATATATGCAGAAATATAAAAATACAAAAATATATATAAAAGAATTCTTTTTTGCTATTTAAACAAATAAATCATCTCATTTAAAATTTCGAATGTGAGCTTTTATGGGAAAAAATATATGATGAAATATTCGAGCGTTCACGATTAAAAACTACGTTTAATTATTTACGATTAAAAATTAGAAGACGAAAATGTAGGACGAAGATTTCGGTTTAGATGAGAACATATTAAAAATTTAAGTTGTATAGCGTCAAGATTCGAGATGATTTACACTATGGAATTAAAGTTTAGCGACAATTTAAAAACGGTTTATTTACAAAATTAGTAAAGATTCGGGCGTTCACGATTAATTATTTATGATTAGAAATAAAAAGACGAAAATTCAGGACGAAGATTTCGATTTCTATAGGAAATTATAAGAAAACTTAATTGGTTATAACGTCAATACGGAATTAAAGTTTGGCGACATTTAAGCACGATTAATTTACAAACTAGAGTTTTACTAAAAAAAAAAAAAAAAAAAGTTACTAATTTGTTAACATTTACCTTTACAGTTATAACTCTTATTGTAACTATACTTAAAAAGAATTGTTATTTTCAAAGAACTTTAAAACGTGCTGTTGATTTTAAACCTGTGCCTGTGTCTACATTTAGCCATCAGTTCGTCTCGTCTATTTAAAATGTTCTTATCTTCATATTTTAGTATTCTAATTTTTTCCTCTAGGCACAAATTGCATCTATGTCTAAATCCTTTATATATATATATATATATATATATATATATATATATATATACACGAGATCTGTTATTTGATCTTAGGCTAGAACAAATATTTCAAATACGTGACGGGATTCGGACCCTAATCCTCTTCAAAGTTGACCCCTTGTGCTTGCAAACACTTAGCCCATCGATCCATCCACTGCCGGAAGCACCTCTGGAAGTCTTTTTTGGAAAGGTGTTCATCTCCGCCATCGCGTTCCGCAATATCTCTTTTTTCGCACCCTCTCACCAACAGCTGCACGCCGAGCAGTTTAGGCCTGTCAAAACACTGGTCACTCTTCGCTGATGTGCGGCCATTTTTGAATCGGGGTAACCACTCCTTAGATTGTGTTACACACATCGCATCTTCTCCAAACACCTGCTGAATCTAAGGCGACGGCGGAGATGAACACCATTCTAAAATAAGGATTTCTAGAGGTGTTTCCGGCAGTGAAGGATATGTAGGCTAAGTGTGTGCAAGCACAAATGGCCTTCTTTGAAAAGGATTATGGTCCCAACACCGTCACGTATTTGAAATATATTTTTGACTTAAGATCAGATACTTTTTAAACAGGCCTTATATTTGCGTTTCGTAATTTTTTTTAAATTACTATCTCAACTTGGAGAGGAAGTTGCCTGATCCTCGGTGGTAATTCGTGGAGGATGGCTTCGCGAGTTTTTTTTTATTGACAATCTCGAGCGCTTTCATTTAACAAATATAACGAAAAAAAAAACATACAAAACAATAGTAAAACTCCGTGAAGACGATCGCAAAATCGACGTTTGTAATAAGTTAACCCCAGTTTTTATTCGTAACCTGATCACGTGCTCGACAAACGAACCCTGTAAGTCGAAAACGGTAGCGAGTTACTATTCACACTGGAACACAGGAAATCGTTGGTTTGACTATTCGAAAAATTTAATCAGAAAAAGCACAAGCAGAAACTTTCACTTCTGTTTAATTAAACATGTATCAAGGAAAAATATGTTGCTCAAATATACACACACACACACACACACACATATATATATATATATATATATATATATATATATATATATATATATATATATATATATATATATATATATATATATATATATATATATATATATATATATATATATATAAAAGGAGATTGTAGTTAGCTTGAAGCATTGCTGGTAAATATAAGTGCAGGTTTGTAATCCGGCAACTACATCGCATTGCTACAGCCTCGGATTACAAACCTGCACTTATATATATATTATATATATATATATATATATATATATATATATATAGAGAGAGAGAGAGAGAGAGAGGGGGGGGGAGATAGGGAAAGAGACGGAGATAGAGAGAGAGAGAGAGAGGGCGAAATAGATAGATAGATAGATAGATAGATAGATAGATAGATAGATAGATAGATAGATAGATAGATAGATAGATATAGAAATTTATGTTGTTACATGCTGAGAGGTTTTGTCTCCAGTATTGTCTAAATATATGTTGTTGTTTTTTCAGATAGTACTGGAACTTAATTATTTATTGAGGGGCTTTTGTATGTGATGTTATGAAGGGCGCTGACGAAGACGTTGAACAGGGGTCAGAACATTAAGACTGAATAAAATATTTCAAAATTGTCTTTGAAACGATCGTACGTCATATGATTCATGGTTTTGGAATTCTTGGAACAATGTTCA
>OY744534.1:54941800-54952353 GCA_963556195.1 Sepiola atlantica | reverse complement strand
TTCAAATTTTGTTGATCTCAACTTACCGTAGATATATATATATATATATATATATATATATATATATATATATATATATATATATATATATATATATATATATATGTATGTGTGTGTGTGTATGTATGTATGTGTGCATGTGCGTGTGTCTAAGAAGACAAAGAAAACACATAAAAAACAGGAAGAAATACAACTTACACTTTAGATTGACCGGTTCAGATAAACGAACGTCTTCAGAAAAAGTAAAGACTTGACATTTTTTGAAAAACGTGACAAAGAAGACGCGAAACGGGATCATTTTAGCGCGTGCGAAACAATTTGAAAACAAATTGCGCGCGACACAAATGATACGATTGGGAAAAAAGAAAAAGAAAGAAAAATTGAAATATAGATTAAATGCAGTAAAAATTAGTAGTACATAACCGGGCTCGGAATAGATATAGCAGTGGCGAGGTCTTTCGATTCTTGGGGAGGTGGTGATTCAGTTGCGTCTGATAATCTACACATTTATTTAGTTTCTTTTCTTTTTTTTCTTTTTTGCTTATTCTATATTTCTTTTTAATTCATTCATTCATTTTATATGATTCAGATGATACTATAGTTGGCATTGGTTTCCCAGATATTTTTCAAGTTAGAATCCTTTCTAGAATGACACCGGGTACTTACGGAAGTGACGACGTTATGGTTGCAACTATTCTAAGTTAAAGTATTTCTGTGGAACTAACTGGCTTCGAACTTGGCACACCAAGGTTGTCAGTTCGTGTCGTTAGCCACCGTCACCTCCATCTTGTTATTAAACACCTTAAAAGTGTTCGTACTTCTTATATTTCGAACTAAGAAACAAATAGTTAAAAAACCTGTTTGAAAAGAAACCATGAAAGCCAAATGATAATATTTAAAAATAGGAAAAAATATTTTGAACATAACGCATAGAAAATTCGAGCCGACTCGTCTCGAGAAAGGCAACTTGGGTGGCAAGGAATGGCTGAGAATTTGAGTAAACCTGGTGCTTTATTTTTTCATCTCTGTTTATTGTTATCGTGGCATGAAATTCAGTACGGACCCAGAAATAAGCAGTCTACGGTAACCTCCAGCTTCAAACTAATGGGAACATAAATCGTTGGAATGGTGATCACCTTAGAACGAAACGCGGCGATTGTCATTGATTCCATTTTACTAACCTATAAACAAAGGCAAAATTAGACATAGAGTCAGTTTTTTTTATTTAAATGAAATCTAGTTTCCCCACAAAAGTCAGTCTGAGTGAAAAAAAAAACGCTATATAGTCCCGTCGGAACACCTTCAAGAATGTGGACGCCTCAGGTGATGAATTGATAGTTATGCTTGGGAAGATTGCCTCCTGGTACCGAAGAACTATTACACTTGGCAGAAAAACCAAGGATCATCATTTATATTCCTTGTCTGTACTGTGTGTATACATGCACCCAATATACATACATATATATATTTGATTTTATTCTTTATTTTATTTATTCTTTAATATTTTCTACATTTTGTTATTCTACTTTATTTATTGTGTATTTGAATTACTATATACTATACATTATTATTATTATTATAATTATTATTATTATTATTATTATTATTATTATTATTATTATTATCATCATAATTATTATTATTATTTTTATTATTATTATTATTATTATTATTATTATTATTATTAATGTTATTAATAGAGTGCTATAAAATTATATAATAAGTTATATTTCCTATAATAACTGGATATATATTTTTTTAAATAATATTGAAATGTCATCTTTTTCTTGCTTGACTTCTATTTGTGATTTTATGACGGGCGCTGAAGAATAGACTTTGTGGAATTATCTGAAATATAATGCAAAATTAAAATATTATATCTATAATATGGAGAATATTTTGAAAATATTTCTTGATTGAGACCTATTCATCGCAGTCAAGTTGAAATTCATCTTGATGTTATCGAGGATTGTTGATATGCCGGTGTGTGTAGGACGCGGTAACGTGAATAATTATTATTGCCATTTCATCAACGCTCCAAGTGTGGACTTTTCATTCTACCCTATTCACGTAACCGCGTGCTACATACACCGCATATCAACATTACTCGTCGATAAAATCAAGACGAATTTCAACTTGACTGCGATAAATGTCTCAATCAAAAGAGAATTAAACGAAAAAAGAAGAGAATAAAAATATGCTTATACATTTGACAAGGGTGTATTTCACCGAAAGTGCTCAAGTTTTTGGAATAAATAAATATTTTATTTTAAACAAAATATAAAGAAATGCGTTGTCAAGATTAAAAAAAACATTTTTTTCAAAATACTATCCTTATTATTGCCACTTCATCAACGCTCCAAGTGTGGAATATATATATATATATATATATATATATATATATATATATATATATATATATATATATATATATATATATGAAGAGAGATATACTAGTGTAGACTCTTCATTATAAATGAGGAAACAATTAGTATTAGACAGTGTTCGCACTAATATGCATATAAAATCATACAATTACGTCAATAATTCAATTATATATATATTGTGATCACTTCTGATGACCTAAAAAACAATTCAATTTAAGACGGCAGCGGTTGACTGGCATGCTGTTTGCTTTCTCGCATCCTATCAACACTTGCAAGTATTTCGCTGCCCATGTTTTTTACTCGAATACATCATCGTGACGGATAGGCATATATATATATATATATATATATATATATATATATATTAAATTAAATGTATAAATACATACAAATAAAACACATTCGTTTTTATTATGAAATTGAAGATATTCATGAACTTGGAGTGAATGACAGTGACATTAACCCCATATTTTCACATCTAACTTACAAGAATCGCAGATCTATAATACCATCAGCATGTCGACGCTATATATGTGCATGGCTATACTAATTTGCATATTGATTTACAAAATTACATCTCATTAATCAAATATACGTTATTAGTGTTTTCTAATTCAATGAATGTACGCATTTAATTATCCCACAGAGTTTTATTTACGCAGTGGGGTGCAATCGTTTAGGTAGTATAAAGGAGATAGGGATGTCATATATTTGGCACGCTCTTGTTAAAGGTAAAAGAACATGACATGCTTATTGACACCTCAACACCTCCACGGTGATGACTTTGAGCACGGTATGCATGTTTGCATGTCGGTTTCTGCTGATTATGACATTTGTCCGTCTAAAGTCTTAACATATAATTTTCCTTTTTTTAGTGGACACTTTGATTGCATTATAAACGTGTGGTCCCGGAGAGGTAACATGTGGTATCGAAACATGCATTGATTTGTGTAGAACATTTTAAATGTGTATTAAATGTATATTTATAAAGATCCATTTTGTATTAAGAACTTTTAAGAAAACATTGGTTTTAAATTCATTTTGTAAATACATTTAAACTAGTTTAATAATTTGTATATATATATATATATATATATATATATATATATATATAGAGAGAGAGAGAGAGAGAGGGAGATAGAGAGAGAGAAAGAGAGACATACAGACAGACAGACAGACAGACAGATAATTGAAATAAATCAATTCATAACATTGGTTTTAAATTCATTTTGTAAATACATTTAAACTGGTTTAATAATTTGTATGTGTATATATATATATATATATAGAGAGAGAGAGAGAGAGAGACAGACAGACAGACAGACAGACAGACAGAGAAAGACAGAGAGATAATTGAAATAAATCAATTCATAACATATTATTTATATCAGTTTTATGAATTAAACATCAACAAGATCTTCTAGTGCACGATTGTTTTGCGACTATTTTTTTATTAGTTAATTCCTAAATGTCTTTTCTTCAGCACCGATTCTAGAATATCACAAATTGAAGTCAAACAAACCATCAACATTATTCACCCTAAAAAACCCTTGTTATTATAGAAATAAAACATACATAAATATTAATAATAACAAAAACTATAATAATAATAATAATAATAATAATAATAATAATAATAATAATAATAATAAAATTAATAATAATAATAAAATTAATAATAATAATAATAATGATAATAATAATAATATTTATAATAATAATAATAATAATTATAATAATAATAATAATAATAATAATAATAATAATAATAATAATAATAATACTACTACTACTAATAATAATAATAAATGTAAAAATAAAAACATAATAAAAATACCTTCAGTATTTTGAGAATATAATGTTCTAAATTTGACTAAACCGCCCTTGTCGTTGTTGGTGTAATACCTGTTCATTTATACTCAACTTAGGTCTATCCGTTTGACTTTCAAACCCTGTATATATATATATATATATATATATATATATATATATATATATATATATATATATATATATATATATATATATATATAATTGAATCTTATATTATATATATAAATATTATATATATATCATATATATATTATCTCTCTCTCTCTCTCTCTATATATATATATATATATATATATATATATATATAGTAGAGAATGGTAGTTTGCTTGAAGCATTGCTGGGTATAGTAGTAGTAAGTTTTTGAAAGGATGTGGGCCATGCAAATTCCGGGTAAGATGCAAGTTGTAAGGAACAAAAACAATAAATCGATCGAATACGAAATGTGACTTACTATTTATTTTTCCTAAAATCTTACATAACAGCAAGAGTGTTTTTAGCTGTCTGTGTTATGTCCGGGTGATTAAAAATAAAAACATAAAGGAGCACTTGAATACCCGTATATCCTCTTTCCACAAACACACAGAGATTTGTTCAAACACTCAGCGTGATATTCATGTCTCCATCTTAGCGTCTGTCAGAAACATTGGTGACCTTAGAATCACAGAATCCATCCTCATCTCCAGATTAAACCCCTCACTCAATCAGCGTCACGAGCTCCACTCACCGTTCATTCTATAATATCTACCAACCAACCCTCATATCTAACACTCATCATACTCCGTTTCCACCACTTCACTCATTACTTACCTCCTATATTAAATCATAACTCACCCAAACAATCAAATAGGCGCCTCCCCATATGAACTTCCATCCTAACACACATTCAACAACAAACCAAAACCATATTCAACATACTCCTCTAACCCACCAAAATAAGTCACCCCATAACCTAGCATTGGTAATTAATTAATCCAAACTCATATAAAATGTATACAAATAACATGCAAATATTAAATAAATAAATAATAAAATAAATTTAAAAAAATTTTTTTTATAATTTTTTTTTTAAATTTAAAAAAATAAAAAATAATAATAATTAATGAATAAATAAATAAACAAATAATGAATAAATAAAATAATTAAATATTAATATAATATATATATATATATAAAATAATAATAATAAAAAAATATGTTAACAAGATGAAAATGAGGAATATATAAATAAACAATTAAACAAACAATAATACATGCATATATGCACATATATATGTGCGTATATGTATGTATACATATATATGTATATATATATATATATATATATATATATATATATATATATATATATGTATATATGCATGTATGTGTATATACGTTATATATATATATATATATATATATATATATATATATATATAGTATTATTGTTACACAGATTACCACCTAAAGAATCCATAAAATAAATTAATTCGCATAACAGAGTTATTTCCCTTTATCTTATAGTAAATATATCAAGTTAATTCGATAAACTGATTCGACGAAACTAACAATTAATAACACTTCTTAAATAGATGATAATCAATAAATTTAATAAATCTAGAATATTTAAAATGGAAGATTAATTACTTTACTTTATATTAAAATTCTTAAAATACGAAAGAAAAAGAAAAAAGAAAAATATGAAGATAAAACACACTGAAATAAAAGTAAATAATCAAATATAAACTTAATAAAAAAAAATTATAAAAAACAAAATATATATATATATATATATATATATATATATATATTATTAAAACTAACAGTTTATCGAGCACCATACACTAAACCAACATTACCCACATATTTTTGAACACCAAATCATATATGTAACATAACCTTAAAATAAAATTTAATTTACGTTCCCTGCGAGACTGTTTTCGCTGCGGTTCTACATCTGGCACTTATTTTGTTTTGTAAGATTCTCTGCACAGTCGGAGAAATTTATTTGCTGGTTTAATTAATTTTGATAAAGGGAAGTCTCTTTTCCCGAAATATTAAATAATGATTTTTAATCACCCGGACATCACACAAACAGCTAAAAACACTCTTGCTGTTATGTAAGATTTTAGGAAAAATAAATAGTAAGTCATATTTCGTATTCGATCGATTTATTGTTTTTGTTCCTTACAACTTGCATCGTACCCGAAATTTGCATTGCCCACAGCCTTTCAAAAACTTACTACTAATATATATATATATATATATATATATATATATATATATATATATATATTATATGCAAAAAAAGTGATACATTTTCATCACATACTTAATTCTTCGTGTGGCCCTGCCCGAGTTAAGGCAACATCGCTCAGAGGGGTTCATTCTAATCTAGTAAGTTTTATTTTTCCCCGTGTCCTCGACTTTAAAAACTCTTCGTCTGCACCAATTGTCCCTTTTAAATGACAATCTTTTCTTGTTTTATATTTTGTCTGCACCAATCCGTGCGTTCTACTCGTTGAATGAATTCCATCACATACATACGTAGCTGAGAAAAACACTTTCATTAAATAGTATTCATTTTTTCGCAATTCGGATTTGTTTACTTTTCAAGACTTTCTATGAATTCGTACTCCGCCTTTAAAGTGTTAAATAGCTGGTGAAAAATTAGAACAAGAAAAAAAAATCTGAAGCATAATATTTAGAGAGAAGAACAATATTTTGAATGTAACGGACACTTCCCATTTTATGATAGAGGATCAGGGTTAGGCAGTCCCGAGTAAACAACTTGGGTGGCCGGAATTGTCTGAGTTTTCAGTCGGCTTTGCTATATTTACTTTTGTTTCTTTTTCGTTGTTGATTCTGTTATTGTCAACGGATTTAGTTTGTTACGCAAGCTTCTTAATTACACACACACGACTTAGCTAGCTAGCTAGCTAGCTATCTATCTATCTATCTATCTATCTATCTATCTATCTCCCTAAATATATATATATATATATATATATATATATATATATATATATATATATATATATATATATATATATATATATATATATATATATGTATATATACATAAATATAGATATAAGATAAAATGTGAGGATGAAAAGTCGACAGAATATATATAGGTCAGAAAACTTAAATGGATATATATATATATATATATATATATATATATATATATATAAAATACATTTCAATGACGAAATTAACAATGATATCATATAGTTCATTTCTGTTTATTTTCTTCGAATAACCTATAATATATATATATATATATATATATATATATATATATATATATATATATATATATATATGAAGCAATCCAACAAAATATATAAGTGTCAACTAATATCTTATAATTAGTGAAACATCCGGATAAACACTGAAGCTCAATATACTGGATAGAGCATTAATATTGTATGGCTTCAACAAAAAGTATGTTTTTGGGTTGATATGTTTGATGTTATGTATTTTTATGTATTTGTGTATATAATTTTATATATTTTCAAAGAGTAATTTTATTACCTGTAGTAGTATAACTGCGGTAATGGTCCTCTGAAGAGAAGAATTATCTTTGAAAACTCATGAGCTAAGGACTTAAGGATACTTTGCTTGAACTTTGAATTCTAATAAAATTTGATTGACACCTTATTTTATTACTTTATTTTATATTATAATATATATATATATAAATATATATATATAATATATATATATATATATATATATATATATATATATATATATATATATATGTGATTATTTTTATTTAACACAGACATGTACAAAATCTGCGACACTGGCATGTCGATGTTATCGATCAACAGTTATTATAAACTGAAATCTCATCAGGTAGAGTTAGAATGCGATCTACCCTGTTGATCGATAACATCGACATGCCAGTGTCGCAGATTTTATACATGTATGTGTAAATAAAAATAATCATATATAAACCTCTATTTGATATTGAGAACTTTTTATAAACCCGATTGAAATTCTTTGAATTACTACCCTGTGGATGATTTTACCTGGATTATTATCATTATTATCTCTCTCTCTCTCTCTCTCTCTCTCTCTCTCTCTCTATATATATATATATATATATATATATATATATATATATATATATATATATATATACATATATATATATATATATATATATATATACATTAAATGCATTTTAATGACGAAATGAAAATGATATCATATAGTTCATTTTTCGTTCATTGTCTTCGAATGAACCTATAATATACATATACATACACACACACACACACACACATATATATATATATATATATATATATATATATATATATATATATATATATATATATATATATATATATATATATATAGGCAAACATTATTAAATAACACGGAGTGGTTTTGTTTGATGCGACTTTTTTTATTTTTTCAATTTTCTGAATTGTCCATCTAATGTTTCGGTCAAATTGATGTAAATATGATACATGGGTTTCGTGTTCCATTCTTTTTTCTTTTTTGCAAGTACTTTCGATTTGAATCGTCAAATCCTCTTCAGGCGGTATTAGTTTTAGTGTCTTTACAAATTATGACATTACTGTTGTGCTCATTTTTTTTTTATTATAACGGCAAGTAGTTTATAACTTGAAAAGGCGTCTGTAAAATTTAAATGTACATGAGAGGGTGATGGCATTCTACACATATGAGAGATTTAAAAGTTTGACTGTTTAAACCGTTAAGAAATTGATGACGTTAAAGAAAGTGCATACAATATATATATATATATATATATATATATATATATATATATATATATATATATATATATATATGTATATGTATATATATATAGTAATTTATGAAAATATGGAGTAATATATGAAAAAAAACTTGTAGCAATTAAGCTACACAGAGGTTTTCGCGTTTCATCCCCGGAGGGAATCGTCAGTGCTATCGAGCACCGTTGAAGTAAATACTGAAAATCGCTACATACAAAAATATATCCCCTTCTAACATTTTATGTGGATATATTATATATATATATATATATATATATATATATATATATATATATATATATATATATATATATGCCTGTGTGTGTGTGGGGGGGTGCGGAGTCTATGGTGCTTCTGTAAGTGAGTGCGAATCTTGCTAGCAGGACATTCAACCTATTAACCTTAAGAATGACCTTCAACCTCTTCGTATTATTACATCGGACGAGATACTGACCTCTGACACGCTACATATTACAAACACGAGGCAGACCACGCTTACCGTTGCCACTTCTCTTCCTATCTTCATTACAATGGCGCTCGTGCATATCGGAACTGAATTTTCAGGTCTTCATTTTCGCGTGGCCTAAGCGTTCGTTGGGGCCATGAGGTTTTTCAGTTTCGTCTTGTTATACCTAATGCCTGCCCGACGGTCGGGCGTCAGCTACACGTAAGTGATCTTCCATCCGGCCAGATGCTACCGTTTTGTTGGCATTTTTTGTTTCTGGATATTATATTTTTGTTAACCATGTATTTACCTATTTACTTATTTATCTCTTCAATGAACTAACTCTTCGAATAAGCTAGGTCCACGCTATGATCCTTCACATATCGGAAACAACCGGACATGAATCTGACCCACTTCCGCTTTCGCTTGTCTGCGAGCCACGACGGCATCACGCTGTTCGTCAGCTCTTTATTCCGGGGTTATTTTTGTTTTTCTTTTCTCTAATGTCGTACCATTAAGCAAAACCATTTACTATATACTAGCCGAAGCACGCGTCTCCGTCATATAATAGATTATATCTACGAGTGCATAACCGGTATTTGAGCGGTGTTGATATAGTACATGGGTGTATCAATTTGTACCTTTATCAAGCTGGTGATACCAGATCAGGCTGCCCTGTGGCTCCCTGAGACGAAATTCACCTACATTGACGTTTTTTTTTTTTTTTTTTTTTTTTGTAAAACTTAATTATGTTCTACAAAACCAAAAACAAAAACAACAGCCCCTCTCCCTTTCTCCCTCCCCTTTTTTATTCTTATTTTTCCTACCCTACTCCCGGTCCTGGATATGACCTTAAACTACATCCGATGGTGAGATCCGGCTTACGGACTTTGGGGAATGTGGAGCCTCCTCTTAATTACCATTGCTCCCAGGTCCACCCTGACCCGGAGTGGTAGTACCTGTTAGGGTCCCAACTATGGGTTAAATAGAAACAGATATTAAAAGGGTAAAGAAACAAAAAAGAGAAGAAAACAAGACCAGATTCGGCATTAAATAACCCAAAAAGGGTTGATATGCCGTAAAACAAAACTACCAAACCTTTATCAAGCTTCTACTGCTTTATAGCTA
>OY744534.1:54934300-54936800 GCA_963556195.1 Sepiola atlantica | reverse complement strand
CATCATTTTCAATCCTCTCATATTATTGTTCGACAAAACATCAATATCGTGAATAATTATCCTTCACTGGCTTTAATTTCGATAAGTATTGACTCATTAGTAAAGTTTACCAAAATATATGTGTTAAAATACGTTGTTTACGAGTTGAATTGAAAAAGTAGTTAAATAAGCTAAAGTACCTATAAACAAAACGATTTCAAAATAGCTTTAGAGTTCCAAAAATTGAAGACACCACCTATAGACGGGTACACTATCTGGTTATATACATCCGGGGACTTTCGTCGGTTAGAGAGTAATCTTTACGCAAACTATGCCGACGTGATAGAAAATATATCGCCTGCTCGACCACAGCTGCTAGACCGTAGGGATTCCCGCCGGCTGACTGGACACGTGATGTTGATCTCGCTTAACACTGTTTAAACAGTCGGGTGTAGTTTTCCGGCGGAAACGTCCGACCAGCTACGAAGAAATCCAGTCAGACGGAATCGCGGGGCGTGAAACGTTTCACAAGCATAGCTTGTCCATTCGTGACATCTTTATTTAACAGCAAACCCATATATATATATATATATATATATATATATATATATATATATATATATATATATATATATATATATATATATATATATATATATGCCTATATATATATGCCTATATATATATCTATAGAGAGAGAGAGAGATGTATATGTATATGTATATGTATATGTATATATATATACATATATATATATATATATATATATATATATGTAGATATGTATACATACATATATATATATATATATATATATATATATATATATATATATTGACTGGAACATACAGTTTTTATTGGAAGTAGGTTTTACCAAATTACTATGAGGTTTTGAGACAATATGTAATTTCTCTGAATCAATATTTTCTTGTTTTATATATATGATGGAGGTAAAAGTTGTACTTAAATGTGATATGAATTTAATGAACTTATTTCAGATCAAAAAGAGTTTCTAGTTAACACAAACATTCTTCTGAAAAACTTTTTCTACACACATATATATATATATATATATATATATATATATATATATATATATATATATATATATGCAGACAAGGGAGAGGGAAAGAGAGAACGTTATCTGCAGCAACGTGGTCAGCCGTCTTTACGACTGATCAGTATGACTAGATCTAGCGAGATTCGAAATCGGGACCCAAGTGACTGACATATTACGGTCTAACAACTGATATATATATATATATATATATATATATATATTTAGATTTTTCACTTATAAAATAGATCATTCAGTGAAGACCGGGGTTGTTCCAATAAAAACAAGCTCGATGATACTCGATTACAGAGTACAGAGCATTTATATGTGATTTTATGAAGGTTTACCAAAGCATTCCTTTCAGGACACCAATGATCACCATTAAAGATATTTTTTCTTACAAATACTATTTATTCAAATTAAATGTATTTTCCTACACGTGTTTCACTACCAAGCAGTTACTTGCTTGGCAGATCATCAGGGAAATTAAATGTCTGGAATACTGGTTTCAACTGCCGACAATACCCAATGTGGCGTTGCAATAGTTGAGGTCACTTAAGAAGAGAAGAAGTAAAAAATAAAAATAAAAGTAAAAAATTAAAAAACAAGGAAGAACAACGATAAAAAAAAGAAAGTCCTAGAAACGTCTTAGAAAAGTAGCTCGTGCATTATTTCTTCCACCAAGCCAACAAGGAAATAATCGGTCCACAATACATTCAAGAAAACAAAAAAACCGGAACAATGTGCGATAATACACTTTCACGTCGGCCGGCACAATGATGAATAAATCCCCCCCCCACACAAAAAAACAAAAGAACTAAATCATTCAAGATACCGCTCACAAGTTACCATTCCAATCCAATGATAGTATGGGAATTCTAAATCCAACTTCTCACAAAGAAAAGTCAACACAAATGTTCGTCCGCAATGTAGCATCCTTATGTTTGTTTTACAAATACTTCAATAGATTATGCTCCGATGAATTGGCTACTCTGGTGCCCCCTCGACGTAAATTCACTAGACTTACTGGACAATCAGCTGAATCTCATTCTTTCACTGTGCAGGTCCCCAGATGCCGGAGAGCCTTCTACTCAAATAGCTTTTTTCCTCGTGTTGTTGGCCCCTGTAACTCCCTCCCTGACCCCTGTTTCCCCGACAGTCCTGACATGCAGAAATTTAAAACTAATGTAAACAGACATCTCGCTGCGCAGATCCCAATTTAGGCTGAACCCCCAAACCTTCTGCCCTTTTCTTTTGTCTCAGTAGCCCCTTACGTCTACAGTGGCGGCCCGCCTTGTTTGGGGTTAACTATGTTAAAAAAAAAAACAAAAAAAAAAAACTGATACAGTTCATCCAAGTCATAAAGTTTAAAACAATTCCGATAAAAATGTCAGAGAAGTCGATTAAAAAAGAGTTCAGGTGGTGATGGGTTGTCCAAAATGAACAAGTTATCCAGGCGGGAAA
>OY744534.1:54889300-54929300 GCA_963556195.1 Sepiola atlantica | reverse complement strand
TAAAAACAGGAAAAAGTAGAACGCACAGAGAAAACGTCATTGGCGCGCGTTTAACTATTCGAAAAAGGAAAGAATAATAAAATGCTCGTGCGGAGAAGCGTTAAAAATAAACTGGATAAATCAATAAATAAATGGGGGGGGAATCAAAAATATGGATGAAGTGTAGTAAAAAGGAAACAGTTTCTTTAACCACAATCGCAATGGCGCATCGCGCAATAGATTGCAGTGTTTGGGTACGGTTTTTGCCAGATGTTTGCTTAAGCAATAAGATCCGAGTCTGAGGGTTATCTAAAGAGAGGGACATTTGCAATATTGTTTTCAGGAAAAACTGTTTTCATATTTCCTTTAAATTATGCTTTTCATTGAACAAAGACTAAAATAATTATTTTTTAAATACTAGTGTCAATATCCACATACATTTATATTTCATCTTAACTAAGGCTCATCAGTGTGACTTGATATAACTAAATGTATCACCAGTAGCAGGATTTGGTAGTCGTACTAAAATAACGTTTGATCTCTATCCGGCATCTTTGCGCCCACTGAGACAGGAATATGTCGTAGAAATATGTACGTTTGTTTATCACCTAAACATTTACTGTATTTTTTATGTAATTGGTGTATTGGTGAGTGTAGCGTTCGTTGTTTCTGCTTACTTCTACACTTCGGATTGTTTCACTTCCTAAGTGATTAAGATGCAAACAATTGCATTATTCGCCGCTCTTAACTTTTTATGACGTATTTTTCGTAAATATATATATTTTAATTAATTTTATACGTACATAAAATTAATCCATGGGCACGCGTTTCTGACTCACAACCGTCATCTTAGACAAGGATCGAACCTTCGATACTGATGTCTATAGTGCAGCGTTTTTACCATTGGATCAAGACGCCCTGATGTCTATAGTCCTGCATCTTACCATTGAACTACGACACCCCATATATATATATATATATATATATATATATATATATATATATATATATATATATATATATATATATAATTACTCTATTCAATATTTATAATTATTCTTTTGTAAATATCAAGAGACTAATTATTTCTACATTTAATGTACAGACGTGCGTCTATGCACACCACAAACACGTATGTAAATTCGATTGCAAAATAATAACTTTCGTTACTATTGTAACGTTGTGACAATGAAATGTTACTAAAACCTTCTTAATTATCTTGATTATTTTTCATGCGTGCGTTCATTATACGTGAATGCGTGTCCTTAGATTAGATTCTGTAAGCGTTTGTGTGTAAATTTATCAATTCGTTTTACGCGACATTCATGTACACATTCTTGTTATTCTTTCAACGAGATGCACATGTGTGTGCATTGGTGTGCACTCATTCAGTAGTCACGCTACTTTTTTTCAAGAGACAAGCGACAAGTTAAAATGTCCATTTTAATAAGAGTGTGTAATTTACCTTAGATTCTCTCTACCGTATCCTTCTTATTCTCTTTCACCGCCGCTATCGTCGCCATTGATTTATCCGTCCTTTATTTTTCTCATTGATGACTGGTCGTTATCGTTCAGAGATTTTTTCTGCCAAGTTGATTATCTGTAATCAACTTCCCTTCGCTTCAGAACGAACACTCCACGGCTTTCATTTAGAATGTCAATTATTTTATTTTTCTGAGAAAAACATTAATTTATCTGAGAGAGAAACTAGATTCTCTTAACTAACTGTCTATTTCATACATCTGCAAACGTTTGGGTACATAACTTATCTTATTAGAGGATACATAAGTTGAGAGACGAACATAAATCGCTTTACGACTATGTTCACTCATTCAACATTCTAAAGCATATTATTTGGACGTCTGTTTATCTTCGCTTCCACACAGAACTCATCTGAAACCTATGTTTCTTTGTCAACGACAAACAGTGATCGTCATATCGCCTGATGTCTCTTGTTTTTTCACTTTTTACTTTGTGGTTTGAGCAGCGGGCCATCATATCTGATTATTCAATCGTGGGAACGCATTAATTTATCAAGGTCTGTGTCATTCTAAACCATACTTAGATCGACCCATGTCAAAATTCAAACTAGTTGATTCACTCGTATCCGATATAGGGGCCTCCATAATGCAACACTTTTATTGAAGAATAATAAAGAATACTACCTAATAATAATAATAATAATAATAATAATAATAATAATAATAATAATAATAATAATAATTATTATTATTATTATAATAATACTAATAAACTATTGTAATGTTCTAAACGTGCTCACTTAATTTTTTAAATCCTTTTTATCATCAACGACAAGGGTCCGTATTTATGTATGACGTACCTTATATCGTGTTCTTTTTTTACAACTGTACGTGTTATCGATAACGCGCTTACCCTCCTCTTTATCGTCGATGTGTCTATTGTGCCGCGCGATTCTCTTAGTTATCTTCGTCGCTTCTTTCTCATTCACCTCCGTTGTCGTCCAGTTTTCGTGCTCGCTGTTACATTAATATTTACGTCTAGTGGTCGCTGTGTTTTTCCATTAGCCTCTTCTTTTCTAAAGCCGTGATCGTCATCACTGTGGTTTTGGATTTTTGTGAAAATATAACTTTTTATCTTGTACAGAAAGTAAATCAAACATGTTTCCTGGCAATTCAACATCTTTGGCGTTATTACTTTATGTCCACTAACATTTTTTTGTGTCTGACCTTCTTTGACCTCAAATTTTAAATTTGACCCTTATAGGTTATCTCTGCCTGCTATTTCCCTGGGAACTAGTTTATTTTTTTATAAGCTACTATGTCGCTTCGCCATGCACTGCTCGCCCGTCTAAAATTCATACTAGCTCATGTAACCCTATACGACATACGTCCATCCGTAATGTAACACTATTAAAATTGGATATTATGTATCTATGTGTCTGAAGCCGAATCTATCCTATTTTAGACAATTCTACTTAGTATTAAATAGTATAGGATGAAAGTAGTTTAATATAATAGCATGGGGGTAATTACTTCATACTATGCTGAAGTAATACATATCCAAAAACAACATATATTATGATGTTTGATATATCTTTCTATCTGATTTAATGTGTTTGCTTGTTAGTGTTGAAACACATTTCAACCAATATAAGATCGTATCAGGTCAACTTTTTCTCACTCTTTTTCACAATGTTTCTTCTCTGTGACCGTGTTTTAGAGTGTTGAATTTGACTATTCATAATGTGTGAGCGTTTTCTTATATTTAAGTTTGCATATGCTTTTTGAGTTGTTTGAGATTATTTGAGCTATTCTTTTAAAGAGTTTTTTCAAATTGTTTATTTGGTGCCAAGATACTAAACATTTGTATGCAAGCTGATTGGTATTTCTTTCTTGTCAGATATTATTAAGTAGTGTAGCATTTTCTATGCTGTCATAATACTATCCTCCCAGGCATTACTTCATCCTTTGAGAGTTTGGGGTAGTATAGTATCTGTTTGTTGTCATGAAACCGCCCTCACAAGTAGTAGCTATTTCTTTGAAAAGGCAGTATATACTATCAAAATTGTTGACTATTTTTCATTGAACGTATGTCCCTTTGATAGATCGCAAATACTTTTTGTTTCCATTCGATTTTCTGCCTTTCTGTCAAAATCGAAGCGTAGTAACTGTTCTTAGTGCGATTTTTTTATAAAATTAAAAGAACCAGATGTATTCGCAAATCTGTATTGTATTATCTTTTGATAAAAAAAAACTTATGTTGTATCTGTTTCTCCTCTGAAGAAAATGGCTTCATTCATATAATGATATCAGATCACATCTGACCCGTTGGGTAAGTATTTGTTACATGAGTAAGTATATACACTTTTTCTTGATCATAATAATGATTTTTTATCCGCTATTCAGCTCTCTTTTTCTTCCCCTTCCTCATTAATCTAAATAAAATTGCCTCGTTTATAGAAAGACACCTTATTGCATCTGACCCGTTGAGTCAGTGTTTGTATGTTATTTTAGTAAATATATCATCTCTTTCTTGAAAATAACAATTCGTTTTGTTATCCGTTCTTCCCTTATATTTCTATTCTCTCTCCCCTTCTCTCTTTCACTCACTCTCTATATAGAAATAAGCATTTTTATATTCTGATATTCGATAACCTTTGGCCCGTTGGATAAGTACTTATTTGTGTTATCATTAAATATATAACTTTTTTCTCGAGATTTATCATTTGTCTTTTATGTTCTCTTTCCTCTATTTCTCTCATCATTTTGTCTTACCTCTCAAAATATACTTATTTTTATAATGACACTAGATCACTCTTAACGACTTGGGTTAGTATTTGTTCATGATATTATTATATATTTTTTTCTTTATAAAAATCATGTTTTTTTCGCTATTCCCTTCCCTTTCCCTTTCCCTTCCCCTTACTCTCCTCTCTAAAAACATTGTCGTATTTACTGTGTCGTCAAGGGACAATACTTTTATTATTATTATTATTATTATTATTATTATTATTATTATTATTATTATTATTATTATTATTATTATTATTATTATTATTATTATTATTATTATTTATACTCACTAGGAGTTCTCACACATATCACCATTGTTGATTGCTCACCGACAACAATCAGTGGTATTTCCTAGAGTCTGGGTGACAACAAGCCTCCCCAGATGTCCACTATTGTTCACCTCTTTTCGATAACCACCGCAAATTACCTTGCATTATCGAAGCAGTCGCTTACCATTGATTTCTCGCTGGTAAGTACCATTGGTCTTCTCTGGAATGTGGGTGGCTATAAGCCTCCCCAAGATCACAGCACTCCAAGCACTCTTCCAATGGAGGTCTGGTTTGTGCTGTCCCTAATCGGTCATTATCACCCTCCTCAGCCCTCTACAAATATTTTGTCTGGTATCAGCCTAGGCCAGCACCATTTTTTTTTCATTAATTTATTAATTTATTATTTTTTTTGGAAGGGGAAGAGGGCAATGGAAAGATGAGAGCTTATGGTGTTTCTTGCAATTTCTGTTCATTGGTTCATTTTTGTGTAGTATCAGCTGAGTCGGTTTAATTTATTAGGGGCAGCTTATGAAGTGAGATTTCTTGCAGTTTCTGTTCCTTAGTTGATGGTGTGGTGTTCTTCGTGTGGTTTTTTTTTTACTTCCTGTTGTAAATTCCATGTAACTGGTTACCTTTTGTAGCTCATGTGGGTTGGTTTCCGCATTCAAGGATTTTCCTTAAGATTGCAAATGTTTTGATCATTGCCGCCCTTTTTCTGGTTTCGATGGTCCCTTTGATTCAATTTTATCCCAGTCTTTTTTCCAGTTTTTTGGGGATTGTCCCTAGTGCTTCTACGATTATTGGTATTATACTAACTTTCTTCATGCTCTATATTCCTTTCAGTTCTCTGTATATTTGCTTCGCTTTTCCGTCTCTTTGTTCTTCACTCTGTGGTTTGCTGGGGCAGCGAATTCTACGATTGTGCAAAATTTTTCGTTCTTGTCGATTATAATAACATCTGGTCTCCTTGCTAGTATGAGTTTATCTGTTTGTATATCCATATTACAGGAGATATGTTGTTTTACGTTTCCAGTACTGTTTCTGGTGTATGTTTGTACCATTTGTCTGCGTATTCGAAATTCAATTGTTTGCACAGTTCCCCACACAGTCGTATATGTTCTTGTATTCTCTTCGGGTGAGTTTGCTACATTCACTTATTATATGATTTACTGTTTCGTATCTTTGTCCACACAGTCTGTATTTACTGTTGTTATTATGTTTGATCTATTTTAGCTTGTATGTAGTTTGCCCTAATCGCATTGTTCTGTGCAGCCATCAGTAAATATTACGTTTCTCTGTTCAAGTGTCCTTTTCATAGCCATGCCCAACGATTTCGTTGGTTTCTTCTTTTGTCAGTCTTATGAAGCGTCCATGTTTTTCTTCCCAATTTTCTTTTCTTTTATTTTTGTTTCTGATTTCGGTGCTTCACGAGTTGGCTCTTGCTGCGGTGATTAGCCTTTCCGTGTTCTGAGTTATGTATTTCTCCAGCTCTTTTTTTAGTCTTCCACATAATCGTCTATACTATTAGTATTATTATCATTATTATTTACTAGTAATCTCAACTTTTGAATGTTATGAGTTGGATTTTTTGTTCTTTTTTGAACATCGAGTCAATTCCATTCACTTTGGACATTCACGCTGTACTTTAACACTTTCGCCGTTGTTTACAGGCAAGTTTTTTTACAGAATTGGAAATTGAAATTGTCTCGACAATCTGTTTAAGCTTTTTGGGGTGGCTTTTCTTTATGGTTCCAAGCATTCCAACTACAACGCGAATCACCTTTACTTCTTCTCATTTTCATTTTAAATCTTGATATTTTGTTCGTGTTCTTTCTCCTGCACTCTGATATCGAAGGGGCAGGCTATATCAATGATTAAGCAAGTTATCTTGTTCTTATTTAGAATGATTACGTCGGGTTTGGAATGTTCAAGAACCTTATCCAAACCAATCTTCATCTTTCCAAGCAAAACGAAGCGTTATTATTATTATTATTATTATTATTATTATTATTATTATTAGTAGTAGTAGTAGTAGTAGTAGTAGTAGTAGTAGTAGTATTTACTCAGTAGGAGTTATCACACTGGTCATCGTCAGTGATCGCCCACTGCCGACGACCTGTGGTATTCCCTGGAGTCTGAGTGACAACAAGTCTCCTCAGACTTCCAGTATGCTCCACCTCTTTTCGTTCATCACCGCTGATGACCTTGCGGTAATCGCAACAGCCACCTACCAACGATTTCCCGCTGATTAGGGCCATTGGTCCCCTCTGGGGCCCGAGTGGCAACAAGCCTCCCCAAGGTCCCAGAGCTGTCCGCGCTTTTCCAGTGGAGGTCTGGTTTGCGCTTTCCCTCCTCGACCCTCTGTCCATAACTTTCGTGGCGTCAGCCTATTATTATTATTATTATTATTATTATTATTATTATTATTATTATTATTATTATTATTATTATTATTATTATTATTGTTGTTATTATTATTATTATTATTATTATTATTATTATTATTATTATTATTATTACACCTGTAGTCTTACACAACCAAAGCTTGAAAGTATAGTCTACCCTACTATTCTATATATATAACCAAAGCGAAATAATAGAGAAAGAAACTTTTCCACATACACTCCCATTTGCAAACAAATAGCACCTGGTATTTCTTATTACTTACCTGGCTCAGCGTTGCTCAATGACGGTTACTTTATAGTCGTAGATCTACGATGTACTGGGAAGGACAGTTTTCATGTATTGGCTATGAATCTTTTTACGAAAGTTGAGGTTCTTACGTCTAATTATCGCAAAGTAGTTAGCGGACATACTTACAGACGGAACAAACCGGCAGGCAATTTTCGCTTTTCAGAAAAGGACTTCGGAATATTTCCACTGAATTTTTTCAATCAGGATATATTAATTTGTTGAAGCAAGATGCAGTCTGGTGCCGTCCTGTCTACCGGCCATCTGTCCTAGATGCTGCTCAGTAGCCCTTTTTGACACGAAAAAGCCGGTCAGGTGTATGATGAATAGCGGAAACTGACATTGGTATAGATTTGTTGGCGTCATGACGGACTAACTCGGTGAACTTGGCTTGAAGGATCGCGCTGGGCAAAATATGAAGCTAGTCTAGCTATTTACAAAAAAAAAGAGAGAGGAAAAGAAAATTATGACTGTACACGGATATTAATGATTATTATATAGTCAACAAGCATCTCTTTTCGCATGTGTTATATATATATATATACATATATATACACACATATATATATACATATATATATATGTATATATATATGTATATATATACATATATATGCATATATACACATATATATGTATATATATACATATATATATATACACATATATATACACATATGTATCTATATATATACACAGACATATGTATACACACACACACACACACACACACACATATATATATATATATATATATATATATATATATATACATGTGTGTGTGCGTGTGTGGGTGAATGTGTATGTGTGGGTTTTTATGTATGTAGTTCACGTTCAAATTAATAATGGTTGTCCGCGTTGTCATATATATATATATATATATATATATATATATATACATTTATGTACGTAGTTTCCGTTCAAATTAATAATGGTTGTCCGCGTTGTCATATATATATATATATATATATATATATATATATATATATATATATATATATATATATATATATATATATGACAACGCGGACAACCATTATTAATTTGAACGGAAACTACGTACATAAATGTATATATATATATATATATATATATATATATATATATATATATATATATATATATGACAACGCGGACAACCATTATTAATTTGAACGTGAACTACATACATAAAAACCCACACATACACATTCACCCACACACGCACACACACATGTATATATATATATATATATATATATATATATATATATATATATATATATATATATATCATAATATAAAATGAAATAATAAAATGAAATAATATAAAATGCTATTAATGCTCTATCCAATATATTGAGTCTCAGTCTTTATCCGGATGTTTCACTAATTTAAAGATATTAGTTGCCTATACTGAATACCCATGATAAAGTTATATATTCCAGATAAAACCTCAATCTTAAACACGTGACCTATAGATTTAAAAAAAATTCTAATTGCGCATATATCTACCGGAAAATTATTTCAATTGAAATTGATACAGACTATATGCTCATCAGAAAAATCAGGAATCTTTTAAAGTTTTACTCTTATGTAATAGTGATAATAAAATAGACTTATAACCGCGTGTGCGCTTGGATAAACATTGTTAGGTGTTTATTTTCAGAGCTGGATCATAATATTTTAAATATTAATTAAAAATATCATAAATCTTGTTATCTACCGAATTATAATATATATATACATATATATATATATATATATATATATATATATATATATATATATATATATATATATATATATATATATATATATTACGCTTTCATGTATCTACATAATATTTCATAAGAAGATAGACTTTTTTATGTATCAATTTTCAGCATTTACTTCAACAGTACTCGATACGTAAGTAGAGATAGGTAGTAAGCTATGAAAATATATTTATGGTAATTAAGCTACACAGAGGCTCCCGCGTTTCATCCCCGGGTAAATATTCAGGCTAAAATGCATGGAGTTAGCTTGTTAACCAGTCAGATTATGTGTTGTTCTTTTAGCCAAACGTTGGGCTACCCACGAACAAAGGTCCGGTTAGTTTTACTTCCTATATCCTCTTCTATTGTTCTGTTTTCAATAGTGGCCTATATCGTGTTTCTTTCTTGTGTCAATATATATATATATATATATATATATATATATATATACTAGCCAAAAGACCCCCGATGAAACCATATGCCGTCCCGTCCCAAGCAAATAACATCAGCTAAGGTTTATATTAATTATACACTAGATACATTCAGAACACGTGTCGTCACCACCACTACACTTATATATCGTACTTTAATTTCAGTAGAAAATTCATATACTATACAATATCTGTCAAAGAGAGTAAGAAAGTAGACATTGGGTTTACTTTAGGCAGCCTTGGAACTCTCGCTTCCCTTATTTTGTTTTTTAGTCATCACATTCAAGGAGCTATGCTCCTAACAAAGTGGGAATACTTTCTGTTTTCTGGGTCGGAATCTATCCATCTAAGACATATCGTTGGCTAGTGTTTGACCTTGAAATATTATTTTTCGTTAGCTCTTTACATCAAGTGGCTTCATTCTATATCTTGAGCGATTTTCATAAAAAATATTTTTCTTGCATAACATAAAAATGGTAGGTCTCTTTCCTTTTACATTACTTATATTAAAATAATTTTATTAATAATATTGGCAAGTATAAGTTCCCTCCGATCGCAAATCTTTGCTAGCCGGAAATGACAGTATCATGAAGAAGGAACATGTACCACTGCTCCCTAGAGCACAAGGTTTATGCCTAGGTTGATTGTATCTTGAGAACAGAAAATATACTACATTACTTCCAAAACGAGTACTCAAAGTCTCAAGTGTATATGAAGGCGTACACAGGCGAAAGGTTTTCTTATCTTTCGTAGTCCGTTTGGAGTAAACTCGCTTTAAACATATAGCAAAATAAATCTTAATAGGCTATCGATTTCAGGTTATATTTAAGTTTGTGAGACACACACATTATATATTCAATTTTCATTGCTTTTACAAAACCCACATCGAATATTTACTGGATCAGACCTTATAAAAATATGAATAATAATAAAAATAAAAAATAAAGTTTGACATCATCTCCCAGAATGCATTCGGGGGCATGTATGAGTTTGATCCAGAAATCACCCCTATTTTTATCTTTTTGTTTTTCTTTCTTGCTTTCTCTTTTTTCCTTTCTAATAAATAATTTTTTTCAGGTTTTTTCGGAGTTATTTTTTTAAGGGGACCTCAACCATACACTATCAGAAAATAGAAATAATGGAATATTTGTAAAAACAGCGAATTTCTTACAGAAGGTCTATAAAAGGTCCACAGATTAAAATATGGCTGGCAGAGGCCAGTGAGTGATTTATTAATGCAACTATTTTGAAATCTGTAAACCTGGTTTCGCTTCCTAAGTATAACACCTTTAGTACCATATTGATATGTACTCCTGTAACATAATAAATCAATAAATAAATATTACACTCTTATAAGGATCTGTTCGATATATATATATATATATATATATATATATATATGTGTGTGTGTGTGTGTGTGTGTGTAGCTTAAATGCCATAAATTTATTTTCATAACTTACTACCAAGCTCTACTTACGTATCGAACACTGTTGAAGTAAATACTGAAATTTGATACATAAAAAAGTATATCTCCTTAAAAAATGTTATGTGGATACATGAAATTCTAACATGTATATATATATATATATATATATATATATATATATATATATATATATAGAGAGAGAGAGAGAGAGAGAGAGAGAGAGAGAGAGGGGGATAGATAGATAGATAGATAGATAGATAAATAGATAGATAGATAGATAGATAGATAGATAGATAGATAGATAGATAGATAATCATTATTTCATGTATATACACATATAATATGTAGGGTTGTATAATGAATCGCTATTATATATTTCTGCTAGTTACTTGAACATTGCTCAAATGTAAACTTGTGTAAAAACCATTCAATTATTATGATTTTATAGAAATACCGCGCAATGTATTAGATTTATTTCCATCACACACAATCATGTATATATATATATATATATATATATATATATATATATATATATATATATATATATATATATATATATATATATGAGTGACTTTAATAACAAGCAGTGCAAATAGCTACATGCACGATCCGAACGCCGTTTGTAGATCACTCTAAACTGCTTGGGTAAATCAAGCCGCCGACTCGCTATTTACATTTAAATTCATCTCTATTTACTAACTAATTGGCTATGGCCGATGTGATAAGACTCTCGACTGCGAATCAGTGGCGATTTGTGATTGGGGTTCGCGCCAGCCGACCGTTGAGAATTAGTTCCTACACTGAAGATTGCGTTAGCATGAAACATCGATGTATGTAGGTATTAAAACATTTAATAAGTATTTATTTGTAAATATTATATATATATTACCTTGAATCTGCTTCTACGAACTTTTATTGTACACTCAACGGTAATCTTTTACCTATATTTTCTACATTTTCTTTTTACACTTTATATTATAATTTTTCAATATCTTTCAAATTTGACATCTTGTAATTTCTTCTTTACCAACATATCTGTCGAATTTATTCTGACGATGATACATCATTCTTTGAAAAGCCATAGGTTAAGGAAGGAATAATAAAAGTTTTCTTATTAAAAACCCATTGTTGTGAACACTTGATTACTTTATGTATATTGTACTTTGCACAATATATATCCTGTCATTTATTTGTTCATATAATTGCTGTATCTCTTTTATCCAGCATCAACTTTTCATGGTAGGTTTTAACTTAAACGTATATAATATATCTTATTGAAATGCCCCTTACATATATATATATATATATATATATATATATATATATATATATTTTTTTTTCAGGTTCGATTATTTTCGATAGCATTCCGAATCAGAGAGCTCTATGTCCGTTCAAACAGAGCATGAATACGTTATGAGGTTTAAAAAGACTAAATATACATTCGGATTGTACACATTATAAGTTATTTCGACCGTAACTAGGTCTCCTCAGAGGTGTTTCCAATCACGATTTAAACCCAAATGGAAGAATTTTAACACCTTTATCTATTTTAAAACAAAGTAAAAATAAAGAATAAAATAAAAAATAAAAAGTAGAAAAATAAAAAGAATTTCAACGATATTCTATTTATTGATTGGTCTCTATAATATAGAAGGGATGGGAAGGGGTGATTATGTTAATAAATAAATTAGGGTGGTGGCATTAACGGAATATAAAAATATGTAAAATCAAAGTGCAAAATAAATTTAGGTTTCCTATTTATTCAAGAAGTCAATCCTCGATTTAAAAGATGAATATAACTGATCATGATTAAAACCTAATTGCGTTTCGTTTAAAGGAATAAGAATTTTTTAAAATTATGTAACCCCCTATATAAAATATTCAACCGTAAAACAGTAAAAAATAGTTACTCATGTACAAAAAAACATGGACACCATAATCACTTCTCACAATAAAAAGATTTTGGAAACAATCACTAACAAGAGTATGGTCAAGGAGAAAAAATGCAATTGTCGTATTGAAAGCAACTGCCCGCTGAAAGGAAACTGCAATGTAGATAATGTAGTATACAAAACCACAATTTACCCACAAGAGAACACAAATGATAAAAAAATATATATAGGAATATCGGCTGACAAATGGAAGCAACGCTTTTACACACACAAACATTCGTTCTCTAATTCAAATATCACTAATAAAACTGAATTAGCAAAGCATGTGTGGTTTTTAAAAAATAGGGGATTAAAACCAATAATTGATTGGACTATATTATGTAAGTCAAGCACTCTTAGGGGTTTCAGACATAGATGCAATCTATGTCTGGAAGAAAAAATTAGAATCCTAAAATATGAAGACAACAATATCTTAAATAAAAGGGGCGAATTATTGGCAAAATGTAGACACCGTCACAAATTTAAAATAACTAACCTGTAAATTATTATTATTATTTTTTTTTTTTAAATTTACTTTTATTTATTTCTTTTGTAAATAAAACGTATATTAACTTCACCATACTTTTAATTCATCGTCATATAATATAACATTTTTTAATCGTGTGCAGTTGCAGTACCTATTTTAATCGTAATTTCGGTATTTTAATTTTTAAACGTATAACATTCGCAATCTGAAATTTAATCAAAACTTTCGCATTGTTACATAATTTTTAAAAATTCTTATTCCTTTAAACGAACGCAATTAGGTTTTAATCATGATCAGTTATATTCACCTTTTAAATCGAGGATTGACTTCTTGAATAAATAGGAAACCTAAATTTTTTTTGCACTTTGATTTTACATATTTTTATACTCCGTTAATGCCACCACCCTAATTTATTAATTAACATCGGCTACAGAATTCCGCCTTACGATACACCGAGACCCATCTCTAGTGTTGCTTCGTCGGCGATGGAAGTCCTCGTTTTTCAGGAACTCTCGGGGATGTTGTCTTTAAAGGCAAGGATATTGTACGGTGGAAACCTGAGCCTTCCTAGTTTTCCAGCCGAATGGCCAGTTGGCGTGTAAAAAATGGTCGGATCCAATGTGTGGCCACCCGAGTTTGCATTGTAATGTCATGGAATTGAACCGTTCAAGGAAGTGGATCTTATTTCGAAGTCACACCCACAGACATGTCCCTATACTGACACATAAATACATGCGAACATATATACAGACACACATACGCACACACAATGGCATACCCTGCCTGGATGACACCTTTAGGTGTGAAGATTACACGGAAAGTCAGAGATAGGTTGATGATACACACTTGTCATTCCATTGGCTATATACTATTACCTTACTGTTACCTCACGCACACTACTTTTATTACAGTGACAAAGTTCGTAAGCGACTGAAAATTCAATTTTTTTACAGACATTTTTAAAAACACTTTGTATTCGTATACGTCAACAAATTATAAATAAAAATATATAAACATTTATATATTTTCCACATTAATTACTATATATATATATATATATATATATATATATATATATATATAAAAATTAATTCTAAATATTTGTGTTTATCTGCATACTTATATGTTTCATCATTTACGGCAATCGTCAGTTTACAGAAGAATTATTCCCACCAGTCGCCAGACTCGAACCTCGGAACACGATCTATATATCAAACTGAGAGTCCAACGTCCTTGCCCACACAGTCGTTGTCAGCAACTCAATTAAGAAACGAGAATTCAATCCTATTTATAGGTAGATGTTGTGGAGAGTTCTACTTTTGAAAAAGAACAGTGCATTTTACCACAATATATATGACCCCCCCCTAAAAAAAGAAAAAAAACCAACTTGCTGCTAAATTTGAAACCACCTTTCAAACAGTCACCTATAATCCTATATATTTGGAACAAATAAATTAAAAATTTGTTTTTTTGAGACAAAGAATATATACAGGTATTCGATGAAATATGAAAAAAAAGAAATTGAAACAATAAATGAAAATTATGGTTTTAGATTGTGCTAGCCTATAGTTATTGAAAGTCAATTATAATATATATATATATATATATATATTAAATATATATATATATAAATATATATCTATAAATATATATATATATATAAATATATATATATATATATATATCAATATATATATATATATAAATATATATATAAATATATATATATATAAATATATATATATAAATATAAATATATTTATATATATATATATATATATATATATATATTATTGTTGACTTTCAATAACTATAGGCAAGCGCAATCTAAAACCATAATTTTCGTTTATTGTTTCAATTTCTTTATTTTCATATATATATATATATACATATATATATATATATGTATATATATATATATATATATATATATATATATACAAGTGTGAGGCAATGATAATAGAAAAATGTAAAATTAAAAGTTCATTATATTCAAATAGTAACAAAAACAAATAGTTTACAAAACGTCCTTTAAACCATGAGTTTTCAAAGAAACATGTCATTACATCAGAAAGAAAAAAAACAATTATTTAAAAAGCGTTGCTTTACATCATTTATTTGTAAAGTATTTGAAAAGAATTTATCAATCTTGTATTAGTTCTGAAAGAACAAGAAATGTATGTTAAAATGAGGTGAACGTATTTGTAATAATAAACCCCCAGATAGATTATGAGGTGTCAAAGGGTGTCATAGATTGGAATATCATAATATAAAACATATATTGGATTCTAGAGAAATAGATAAAAAGGCAGTCAATATTAAATATAGATGAAGAATAAATCTTTTCACCTATTTTTCTTCTATAATAATGCTTTATTCACAATATTGGGCATTAGGAATTAATATGAAGTTATTTTATTATATTTGAAAATCTCACTCTCTATATATACATATATATATATATATATATATATATATATATATATATATATATATATATATACAATTATTTATGACAATATATGTATTAGCATATACTATCAGAACATTTTTATTTTACAGTCTCTTTAAAAGATTCAGCTCGATTATTGTCAATCAGTAATAACAGAGCATATATAAGGCAGGTTCATTTTATATTCCAATAACAATGTTTTTATTTTTCATTTTTATTTTTATTTTTTCACATTTCCCAAAAACATAACGTTTCTGTGAGATGTACTTTTTTACGATCCGTTTCATTTGCCGGGAGCCAAACAACATTTCTATGTCAATATCGTCTCTGCAACACTACAAAATCATCAGAAAAATTCACTAAGAGTAAAAAGTTATTGGATTAAACTGTCTTGAAAAAATCCTACACTATACAGTGGTTCATTTTTGGGCGAAACCAAAGAAAAAAAAAGAAAAGAGCAAACTTACATATGAGGAAGCTCACTCGTACGCCATTTTGAAATCTTCTAATGGGTTATTCAACATACAAATGCAAGACTTTCTACAGTCTATAACTCAAATCATGTAAGCTGTATTTTCGCACACCTTTTAAAAATATGATACGTTTGTGATTGCATTGAGTTATATCCAATTATGACCTCTTTTTAGATGTAAGGTGCTCGACTGAGCTTCAATCTATAGTTCCTTCTTGTAAGACACTCACAGCAAGAACTCATTTAGTTAACACAACTGCAAATATATTTCCATTTTTTCTCGGTATACCTAACATTGAACGGAATTATAATGACAGATTTTTTTCCAACCTCTTCTCATTTGTGTAACACGTTAAAACGGGATTACTTCCTCGAGAGCTTTAACGTTGTCGGCTTCAAATCCAATGTCAATATATACTTGTCATAAACACTTATCTTCTATATATTGATACGATAGCATGTGGGTTCGTGTGTCACGCTAACATCAAAGGCTCTGCGCATGCGTGCCGCACCTAGATTTGGAAAAGGATTTAAGTAACTTAATTTTCGTAATTATTTGAGTATTTCCCTTTGGCGCAACGGTTAGCGACGTAGGATTTTGACGCCGCCCCGACTGGTTCATAGTTCGATCCCAACCAACTTCTAAAATTTGTTTTCTACATCGAAAGGGGGGGAGGGGACGACCGGGAAGACGCATATTAGTACGATAGCGTGTTTGTTATTTTGTGGGTCACGTTTACATCAAACGCAACGACCTTCCGAATCTTCGTATGCTACTCATGAATTGGATCCAAATTTCTTTTAATCTAAAGCATTTACAAAGTAAGGTTTAGTCGTCGAAATCTTACCTTCACTAGAAATATTGTACATAAAGAAGTTTTGTGAATTGTTCATTTTTTAAAATAAATATACAAGTCAAATCTTATCATATTTTATTTAAACGTGTATAGGTTAGGAACAAGATAATTAGTATTGAAAACATCATTTCGTGTAATTTACACGGGTCCAACAAAATTAGATTACTCATGACTAACGAGTCATGAGTAATCTAATTTTGTTCTTTCTATTAATTATTTTAGATTCGTTCATAATATTCTTCGGCATTCAACTCACAATTGATCTATCCAATTGACACTTATCCTCGAGTGTTTTTTTAGCTTGATAAGTGGTGACTCATTGGTATGTTTTTAATTTAAGGATTCAAGGATTTAAACCCGTCCTGAGACGTGTACTCCTACTAGTGTGTGAAACACAAACATAATATCCATTACAATTTGTTATGTATATCCCTTTCCATGCATAGTATATCATGGTGGTCATCTATATCATTTTTATGACAAAGTGATTTATTATTTTTATTACAAACTGGTTTGTTTACCTGTTGATCTGAGTTTTAAACTGTAGTTAGATAACACACACCAATATTGATTCTTAAATTGATAAAGCATGTTCATAATTTTACACAGCTACTTAAAACGTTTGAACCTGAATATCAACAGTATACTTTCTATTATCACCGAATGTTTTCAATAGCAATGTCTAGTATCGTCGAGTTGTCTTCTTGAGTAATCAAATTTTGTTAAATTCCGCCAATCTTTCTCAACCTTCTCATAATATTGTTCATCGTCCAACTTCCAATCACATTAACCCTTATCCTAGAGTTGCATTTTGCTTTGGTTAGTTGTGACTCATTAGTATATAACAACATAGCTTTGAAATTGCACGTATTAAATTGTGCAAGAGTCTCACTGCCCCGGAATTACGCACCTGTCCTCGGATAGATAGTGTATGTACTAATGTTTTATCGCTTATTAAGTCCAAAAAGCCACTAGAGTACAAGGGTTGATGAGTTTGTCAGGTGGACAGTGAAACGTCACCTTGAGCAGTTTTTATAACGGTTGAATCTGGGAAGAATTTGATTAGATAAGAGGGCGGCTCAACAAAAATTTGTTAACATTGGACTTCTGAACGACCATGTTTTAGTGAACGGGGGGGGGGGAGGTCAGCTCCGTGGTATTGTGTTCCACAAACGGGTAGTACTTGAAATGAAACTCTACTTATTGAAGTTCTGTTTAGTGTTAGGTACATAGTGGAAGAAAGGAAACGTATTTATAGTTGCTGTAGCTAGACGCGTTTTGTTGTGAATGTTTTATAGGGGGGGGGGGACCATAGATTAGAGCACTTATTATAAAAATATCGACAGAGTAGAAAAAGATTAGCATCGTATTTTCTGTGAGAAAGAGGTTGTAAGGACATCCTCTACTTCAGCTAGTATGACAGACCACTACGAGAGTAAACTCATAAAGTTGATTAACGTTTCTTTTTTTTTTTGGCTATTCTATTTGGTTAGTTTTATCAAACCTTGTTTAACAGCGTGAGCACAATTCTTCTGAAGTTATCCATTGTGCAATAGACGAGCGTCTATTGATTCTAGTAAAGCATACTAAATATAGACATAATAAAACGAATGGTTTTTAACACGTGGCTTTCTTTTAATGTTTTTTTTCTTCCTAGGCATAGAATAGGCTATTCACTAAGAGCTACAACAGTACGCTTATACACGTACACTTAGGTAGACTGCCTGGGAAGGTCATGTGTACCCCCCATAAATAAACAACAACAGAATGTTTTTTTTCGTCCAACTCTGTCTGAATATGAAAAAAACAAAACATCAGTAGGAACTACTTCGGTTTATTTCATGTTCTTCATCTGTAGAGAAAGATATATATATAGAGGGGGGTGTAGATAGATAGATAGATAGATAGATAGATAGATAGATAGATAGATAGAGAGAGAGAGAGAAAGAGAGAGAGAGAGAAATAGAGAGAGAGAGAGAGACGACCATATTTCGCTCGTACTTGAGAAAATTCTAAGTCGGACACAGTTGTCCAAGACAGAAGAGTGAGTTGAGCACTAAAGGTCTCTTTCAAAACAAAACAAAAAACAAAAACAAAAAAAAACTGAACAAACAAAACGAAAAGCTAAAAAGAAGAAAAAAAGAAGAAAAAAAAAGCAAAGGAAAGAAAAGCAAACGTTCACTGTCGAAGCCAGGGGTCGCGTTGTTGGCAGGGACAGGTCGGCAGGAAGGAGGAAGGGCAAGCAGGAGCTCCTCCCAGCAGGCAATGTGACACAGTAGGGTCCCCGGCTTTGATCTCCCCACCGACAATTGATGACGCCCGATCAGCTGCGATGGCCCCGGTAACCGACTGGGCTTGGGAATCTAATCTCAGCCCCGTCCACACACCGCCGAGCACTTTTGAAGGCTAAGCGCTTTTTTCCGGCCCAAAGAATACGTGCACCTCACACGCACGTGTCTGGTATGGCGTGTGAATATACACATCACCGAATTTGTCCTGCGTTGGGTCCACACACATACACACACACATCTAAAACATCCACACATCCACGCATATATATATATATATATATATATATATATATATATATATATATATATATATATATATATATATATATATATATATATATGCTTGTGTGTGTGTGTGCATGCAAACGCGACCCTATGCAATACAATTGTGTGAGTGATGTATTATTATGATGTGGAAATACAGAACGCCTGAAATAAAGATTTGTTTGATAGTTTTATGGAGTGATAATCTCTTAAATTTAAAGAGTTTAACATGTAAACCACGATGAACGGTCGCTTTTTAAAGTGTAGTATCTGTTCCGATGGATACTACACACCATAGGCAGGTATTGTCTTGGCCTTCGGGGCTTGATTTACGCCGGTCTATGGGTCGGTCCTATGCAGTTCTAGGAGGTCCACCCTCCCAGGCTTTGCCTTCTCACCCTTTGAGAAGGGGTTAGTTTATTGCTAATCGCCTGAGGCGCCACTACCGGGGAATGCCGGCGGGGCTGCCCAGGCATTTTTTGTAGGCCAGAGTGCTCACCTTCTCGGGCGCTGGCTTTTCAAATCCCACTTTCCCGACCTTGTGTCACATCTTACCTTCTGGGAGGAAGCTCAGGCTAACACCTGGCTATAAGATTATACACTCACTACGCCGATGCCATCCATCAGGTGAACATAGCAAACACACGTAATATTGCATTAAATTTTAAATATTATATTATAGACTTTCATAGGTTCTTTGCACGTTTCCGTGATAGCCGTAATACATTCTTTGTGTATGGCGGGTTGGCTTAATTGGCACTGTTGCTGCCCCGCATACGAGTGGCACAGCTTTCAAATACAGGCTTCTGATATGTCCTACTAAAGAGTATTTATGTACCTCCTCTCCAGGAGGTTAGGCACAAGGCCAGTTTTATCTTACTCCTACAAGTAAACTGTGACCCAAGGTCGGGTCGGGAAAGTGGGGGTTGAAAAGC
This sequence comes from Sepiola atlantica, assembly GCA_963556195.1. Lineage (NCBI taxonomy): Eukaryota > Metazoa > Mollusca > Cephalopoda > Sepiida > Sepiolidae > Sepiola > Sepiola atlantica. The sequence goes on along the minus strand of OY744534.1, from coordinate 54,908,802 downwards.
CAGCGCCCGAGAAAGTGAGCATTCTGGCCATTAAAAATTGCCTGGGCAGCCCCGTCGGCATTCCCCGGTAGGGGCGCCTCAGACAGTAAGCAATAAACTTACTCCTCCTCAAAGTGGGGAGGCAAAGCCTGGGAGGGTAGACCTCCTAGTACTGCACAGGACAGATCCATAGACACGCGTAAATCAAGACCCGAAGGCCAAGACAATACCAGTCTATGGAATGCAGTATCCATCGGAACAGATACTACACTTTGATCTTAGCCAAAAGGCCAAGAACGCTTAACCTTTCTATGGAGGCCATTATATGTATGGCCGGCGATGTTATGTCTGATTACGGTAAAAACAATCTATAAAATAATACGCTAATGGAATGTCATGTTCGTACGTACATTATCACCTTCCACTCCCTTTTTAAAAGATGGGATCGTCAGATCAGCAAAGATGGTATTTGGTGATTAATCTGGTATCGCCAAGCTAAACGATTTTGAGTGGACCCATTTTAAAATGAATCGTTCCAAAATTAAATTATGTTGTCCCGTCGACTTAAACAGTACAATGTTAAATACATACATTTCCAAAAGTGACATTCGTTGTATTAATTTCAAAAATAGTTAACTGTTAATTATATTTATACAGATAATATTTATCGTTTGTAAAACAATTAAATTGATACTATGTTAAATGAGGAGAGAAAAGAACATATCCGTTCTATTTATTGAACAAAATATTTAGCTGACAATGCAAATTATTTTTCCGAAAGAAGAACGATGCATGTTTTTGTTGATAGTATTAACATTCATTCACATTCATAATTTCAAAAAGAATATTATTATTAAAAGTAAATTATGCAGATTGAGGTAGAAATCACCGTGGAATTTCCATGGGGGCCTCTTTGTTATAATTCCGTGTTATAGGAGAACAAACCAGAGTGGTTAATTGCGTGTTAAAGCGCATGTATATACGTTTTATGGAGAAGGGAATTTTGGGGAGGACTTCTGGCTTCCGGTGAAAAAATCGTGTATGGATGCCTGAAAGTGATACAACACATGTTTTTCATTCATATTAATTTGAGACTTTTCTTTCATCATATTCAAATAATTAACATAATACAGACTATTTGAAAAATAATTTATTTGTTTTTTTATTTTATTGTTTTCAAAACATTTTTGAAATTTTCATTGATTTTTTTTTTATCCGTATTTGATTTAACGTCTAAAATTCATTGTTTTTACACCTCATAATTATTTTTTTTATTAATTTGGCACTTCTTCAGTTTAGGTTTGAATCGGAACGTATTTGTTTTCAGTGCCACCGGAAGTAATATAGAAATAGAAGTTTTTATCCAAAAAAATCAATAAAGCGAACAATAATAAAGCAAAATGATTTCTGTCATTGGACATTTAACCCTAACCCTAACGCTAAACCTATTTCCCAAAAAACATTATTTTTACTAAATATTTCCAAAAAAACATTTCACGTATTTTTGGAAAAACACATATTTTCACTATTAGTTGAAAAAAAGACATCATTTCTTGAAAAATAAGAAGATTATTCAATTTTGTTTATTTTTTTCAATTAAAATTTTAAAAAGTTTTAAAAACAATTAAATACATTATTTTTCAAATAGTCTGTATCATGTTAATTATATGAATATGATGAAAGAAAAGTCTCAAATTAATATGAATAAAACAAAATTGTTGTATCACTTTCAGGCATCCATACACGATTGTTTCACCGGAAGCCAGAAGCCCTCCCCAAAATTCCCTTCTGCCACGTTTTAAATATTAATTGGCATTCTACATTAGTCTCATCTTCCATCGATAACTTCGGTTTACCTGAAGGATTGAAGTTGTTTATCTTGCCCTCACGACGGGAAGATGTGACACAAGGTTGGAAAGTTGGATTTTGATACCGGTGCACTAGAGGACGCGCACTTTAGCTGAACAAAAATTGCCTGGGAAGCACCGTCAGCATTCGCCTGTAGGGACGCCTCGGGCGATTAGCAATAAACTAATCACTTCTCAAAGGGTTAGAATGTAATGGTTGGTAACGTGGACCTCCTAGAGCTGACGAGAATCCTACGTCAGACCGACAGAGAGCAAGCCACGTTAAAAATGTCAGAGACTCTGCCCGTCTGATTTTGGTATGAATTCTAACCTCGAAGGGTTAAACAATGGAAAGTCAGCCCGCAGGGCTAAATATACCGGATGTAACCGTTTCTTCAGTCGATGTTTTGATAGTATTTTTCACAATGTTATAACCCATGTTGTGAGGCAAAATAGTCTACAGTTCGATTAAAATTAGGAATCCGTATTTATTGACATTCACTTAACATGAAACGACTAGTATTAAAAACGTGTTGGCTGAAGAAATATAATCTATAAATAAAGCATATAATTAAAAAAAATAATTAAAAATATCAATTAAATATTTTTTAAAGTTTAAAAACAACCGTTAAAGCCTAATCGCCTACTAATAGTGGCTTACATATTGGCTTAGACCAGGGGCGGGCAACCTTTTCAGAGTGAGGGCAAGATGAGACTTTTGGATTGAGATCGCGGGCCGGAGTGAAAAACGAAATCTCAGAATTACTATATTTTGTTTACATGAATAAACTGTACAAAAATTGCATTGAACACTCTACAAAGCAATGAGACTGCTGGTGCTGTTTGCCATGAAAAAGTATTTCCATGTCTGGTTCGATGGTTGAGGTAGACAACAAAAGAATGTCATTGAGGTGGCGGTCCGAGTTGGGAGCGATGGTGAGACTTCGTGTATTTCATTTTCAAAATGATATGAGTTTTACTGGGAGGTCCGCGGGTAAGATTGCAATAATAAAGCCTAGCAGGGTGACGGACCGGATGTGGGCCGCGGGCTGGATGTGGCGAGCGGGCCGGAGGGTGCCCGTCCCTGGCTTAGACTATCAAATCGTCGACTGAATAATCGATTACATTCGTTATCTTAGCCATTTTGCGGGTTGAGTTTCCAGTGTTTCCGTGTGCATCGATAGAAGATCTAATTTTCGTGTCAATTGGGGATAACTACATAAGCCCCCACCCCTTCCCGGGTCGAGCCCTGTCGTTGGACGATGTTTCCTGCTTCTTCCTTGCGTAATGCAACACTCTTTATAAATAAACAAATTGAGCACCGTGGAAGCAGCGTAGGTTGAAGGTTCGATCACTGGCTAAGGAGACGTGTTAGTAACGCCGCACTGAAGAGCTGTGATTGTCGCATGAAAAATTATTAAATTGAGCACGGTTGAAGCGGCGGTTGTTGTTTATATAAATAGACAGTGTAGATATCTTTTACGAGCGCGTTTCCCGTGACATAATGGATCGAGTTGTCGAGTTTTAACTAGATGGTTGAAAGTTCAATCCCTGGCTAGAGAGAGAGGCTAGTCTAGCCACATTAAAGAACTGAAAGATTACTTTATTATCTTACTAGCAAAACCTACATGCCCCCGGACAACAATTAATTGGGAGGAGGGAGGCGTTAATTAAAAAAAAGGTTTACTCGGAGAATTCCATAATTTTAGTATACTTTGGTAAATATGTAGATCAATATCCTCAGCTAAATGATCCCCCCTTAAAAATGCGATTCTTCTTTTTAGGGTCTAGATTGTTAGGGAAGTTAATATGTTTTTAACACTAATCCTAAGTTTGACTGAACTGCCCTAAGACTGGCCCAAAAACTTTAATTAATATTTGAAAAATTTCCCCACTTTAAATGATAAAATAATAGGTTTTTTTTTAGGTTTTTTTCCCATCAAGTTAGAAAAGGTAGACATTTTTAGGTGGAGGGAGGTAGCGGAAGATTGAGCGAGATAACCGTAATCTTTCTTCCACTCCCCCTGCCTCTACTCGCTTCTGCTTCGCTAGCAGGCCAAGATAATCACGCTGTCCTTCCCACTCCCTTTCCTTTCTTGCTTCTGCCTCGCCGACATGGAGTTAAAACTTAAGGTGTTTTAGATATTTTTCCGATTTATTTATTAAATAACTTTAATTAATTACTGTTAATATAGACGAAACTATTGTATATAGATAACCAACATAAGCTAATGCAATTCCAAAATAATAATACTAAACATTAATTAATTATGAACGGGTTAACAATTAGTTATGCTAATTACGCAGTCAAAAGGTTCTCTCTTAATCTGTTATCTTCACTATATATACAGAATCGAAAAACCTTACGTTATATTATTGATTTAAATAACAGTAACCCGTTCTGATCATGATATAGGAGAGATAAATGAAATAACTTTCGCATGTATTTCTTAAGATTATCTTATTATCTAACGTATATAAAGTACAAGAAGGTGAACCTCATGCACCTTTTTCCCAAATATTGTTCCGTATTATAAAAATCAAATTTACTTTTTAATCTGATTAATCGATTTCACAATTTATTCCTGATCAATATTATGAAGATCGGTATTGCTGGGAAACTACAATAAAGGTTTAAACTAAATACAATTAATTATCATTATTCTTTATTATCATATTACGAGTATCAGTAATGCGGTCAGACTGCAGTAAAGTGTTAAGCTAAGTGTAATTTATTATTATTATTATTATTATTATTATTATTATTATTATTATTATTATTATTATTACGAGACTCTTTATTGCATTTACTGTAATCTCGTATCAGTTATTGTCCCGCTTGTATCAGAACATAGGGGCATAATAAGTACAACAAAAAAAACTTCTTTCACAAAACAGTCTGAAGTTTTTTATTTAATGCGACTACGGAATCACTACGTTTACTACCATATCTCTAGATAAAATCATTATTATTATGACCAGCAATATGTTCCCTCCACTCGCATATTTTTGCTAGTATATATAACGAAAGTGTTGAGTGTGTTAATAAACAGCCGATTGTAATAAGATGTTTGTTGATATACGTTATCCCCTAAGTAGGAAATCATGCCTGGATGATATCATGATCACGGAACAGATACTATACTATCCTTTCCCCCCAAAAGAGTAGGTAATGCCTGGGAAGATTGTATCATAGCGAACATACAGATATTATACTACCCTCCCTTAAAAAAAGACGAAGTAATGCCAAAGGAACATATATTACGCTACTCTCAAATGAGGGGGTAATTCATAGGAGCATAGTCTTAGGAGAACAGAACATGTACTACACTACCCCCTTGAATTGCGCATTAATAGTACAATAGTACATAAATAAAAGTATTAGTATAGTTTCGGACATACAGATACTAAATCTCTATTAGTAATATATTAGTATTATTATTGTGGTGATCGGTAATGCCCTGAAAGTTCCGTACGGTTTTAGACCCAGTAAAAGTTAATATCAGTTATTGTTATAGATATGGTGATGCTCTGAAACTGCAGTACAATTTTAAACAAAGTATAAGAGATTATCATTCATCATTATTATACATATCCAAAATTAGTATTTAACATTAGAATGAGGATTGGTAATTTTGAGCTGGAGCAGAACCATGTCTGCTAATCTGTAGCTAATTTTTTTTTCTTGAATAAAAGATATAGTAAATAAATATATAGCTCTACCTGTTATAGAGTACTCTTATATAAACACAGTAAGGATTTACTGGATTAACTCTTATGAACCAAGCGTAAACATAATTATATAAGTGTGTGTGTGTGTGTGTGTGTGTGTGTGTGTGTGAACGTCTCAACGGTTAGAATAAAAATATCAATCAAAAATAATTAATGGTGACTCAACATTGGCACTTTTTGGAATTCTACTCTGAATTAGTATGTAAGATATAACTATCTTATATTAAAAAAATGGAGTTTATTAAGTAATTAAGTTTCGTTTAAGATATAAAAGAGCGAATTGAAACTAATATGAGTATGTGAATTTCATGTGTTCTGTCTATCCTCGTTATTGAAAAAATGTTTGTGCATATATCCACTGGATGTTATTTAAATTGAAGTGTATATGCCGATGAAGAAAATCACTGAAGTTCAGCTCTGCTCTGATGCAATAGTGATATAAAATGTGGATTTACACGCGCCGATATATAAATTATCTTTGTTAAGGGTTTCTTTTCAAAGCTTGATAACAATATTTAAAACTTTAATGTATTATGTCATAAATATCTACCGAGTTATAATATTATGTTTTTTTTAACTTTACCCGTAAACTACTATAGGTACTATTTAAATATATCCTTAGAGATTCTACTTTGTATTACCTTATCTCCTGCAGATATCTTGAATTGATTTGGTTCTGTAACTTAAAATTATATATATATATATATATATATATATATATATATATATATATATATACATATATATATATATATGTGTGTGTGTGTGTGTGTGTATAATGTATATATACATATATATATATATATATATATATATATATATATATATATATATATGTGCGTCGTGTGTGTGGTTGTGTGGGTGTGTGGGTGGGTGGCGATTTCTCGCGGACGCGTGGGCATAAATAAACGTTATGATTGTGATTCTAGACTGAATCTACGAACTGCGTTCGATCCTATCTGAGTACCTGCAATCGCCACTCCTACACTTATGAGGGTAAACACCCGAAACGATATCGTCTGTAGATACAAAAATACTTTAATACTTAAAAATAGTTTACAGTATATATATATATATATATATATATATATATATATATATATATATATATAAGCAAAGTTTATTTATATTCCAAAGGCCAAGATTTTGTTTTATTTGCCTTACACAACATTTTCAAAACAGATACGTTTTAGTTCACACTAGTTCACGAATGTCAGTAAAAGTAGTTATGTTATATGTCATATTTATGACAAAACTAATTTATTTTAGATCTTTTAAAGTTTTCCTTCTGAACGTTTGTCTATCATGCCACACTACGATGTATACTTTTTCAAATTAAGAACTTTTTTATGTACTTTTCTGACGAGCTTGAGGTGAACAGATCCAATATTGACATAATATTGTTTTTTGGTTTACATCAAGCGAAACGATTTTTGAAATATTTTGTGAGAAAAAACTTGACTTTTGGAATGTTAATGAACTTTGCTTACTTATATATGACACGTTGACATTCATTATTCTTAAATTGAAAGAGGTTGGTAAACATAAGATATTCAAAGTATATGCTAAAACATATATTTTCACAATGATATATATATATATATATATATATATATATATATATATGTGTGTGTGTGTGTGTGTGTGTGTGTATACGAGATAAGACATGACTTCCTGGATCATATATTTTTTAAAGTTTAAATAGCTTGAATCAGGAAGTTTCTATTTGCAATACCAGAAAAATTTAAAAGAAATAGATTTATGAATTAGATTATATCTGCTGGCTATATTACCTGTTTTCTATCTTTACTCTCTCAAGTAGTAAATAACGGACACATCCTGTATCGAATAGTATAGTTAGTTTCATTACCTTAGAGTCAATAAATAAATAGACAGAGAGTGGCGAAAGCGAAAGTGCTAGACACTGTGTAAAAAAGGAGAAAGGGACAGACATAAACTTAGAAAGTTACGGCTAAAAAGAACAATTTAAATTGGAACTGTTTCACACATAACTCAATCCTAGAACATATAACTCTTTCAGGAAGCATTTTATGTTATCCAAAGTACATAGAAAAAAGGCATTAGCAAAACAAATCTTGACACACTTTGCTGAAGTACTCACAATTGTAACATATTTCTATCTCTTTACATGTCTCTATCTGTTTCTCTATCTTTTTTTCTTTTCCCTTCTCCCCGTTCCTCTCTCCCTCTCTTTACCCCCTTCTTTCTCTCCCTGTACCCAGCTCATTCTTATCTGGGCATACACACGCACATACACTCAGTTGAATTACCTACTAGACACTATCCTCGAGTGTCTTCGGTCTCTTTGTACAAAGGTTTGGCAGGACAATCTGACATGAGGATACATACCCCTACAAGTAAACCCTGACCAAATATTCATAGTACCTGCAGAACAAATAAGATTCTCTAATACGAGGAATAGTGCATCTTCTCCCAGTGATGTTACCTCAAATAACACCACGTAGCTGGATACTCCACCAGACTAGATGATTTTTTGTCCTGGAATCCGGTAAAACCAACAGACCACAAGAAAGATATACTATGACATACTTGACTGGTCAGTTGGGAAGAGAACCACATTTATTATCATTCTTAACTTTTTTTACTAACTCAATGTGTGAGAAATAAATGATAATTTTAATAGAATATTCGGGTATCTATGTATCTTATATAGAGATCAAGTGTTAGCCCCAGGAAGGTGTCCCTTGATTTCTGAGAACCTCGACTGAAGTAAAATGAAACAGTGAGAAACAACTCTCCTTTATATAAAAAATACTGGAGAGATAAGCCAGTATTTTCTTTTCAAATTAGTACATAAAATGGCTGAAAATCCGACCTCCCTGATGAAACCTGGCGCAGTTAACCCCCCAAAACATAAATATATTTTTATTTTAGATATTATTTATTAAGGGCAACGCTGACTAAGAATATACTAACTGTGTTGTTGTTTGTCTTGCGGTTTTTGTACTGTTAGCTTAGCATCAACACACACAACGTTTCTTTATATAATAGTCTAGCAAATATATACTCCCTCATATCGCATATTTTGCTAGTCTACCGCGTCACCCCCTTCTCTCTCGCTGTCTGAGAGAGGGCGTTCCTAATTACCTGTATTGAATTATATAAGTGTGAATTAACTACATGCAATACATAGTTAAAGCTAAATAAATTGTTTTAGACTATTAATATAATTGTCAACGCTATCGATAATGTTTACCTATTTATTTTTAATCACATATCTTTCAATTCATATTCTGAAACACGACATGAATCATAAATCTATGACGTCACGCCAAAGCTATAATTATTTTGTTAAGGTAACGTTTAAAGATTTGTTTATAAGAAATGGCGCGCATCTCAGTTGGTAAAACGTCAGACTGAAGAGATTTATCTACCCCCACAAGGTAAGATGTGACACAAGGTCGATAAAGTGGGATTAGAAAGCCAGCGCCCGAGAGGTGAGCACTCTGGCCATTTAAAAATTGCCTGGGCAGCCCCGTCGGCATTGCCCGATAGGGGCGCCTCAGGCAGTAAGCAATACACTTACTCCTCCCCAAAGAGGGGAGGCAAAGCCTGGGAGGGTGGACCTCCTAGAACTGCACAGGGCTGTCCCATAGACCGGCGTAAATCAAGCCCCGAAGGCCAAGACAATACCAGTCTATGGGGTGCAGTATCCATCGGAACAGATACTACACACTTTGATTTTGGCCAACGTCAGACTGAATATCTCAAGGTTTCGGCTTCAATTTCCGATTATGGCGTCCGATTTATTTTGGGGGGAATTTATTATTTAGTATTAATGCAATATTTTCCATTTCTAAAATACGTTAAAATATTCGTATAAAAGAATGCTGACTTACACAACTATATAGAAAGTGCCCAGTATATTATAAGTAGATGGTCTCTGTTCAGTCTTAGGAGAAAATGGGTAATCCGTGTAATGGTGAAGCAAGGGTTGCGCAATCTTCTGAATCGGCACTGCAAAGAGAAATCGAGGACGACTGATAAGTGGAGAGCACATACAGCATTTGGTATTCTCAAATCGTCGCATATTTTGTACAACGTCGCCTAACTTCGGTAATCGGAGCAAGAGTACAATAAGGACCCCAGTTCATTAACACAACACGCGAAACATGTTCCAGATGTCACCGACGTCTTCCGGTTGACCTCGCAATACACGTGGTCGCTATTTACAAAACAACTTGTAAATAAACCTTTTATTTACTTTAATAAATGCAGTACATTCTATCTTACGGATTTTCTTTCTTTTAACATGTTAATATTTATTTTAAGGCAGAGGCTCCATAAATAACGAGAACCAGCGTGTGAACGTGATTATGTTATATTTATTTGTTAAGTAGTTAAGCTGAGTTAATCAAGGTTTGTTTCCCTGATACTTTTTTTCCTATACTATTTAATAACATAAAATATACGCTAAAATATTTCTTAGTTGTATTTGAAACACACTTCCATTTTAATAGTTCTAATTAATTCAGTAATTTGCAATTACCTAACAAAGGAACACATGCCTTACTAAGTTCATGTCCATCGCCCCCACTTCTCTCTCACTACATGTTGTGTGTCCCCCTCTCTGATTTATAGGTTGTATATAACTCTCCCATACACCCCCCAACACACACACGCTATTTCTTTCTCTCTCCATCTCTCCATCTCTCCATCTCTCTTTATCTATTTCTGTTTATTAACAGTTAAAATTAATAAAATTAACTATAACACATGAAAGTGAAACAGTTCAGAGAACGAGAGGTCAGAGGAGATAGCGGAGGAGATAGCGGAGGAGATAGCGGAGGAGAGATAAAAGGAGAAGAGGAGAGATATATAGGGAGAGAAGGAGAGGGAGAGAGAGACAGTGAGGGGGTGAATTAATATTTTGCCTTTGTGAATTTAACTGGGTTTTCCAACTCATTTTTTCTGATTAAAAAAATCTAACTCAATCTTAATGATTAATCCAGTGGGTCACATGTTTTATAGTATATATTTAGAAAGTAAAAAGAGAGGATATATATATATATATATATATATATATATATATATATAGTATGCATTACTATTTAATATATATGCCAATATTATGTGGATATATTTTGTTTTAGTATTTACTTCAACATGAGCTAGATTGGTCTGTAAAATATATTTATGGTAAGTAAAATACACATACAGTTTTGTGCCTAACTCTTGAGGAAAATATTTAACATGTAATTACATTCGGGAATGAAACCCAAATACTTATGTGTGTATTACTATATATTAAACCCACATATTTCTGTGTATACTACTGTATATTAAACCCATAGATTTATGTGTGTACTACTGTATATTAAACCCATAGATTTATGTGTATACTACTTTATATTAAACCCATATATTTATGTGTGTACTACTGTATATTAAACCCATAGATTTATTTGTATACTACTGTATATTAAACCCATAGATTTATGTGTATACTACTGTATATTAAACCCATAGATTTATGTGTATATTACTGTATATTAAACCCATAGATTTATGTGTATACTACTGTATATTAAACCCATAGATTTATGTGTGTACTACTGTATATTAAACCCATAGATTTATGTGTATACTACTGTATATTAAACCCATAGATTTATGTGTATACTACTGTATATTAAACCCATAGATTTATGTGTATACTACTGTATATTAAACCCATAGATTTATGTGTGTACTACTGTATATTAGACCTATAGATTTATGTGTATACTACTGTATACTAAACCTAAACATTTCTGTGTATACTGCTGTATACTAAACCCAAATATTTCTGTGTATAATGCTGTATATTAAAAAATTGTGTTTGTTAATCAAAGAGGGATTACAGGTATTCGCCAATATATGAAAAAAAAAAAGAAATTGAAAGTGCAGATGAAAGTTATGGTTATATATGATATATGAAGATAAAGCAATCGAAAAGACGGATTAAAATTATGGTTATGGATTAATTGGTCCTATGGCCATTGGAATGAAACTATGATATATTAAACCACATTTTGCTACATTCCAAAGACCATGATTTTATTCGTCAAAACCAAAACCGTTGGTATAATTACGGACCCGTATCGTTTATCAGCAATTCAAGCTACATGTGTATGTCAACGAAACGCGTCCGTAAATGTTCTTTATTTATATATGTACTTATGTTTCATGTGGACACTCATCCAGTTTTTTTTTGAAAAGGTTGGTATACATAAATAATAGAAAGCGTATTTTTACACACCTATATATATATATATATATATATATATATATATATATATATATATATATATATATATATATATATATAAGTAAATAAAAAATGCAAAAATAAAAATTAAAAATAATAATGAAAAAAAATCAATTAAAAGATAAAAATGAAAATAATAAAAAAATGTAAAAAATAAAATTTAAAATTAAAACAAATTCTTTAATACAGTACTACATGATATTGAGCACTATTTTATAAACATTGGAATTCCATTTGATTTTATTCTATGAAAAACAATATATATATATATATATATATATATATATATATATATATATATATATAAAAGCCCACCCCTTCTCCCGGTGAGCACTATCGTTACAAAATATCGTCTGCTGTTTTAAGTTTAATGCAAAGGTCTTCGTAAATAAACAAATAGAGCACTGCGAAACTGGCGGTCAATATTTGCATAACATACATTGTAAATAACATTTCCCAGCGCCTGTCCTATGACTCAGTAATTAGACATGCTGACTATCAACTAGATGGTTTAAGGTTCGATTTTCGGCTTAGGATCCGTGTGTGTCTAGCTGCACTGAAGAGCTGTGATACAGAGAAGCAGTTTGTTTGTGGAGTACTATAGAGGCTAGGCACTTTTCGAGGAGCTTTAATAACAAGTAGTACAAATAGCTATATGCAATGATCCGACTCGTAGATCACTCTTAGCTACTTGATGGATAGTAGTAATTCTACTATTTATAGTTAAAATTCCCCTTTATTTACTAATTAGTTTCCAGTGGCCTTCGGGTAAGATCTTCGACTGCGAATCAGTGGCGATTTGTGTTCGGGGTTCGCGCCCGCCGACCGTTGGGAACTAGTTCCTAGACTGAAGATTGCGTTAGCATGAAACATCGATGTCTCTAGGTATATTTTAAAATATTTAATATATATATATATATATATATATATATATATATATATAGAAACGGGGCAGAACGCGTTTTATTATGTTAGAGATAGAATGCGTATGTGAACATTGTCGTTTTCAGCGTCTGGCTGCAAAACGGACGCTGCGTATAACGCTGCTTCGTCGTCGGAGTTGGTTGGGTGATCGCTCGCATGCCTTCCCGCGTTCAAAAGATGCGTGGGAGTGCCCCAGGGTCTTCATATGATCCGCACCGCATTTGACACGTGCACATGAATCTATATCGTCTTGAAGAAAGGGTCTTGATCTTCCGACGCTCTTGTTTATTTTTGCTCTCTCCTCCCACTTCCCATCCCCTCCTCCTGCTTGTCCTCTTCCTCCCACACTCTTTTTCAGTTCGCGCTTTGATGATATCAAAAGAATGAAATACGCACAGGGCCTTTAATAATAGGAGGGTGGGAGCTGAATCAATAAGATTTGGCCTACTCTCAGATTAAAGCGAACGTCTGCATGAGCCTTGAAAATCAGCATTCGAATTCCATGTTACCAATTTTAGTTGCGTTTTCAAACTTTGCGTCAATGTAATACTGTTGCATATACGTTGACAGTAATACTCTTTTGAAGTGATGTTTCGAAATAGTTTGAAGATGCCATTGGTTATCCGGTACGACGGGGATTAATCGAAGGTCAGCTCACACCCAAATGGCAAAGTAGATAGCTGATGTTTTAGCTTGACGGCGTGACGTATGTTTGGGGTGCTTTATTAGTCTTTGATTTAACATTATATATCAATCTTTTGTAAGTTATTCGGGTTATTTTGATAAATGTTATTTGTGTTTCAAGTTCTGCATATCTTCATTATATATATATAATATTATTCTTTTAAATCTTTCTATTTTTTAAATAGCTCTTTGTAGATCAAAATTGAAAACTAAAAATGTTAGGTTGAAGTAAACTCTCAAAAGAAAACCCACGTCAATAGCAATGCCCTAACCCTAACCCTAACACTAACCTTAACCCTAACCTTAACCCTAACCGTAACCCTAACTTTAACCCTAACCTTAATGCTAACGCTAACCATAACCCTAACTTAAACCCTAACCTTAACCTAACCCTAACCCTAACCATAGCCATAACCCTAACCCTAGACCTAACCTTAACACCAACCCTAACCTTAAGTCACGTCAAAAGCAATTAAGAAAAATGTTACATGTGTTGCGGGTAGTGGCAGGCACAACATGTGCTACTCTTGTTCATATTTTAACAGTCGGAAGCAAAGTATAAAATGTTCGCGTAAAATATAACAATAACATATACAAATATCCTGTCGGTTCCGTTTATCACTCGGCACTCCTAATAGAACCGGATCTTTAATCCTTAAGCACCTTAATCCGTGTGACAGAAACCAACAAACTGTTTTCTTTGTGCGCATATCGTGACTCAAGCCAGCTCATCAAATCTCCCCAAATCGTTGTAACAGCAGCAACCGGCAATACAGTATATAATACGATGCGTTTTGGCTGTGTCGTCATCTTAAATGTTAAGCTCAATTGAATTAGACGTTCCAAAGGTATGTAATCAGAACAAATTGTAATTGAATTATTTACCGAGAAAAAACAAAAATCTTTCTGTAAATCTGAACATTAATTTTTGCATAAGATTCAAACTTTAGTGTAACCATTATTCTGATTGTATAGCTATGAAGAAATAGTTGTTATTTTTAAAGAACATCAAATTTTGCTTGATACGGGACATTGTTTGTTATATTTTGCAAATGAAATACCTGGAAAGGATATATCCCATAATGATGCGATTTCTAATATCTCTTTATTTCGTTTGCGATTATATTTTCGTGTTTATTATTATTAGTAGTAGTAGTAGTATTAGTAGTAGTAGTAGTAGTAGTAGTAGTAGTAGTAGTAGCAGTAGCAGTAGTAGTAGTATTAATAATATTATTATTATTATTAATATAAAAACTAGGAATTCTAACACAGATCATCATCATTGATTGTTCACTGCTAATAAACGGTGGTGTTCCCTGGAGGCTAAATGAAACAAGTCTCCCCAGATGGTCAGTACTCTTAAAACTCTTTTAGATAACCATTGCCAAATACTTTGCATTATCACAACAGATGCTTACCATTGAGTTCTTTCTGGCAACGACTATTGGTTTTCTCTGGGATTTGGGTGGCAATAAGCCTTTTCAAGGTCCCAGTACTCTTCGTAATCGTCCCATGTAGGTCTGATTAGTGCTCTCACTCTTTACATACTTTTTGACACTTCGCACCTATTTTGTGTGGTATCAGCCGAGGCTTGTGTCATCCATTTAATTTGTTTCTTGGGGTTATTAATGTTTTTTGCAATTTCAATTTCCTTACGTTTATGTGTTTGTTTTTTTCTATGTTGTTGTGTTATGTTTATTGTAACAACACTGTGACTGTTTGCGTTTGCAGTTCATATGAGTTGGTTTCCGCATTCGAGGATTTACCTAAAGATTTCAACTGTTTTCAACGTTTCCGTTCTTTATTTAGTCGCGATCTTTCCTTTCGTTTAATTTCTCATAGTCTGTTTTCCAAATTTCTAGTGATTGTTCCTAGTGCCCCCCCCCCCTGATTATTAGTATTGCATTGACTTTCTTCGTGTCCCATTGCCCTTTCAGTCTCTGTCAAGTTACGTATACTTGCTTCGTTTTCTATCTCCTTGAATGTCACGCTGTGTTCTGCTGCCAGGGCCAAATATATCATTTAGCATTGTTTCCATCATGTTAACTATTATAAAACCCAGTCTCCTTGCTTGGGTGAGTGTATATGTTTGTACCTCTATGTCCCAGATAATTTTGTGATTTTCGTTTTCTAGTATTGTCTCTGGTTTGTGTCTATACTATTTGTATGCATGTTCAAAATGCAGTATTTTGCATAGTTCCCAGTATATTGCCTTCCCCACACAGTTGTGTCTCTTTTTGTATTCTTTTGCGATAGTTTGTGCATTGACGTAGTATGTGGTTTACCGTTTCGTCTCTATATTTACAGGGTATGCATTTCCCTTTTCCGGCATGTTCTCGATAGTAACTTTGATGTAGTTAGTTCTAATCGCATTGTTCCGTGTAGCTGTCAGTAGCACTTCTGTTTCTCTGTTTCAATGCCCATTTCGTTGCCATGTCAATGTGTTTTTGTGAGTTTCTTGTCTTGTTTTTTTTAGGAATCGTCCATATAGCTTTTTTCTCGCCTTCTCTTTTCTCGTTTCGATGCTCCCTGTCTTGTTCATGTTGACGGTACCTTTTGCTACAGTGATCAGCCTTTCAATGTTCTCAGTTATCTATTTTTCTTATTCTTGTGTGTGTATGTGTATGTGTATGTGTGTGTGCGTGTGCGTGTGTGTGTGTGTGTGTCATGCACACAGTCTTCAATTATTATCAGTCCCCTTTCACCTTTTCTTCTTTTCACGTAGTTTATCAATATCATATTTCGGATGTATTTCATGTAGTGTATTATGGTCAAGATGACTTCGTTTGTCCGTCCCTAGAATGGCCTAGAGTAACTTACTAGTGATACTGTCCAAGTGTTGATTCCTTTTATTAGATGTGTTACTATATAATTTAGTTTCTAATAGTTTTCTTGTTCTTCTCAGATATTATTTTTCTATTTTCTCTTTCATTTCCGTATATTTGATGGTGTCTGCTTCGAGAACATCAAAATATGTATGGGTATCATGTTCGTCAAATGCCTCCATCTCCTCTTGGTTTGGCAATTCCACGCTCTCCGATGTCTCCAGTGTTCCCCTTTTCATTTGTAGCACTGTACTCTTTTTCCATTTCGAATTCGATTTTAATGTACTGGCTGAATGTTCTGCCTATGTTTTTTAGCTTTTCCAGTTCCGTTTTTTTTCTTTTCAAATAGATTTAGGTCGTCAATATACATTGTTCTGTGTCTGTAAACTTGTATCCGGTATCGCATATCCTGAGTATATTATTGAGTGGCATCATATCTATGATAAACAGTAGTGGTGACAGAATGTCTCTTTGGAATGTGTATTCTCATCTCAGTTAGGTGTTGTCCCCCAGCTGTCAGTTTGAGTCTCCTTGTCCCCATTATTATTATTATTATTATTATTATTATTATTATTATTATTATTATTATTATTATTATTATTATTATTATTTAATAGTAGTCTGAATTTTTGGATGTTTGTAGTTGGCTTTTTCGTTTTTGAACATCAAGTCAATTCCCTTGATTTTAGACATTCAAGCTGTATCTTAGCACTTTCACCGTTCCTAACAGGCAAGTTTTTTGCAGAATCGGAACAGAAATTGGCTCGTCCATCTGTTTAAGCCTTTTATGGTGGCTTTTTGTTATGGTTCCAAACGTTCCAATTACAAAAAGGAATCACCTTTACTTCTTTACATTTCCATCGGGGGCAGGCTATATCAATGATTAAGCAAGTTCTCTAGTTTTTGTTTAGAAAGATTAAGTCGGGTTTGGAATGTAATATAAAAACATAAGGGGGTGGCACCTCATGAGTTATACATTCAGGTAGGTAATCTATAGTTTAATTTGTTTTCTTTGTATCGAATGAAAAAGATCTTCATGCGGTGTCATTCGGTTTATTATGTGATTTATTTTTGGTTGAACTTAATTTGAAATGTCTTGCATTCCGCATATTTGATTTTGGTTGAAATTTTCAATGTAAAACTTTAGAAATTAATTTATCGTCTAATAACAAAAAAAGAAAAGAAAAAACTTCGTATCTTGACGTCGATTCCTTGAAAAGTGTAATGAAAATAAAACCTTTCATGTCTATGGTAATACGCATACGTTGAGTCGTGTATCGCAAATGTGCAAGCAGACGTAATTCGCATGCCTGCCTGGGTACTTCCGTTTCCTATGGTGAATGGGAGGATATCTTTTGTTTGTAGTTCGAGTCGCGTATAACGCTTAACATCATTCGGAAGACATTTTGTTTTTTTTGTCTTCATTTTTTACTTCTCGGAGGACAGACGGAATTAGAAAAAAGTGAAAAGTTGAAATGAAACAATAAAAAACAAAAACATATTTTATTCGACTTGTATTTTTATGTTTCAGTCTATTTTTTAGGTTTTACTAATATTTTTATCATTTTTATGTTGCTCTTCGCTTATTCATTGATTTTCTTGCTTATTTATCATTTCTTATTTGTGTTCCTTACGTTTCTATTGAGTTTTATCTACTTTTTTTTTTCATTCGTTATCTTTCTTTCATTTTCTTACTTTGTGACTAAAATCTTACCAAAATCATGAATATTTCAAATTATTTTTCTATTTCCCCCCACCATGTTATTTATTTATCAAATACGATGTATTTTTTATCATTTTAATTTTTCAAAATACTGTTATCATCTTCGATGTTATTCTCACAAGTTTTCGACCGATGTAACCTCCGACCTTCTTCAGGTGGGTCTTGAAATCTTTATATTAAACTCGGGAATCTTTCACTTATCCCGTCAGATTATTCTGTCATGACAACGAAGACGTCTAAAGTAATTCGCAATTACATTCTTAGTATCGCCCGTAAAGATGATTGAGACGTCGACCTCTAGAAGACTTTCACTTAAAACAGATTACTTATCACGTTTAGCTGTTGCGCCAGGCGTCTGTGCGGACTATTCTACTATGGATTTTAAGAGCGAGTAACCCATTCTTTATTTTAAATGTGTAGTCTGAGTACATATTGCTAGTTATTTTTTTTAAAATTCACCCCCTCTCCACGAGGTTAAACACAATGTCAGGTGTGGGTTTTCATGGAAGTGTTTCTGTGGAAATAACCGGTTTCTAACCCGGCACACCCAGATCCCCAGTCTCCGTCCTAAATCACTTACACTATATATATATATATATATATATATATATATATATATATATATATATATATTACCACCTGGACAAACCCAATATCTTTTTACACGAGCTTTTTTCACCCATCATTTTATTAATATTTTTTCAAATGTTGAATTTTAGCTTTTCTATTGCAAACTTATCTATCTGTATAATTTCTCTTATAAGATCTCGATCTTTGAAAAGCCTTGGCTTAAGGAAAGAATAATAAACATAATTTTATTACAGAATATACCTTGCATTGAACAATCGAAGTTTAAAATAAATTTGGACATTTGTGCATGTTTATCACTCTTCTTCCATCTATCTTTATTTATATATATATATATATATATATATATATATATATATATATATATATATATATATATATATATATATATATATAACGGTGTTTTAACTTACTCTCTATCATACATAGTTGACATGTTTTATTTAATTCTATACTAAGACAATTGTCAGCCAATATATGTGTTATTTCTTTAAGTCGTCTTATTCTCCACCATTTGCTTTTGTCTATTATTTTTACTTTGTCTCATAAGGGTAAATAATGGAATAACATCCAAATTGAAACAGCAATTCGATTTTTCAAAATAATATAAATTATCAATCCTCTAAAAAAATGCGCTTTCTTTATACTGTCTCTCTATTCTCTTCTACCTTTCTTTCTTTCTTTCATCATTTATTTTATTGTTTTGTTTCTTTGTATAATTTTTTTGTTTAATTTCTGATCATTTTTCTTTCTTTTCTCTACCTTTCGCACTTTTCATTTTTGGTTCTTTTTCATCCATTTATTTCTCCTTCCCTTCTGTTTCTTCATTCATTACTTACTTTGTTCGTTATTTGTTCTCCCTTCTTTATTTCGTTCATAGTTCCTTTCTAACTCCACCTTCTTTTCTT
>OY744534.1:54861800-54884300 GCA_963556195.1 Sepiola atlantica | reverse complement strand
TACCGCTCGAGTTATTTTCGTCAGTTATTAATCGCAATGACAAGGTGTAATTAGCGGTAAGATTGTCAAGGGAATTCGGGTTCTTTTTTCTAATAATTCCCCTTTTTTTTCTCTCGTCTTGCCGACTGATAATCCGAAACACGATCAGATGAAGGCGTTTGCCAAGATATAATAAATGACAACACAACCACCAGCAGACCGCAAATCTAAGACGGGAAACAAGATGACAGACGGAATAATTGCGACACCCTTCTGGTCGCAATCCATTTGCAGAACAACAACGACAACAAAAATAAAATTACCCTGACCAAAAAAATAACAAAATAAAAATTCAGCAGATTATTAATGTAAAAAGCAAAAAACTAACAAAAAACATATTTTTCTGGCTGCAATTTGATAACCATCTCAAATAAATCATATTAAAACGCGCACCTTGTATGATATTGTATGATAGGTACCTTGAATCTACACTAAAGAGTTCATTCTGAAATTTTTTTAAAGTGAGCTTCAAAAATATAATATATTTCAATTATATTTTCAGTATATACTGAAAATTTAATTGAAATAAGATAATTAATTAATGTATTCACACTGATAGGTACCATCAATCCGAAGTAAGTGTTTTAATAAGATAATTAATTAATTCATTCATATTTGTAGGTATTATAAATTTAAAGTTAGGATTTTAATAAGATAGTTGATTAATTTATTTATATTGATAGACACAATTTATCTTAACTAAATGTATTAATATGATAATTAATTAATATTGTTAGCTAACATAAATCTGAACTAAATGTTTTAATGAGATAATTAATTAATTTATTCATATTCATAAGTAACATTAATCAAAACTACGTTTTTAATGGGATAATTAATTAATTTATTCATATTGATAGGTACCATTAATATGAATAAATGTGTTTAATATAATTAATTAATTTATTCATATTCATAGGTACCATTAATATAGACTAAGTGTTTTAGTAAGATAATTTATTTATTTATTCACATTCATAAGTGCCATTAATCTGAACTAAGTGTGTTAATGGGATAATTAATTAATGTATGCATATTGATATGTACCATTAATCTTAACCAAGTATTTTAATTGTATAATTAATTAATATATTCATATTGATAGGGGCCATTGATCTGAACTAAGTCTGTTAATGTGATAATTAATTAATATATTCATATTGATAGGTACCATTCAGCTTAACTAAGTGTTTTAATGGGATAATTAATTAATTTATTCAAATTGATAGGTACCATTAATCTAAACTAAGTGTGTGAATAGGATAATAAATTATTTTATTCATAGTGATAGGTACCATTAATTCAATCTAAATGTTTTAACGAGAAACTTAATTAACTTATTCAACTTGATAGGTAGGTTTGGTAGTTTTGTTTTACGGCATATCAACCCTTTTGGGGTTATTTAATGCCGAATCTGGTCATTATAGTAAAAGTTTTTATGCTTCAAGTTCTTTATATCTTCAAATGTTTAATCATCGTTTTTGGTTTGGTAGTTTTGTTTTACGGCATATCAACCCTTTTTGGGTTATTTAATGCCGAATCTGGTCATTATAGTAAAAGATTTATGCTTCAAGTTCTAAAAATAAAATAAAAAAGGGGAGGGAGAAAGGGAGAGGGACTGTTGTTTTTGTTTTTGGTTTTGTAGAACATAATTAAGTTTTACAAAAAAAAAAAAAAACGTCAATGTAGGTGAATTTCGTCTCAGGGAGCCACAGGGCAGCCTGATCTGGTATCACCAGCAACTTGATAGGTATCATTAATTTTAACTAAGTGGTTTAATGGGACAATTTATCAATTTATTAATATTGATAGGTACTATTAATCTGAATAAAATGTTTTAATAGGATAATTAATTAATTTATTCATATTGATAGGTACTATTATCTGTACGAAGTGTTTTACAGGGATAATTAATTTTTTTTTTTTCATATTCATAGATACCATTAATTTTAACGAAGTGTGTGCATGGGATAATTAATTAATTTATTCATATCGATCAATACCATTAATCTATATAATACTAAAACTCTATTGTTCTTGTATGTTTGCAATCAGCTTTCAGCTTTCCGGTTTTCAACATCCGGTTGCGCATGCGCAAATAGCATCGTCTTCAATCTGTTATTCCAATTCCGTTATTCTCTATTATGATTAACGAACGCATGAAATTTTTCATTCTGGAAATTTTTAAACAATTTCATTTAATTTCATCAAATAGTTTATTTGTTTTCTTCACGGCTAAAAACATTCAACGGGAGGACTTCGTAAAGTCTGTCGCAGTTTCAAAAAACAAAAACAAACAAACAAAAAAACAACACTCATTATTAATATTAGCTATACTAGCGGTCGGTGAACGAAACCACCTCCCACTTTCCCTCTCATAGATTTCACCACTCCTACTCCCTCTGTTTTCGTTACGTACGCGAGAAAGCCTGCTGTCTCTCGGTGGCCACGGCTGTACCCCCTTCCTTTCTCAAATCGCCCTAACCAACCACTTATAATTCAGTAACTGTAATTAAAAAAAAAAAACAATTATAATAAACAGAACGACTCATAGAAATCTATCTATATTCTTTTTTCATTTTAATATACTTTCATAGAAATGCTTCTGTTATGTAAAAAAAAAATATTTTCTTTATGCCACAAGTGTCACGCTCATACATGAATTCCATAGCTAATATAACAAACTGACCCAACGGGTCACGGGTGGTCTAGTATTAAATAAATGTCTTAATGGATAATTAATTAATTAATTAATTAATATTGATAAGTACCATTGATCTCAACTAAGTGTTTAGATAAGATATTTTATTTATTTATGCACATTCATAGGTACCATTTATCTGAACTAAGTGTGTTAATGGGATAATTAATTAAGTTATTCATATTAATAGGTACCATTACCATTAACTAAGTTTTTAAGGGGATAATTAATTGATTAATAAATATTTATTGGTACCATTGATCTCAACTAAGTGTTTCAATTTGCAATATATAGAAAATAAAAACTTTAAAATATCTTCGATTTGAATAAAATTCCGAGTATTGATTAATTATTTAGTTATACATATCGATAGGTACCTTTAATCCAAAATAAAGGGTTTAATTAGAAATATTAACAAAATTAAAGATTGAAAAAAATTAATGCGATTTCAATTACATTTCCAGCATTTATTTTTAATGTATGTATTTAATAATATGTATATTTCTGATTACTAGATGTGCCTTGTGTCACTCTTGCAGACACAATTACAATGGTGTATAGTGCTACAAAGTTACTTTTTAGAAACATAATGTCTACAAAAAATATTCACAGCGAATTATGTTTTCTCAAAACCTGAAAACATTTAGTATTTTAATACAATCACAGTATCAAAATAATGCTATTTCCTAAACATTTTTACGGTTAAAGATAATCTTTCAATGATAGTTATTACCTAAAACATTCGCCTGTAAATATCCCATTACATTTGAAAAGGTTTGATTAAATGCATGTATAGAAAATTAATTATTATTCAATAATACAGGGTGGGCAAAAATAAGGGTCCTAATTTTAAAAATTCATAACTTTTTTATTTATTGATTTTTTTTTTTTTTTTTTTAGAATAAGTAAAGGACCCCTTCCGAAGCAAGCATGAGCCGTATTAGCCCTAAGGAACGTACCCTCATTTAGAAAACATTATTTTTGCTTAAAAAACTCAAAACAGTGTAAAAAACAATACTTTAGTTTTTGTAAGTTTTAAGAAGTGTTTTTCGGCTAAAATTTGTTTTGTTTATTTCAAAAAATCTCGGAAGGGTCAGTCTACACACACATAAAGTTTGGTGAGTTTAACTTTTATTTTGTGGAAGTTATTCAAATTCAAGTTATTCAAATTTAAAGATAGGACCCTTATTTTGGCCCACCCTGTATCTATAATAAATACGTATATAGATTCGCTTGTCAGTACTTTAGCACCTTCCACGCCGATTGTAAAAATAAAATCGGCTGTTAGCCATTATGATATTAAAGAAACACGTAATAGCTGAATATCTGGTGTCGATGGTCGAATGATCAGATTTTATCTATTTCATGGTAAATTGTTACACAATCGAATAAGACGTTCTCAAAAGAATTGTTTTGTCGTCATTTAAAACTAACGTTTGTTTGAATAAGGAGAAAGATGCAACATATACAGAGTGTGAAGCGTTTGAAGCTGATCGCCAACCCACTATGCAGACCATAACGTATTAAGAAAAAAGAAATAATAAATAACTAACTCTATTACCTTCAGAGAGAGAGAGAGAGAGAGAGAGAGAGAGAAGCGGTTCAAGATTATCGCTAGCACAGGACACAGATCTTAATCTGTTGTGAATACAACAAATGTCTTACTCCATGTCCTTCAGAGTTGAGACTAGTGACGTTGGTTGAGACAAGAAAAAAGTCAAGTGAAAGACCAATACCATCTTTTCGGATTTGATGACTTTGCAATAAGCATCATTCGTGTTATTTATTTAAAGGATATTTAGCTAACAACTATTTTTTACGGTTAAAACAATCGTATTTGCTTTTTGAAAAAATTAAATGGTTTTAATATTTTAAAAGATGAAAACGTTTAATTTATTTAAAAATATGTACTTGACAATTATTTTTCATGGTAAGAAAAGAGGGAAAAAAGAAGTACGCAACCGTTAAATAAGCACTGGGTTCTACTAGTTAAAATATACAGAATGTTCTGGACAAATTTGACATTTCTTTATATTCTTTCATTTCAGAACAATTTGAAGTATTTAATAGCAAACAATTGCAAGGGATAGCGTTTGAGAGTTAGAGAACATGGACGACTGAAATGTTGGTATGAATTTTTTGTACATGACGCATGTGCCGAGACAAAGCTCAGCGAACTCTCGAGTTTTATGTATTTTTCTGGACGCTAAAATGAATAAATACATTATATATTTGTGTGCTTTTTTACATTAAGACCTGCGCTAAAAGGGCCTCGGCGTCGGTACTTTCCGGATGTTTATGTAAAATGCCGGAGAGTGCCGAATCAAAAATCAGTTGACTTCTCTGCGTCTAAAGAAGCACAAACGAGCCAAGATTTACAAGCGGGAAAAACAAGCATAAATTTACAGCAACTTTTTTTAAATGAAATAAATATATATTTTCTTAACAAAGAAATAACAGTGATTCAAATAAGTGTTTATGTGAAAAAGTTAGTCAAGTTTTGTTCTTAATTTTTACGAAAATTATTATTTTTTAATTATTATTATTAATGCTTTCGTTAGGGTTTGCGCAGGGTTATGAATTAGGGTAAGGGCAGGGTTATGTTTAGAAATAAGGGTTAGAACTGGGTTAAGGTTAGACTTAGTGGTTCGGGAGGGTTAGGAAATAGGATTAGGGTTAGGGTTTGGGCAGACTCGTTTGCAGATGTAAGAAAATAAATTTATCAAGTTTAAATGCCGTCTGCTTATTCATTTCAATCAGTTATTCATTTCAATTAGTTATGTATTTCAATCAACAATTCACTTTTCGCAGTTGCATTGACTAACCGCTTCGGGGCTTTACGGTGTTTTACGTAAAACGCCTGAAAGCAACAACGCCGAAAGACTTTTAGCGCGGGTCCCAATCTAACAAAGTACTTATTTTTATACATAAAAATATCTATGGTCGCGCCTTTTTGCAGGCGTTACAATTTCAGGTGATAGTCTCAGCCTAAATAATTAATTCTCTGAAGAGTATTAATGACGCCTAACACCCGTCTAACATACGTTGAAGGGGATATGATTATCGTTTACCGCCGGAGAGCTGGAAGTACAGTGTCAGGGCGATAAATTCCTTTAAAATACGTCCGCAGGGTGGGGATACACCTAGAAATCTGCATAAACGTTCACTTTTGCAGAATCGCAATATTTTTTTTACAAGAATTTCCACTTTTTAAATTTTTTTTACAAACATTAGCCGTTTTAATATACGGAATATACATCGAGCCAGAATATGTAATCTGAAGCATGAATGAATCCCATCCATTGATTATTGCTAATTTTGTTTTTATTGCTTTGTGCGGCTATTTTGTCGAGTTTTATACTCTCCCATATTTCAAGTTTAACTTTTGTAAGAAATAATTGGTCTCATCATTTTCCTATTTTTAAAAATGTATTTTACCGATTTCAAATAAAAACAAATGTTAATTAATTTTTTTATTGTGAGTTAATAAAATCTGTAAAGGCGCATTAATTAAAAAGTATCCTCAAATAAATCGATAGAGAAAATATGATTTTCCAAATGGATTTTGTCTAAACAATATCTTCTAAAATTGGACAAACAAAATCGAACACATACAATATATATATATATAATGGACGACCAACCAATACTACTCTATATATATATCTATATATATATATATATATATATATATATATATATATATATATATATATATATATATATATACATATATATATATATATACATATATATATATACATATATATATAGTAGAGAATGGTATTTTGCTTGAAGCATTGCTGGGTATAGTAGTAGTAAGTTTTTGAAAGGTTTTGGGCAATGCACATTCCGGGTAAGATGCAAGTTTGTTTCTTACAACTTGCATCTTACCCGGAATTTGCATTGTCCACAGCCTTTCAACAACTTACTACTAATATATATACACATATATATATATATATATATATATATATATATATATATATATATATATATATATATATATATATATATATATAATTGAATGCTCGATATACACGTTAGTACATATATATAAGAAAATGAATGATGGAAATAAAATTGGATTAAATACAATATTTATTAGATCATCAACTTATTCAAACAAGGACTATATAAAAAACGCTTCTTTATATCTTTTGTTTGAACGAACTAATGATTTAAAAAATAGTGTATTTTATCCAATATCTATGGTCATACTTCATTCCCATATATATATATATATATATATATATATATATATATATATATATATATATATATATATATATATATATAAGTGCAGATTAGTCGTCCGAGGCTATAGCAATGCGATGTGGTTACCGTAAGATGGAAAAGTGAAAAGAAATAAACGCAGGGAGAAAGTGAAACTCAAAACGATTTATTAATAATTTCACGAAAACTGATTAAATACCAAAATAGTAAATACTGTCCGGTAAGTAACAGTTCGGCAAAGGGTAATCTTAAATTTTCGTAAGAAAAACTTTCATTTTCAGAAGACAACAATAAAAGACCGAGTGGGTCGAAAAAAATGGGAAAAACCGGTGTCAGAACATCGAAATACGGCAGGAGACAATTGCAAGTGGGAACGCAGAAAATGTCAAAATTCTATTAAGCAATTATATAACTAAAGTTAAAATATTATAAACATTTGTTTAATAATATACTAATTATTATAATTTTATTATGTTTTATTTTATATGATTCATTAATTTTTTTTTTATCTCCTCTTTATCACTTTATTCAATTCAAATTTAAATTTACGTGTGGGCTGTTATTGTCAAAGGGAGATAACTTATTTAAAAATATATTTAGAAATGAGATTTGAAATTTGAGAAGGATTTTGAATTGTGGAATGGATCAAAGCCAAGGAGGGAACCGTTGTAACAGGGGAAGGGGGGGGGGAATAAGAAGAGATTTTGGGGAAGGGGGGGAACTATGGAAAAAATAAATAAATAAGAAAAAATAAACAAATAAATAAACAAGCAAAAATAAAGATAAACAAACAAAAATAAAATTAAAATAAAAAAATAAAATATACATGCATACAATTGTCTCCTGCCGTATTTCGATGTTCTGACACCGGTTTTTCCCGTTTTTTTCGACCCACTCGGTCTTTTATTGTTGTCTTCTGAAAATGGAAGTTTTTCTTTCGAAAATTTAAGATTACCCTTTGCCGAACTGTTACTTACCGGACAGTACTTACTATTTTGGTATTTAATCAGTTTTCGTGAAATTATTGATAAATCGTTTTGAGTTTCACTTTCTCCCTGCGTTTATTTCTTTTCACTTTTCCATCTTACGGCAACCACATCGCATTGCTATAGCCTCGGACGACTAATCTGCACTTACATTTACCAGCAATGCTTCAAGCAAACTACAATCTCCTTTTATATACATATATATATGTGTG
The DNA here is from genome assembly GCA_963556195.1 of Sepiola atlantica. Classification (NCBI taxonomy): domain Eukaryota; kingdom Metazoa; phylum Mollusca; class Cephalopoda; order Sepiida; family Sepiolidae; genus Sepiola; species Sepiola atlantica. The sequence goes on along the minus strand of OY744534.1, from coordinate 54,876,126 downwards.
TGTGTGTGTGTGTGTGAAAAAAGACAAACGGAAAACAGTTACACACACATATATATATATATATATATATATATATATATATATATATATATATATATATATATATATATATATATATAGTCTAAAGAAGCTTTGAGTACTTTTAAATCAAATGAAAAAGGAAAAGAAAGGAAAATGCAGTTTAAATTCTCAGAGAGACTAACTAAATCCAAGATAGCGCAGACTTAGCATTCGTTAGAAAATTCAAAAAGGGGATTCAAGTATCTAATAGTGAAATAAAAACAGGGGACCTTAACTTAACTGTGAAATATTAAAACGGGGATCATCAGTTCTTTACTATGTAACTGTCTCGGAGATTTTAAAACAGATGTATATAGATATATAGATAGATAGATAGATAGATAGATAGATAACTTATTTTCTTATATAGTAAGAAAAACCCTAGCAGAGTGTTCGATTAATTGAGAATTAAAATTAAGAGCGCAATATATATTTTTGTTACAGAAAAATTAGAAAAACAATTCCCCCTAAACACAACCTGCCCAAACTTTTTAATATAAATTCAATCAAGGTTATCTGCTCCACTACCCCATCCATGAAAAAGTCATCTCTGAAGAACGCAAACCCATAGAAAACGAAGGTTGCTTATGCCATGACAGAAACCATTGCCCCATAGAGGGGAATTACAAAAACGAATCCTTCGTATATGAAGCCACCGTCACGAACCAGACTACCGGTAGAGTTGAAAAATATATAGGCATGACGCATGAAAGCTTCAAGCAAAGATTGTACGCACACAGAAACACCTTTAAATACAGAAACAAGGCATATACGGCACTTGCGACCCATATATAGTAACTTAACGATGAAAAGACAATTTTTCCTATCAAATGGAAATTAATAGATAGAAGAACATCCTTTCCTCCAGCCAGATATAGATGTATTCTTTGTGATGCAGAAAAATGCCATATATTAAAGGCTATTATTTACCCAAATACAATTTGTTTGAACATTAGATATGAAATCTTTAAAAGATGCATCCAAAGAAGAAAGCACTACTTATACATTGGACTTACCGATATACATACAGGCTTAGCAACCTTCCCTTCTGCCCAATACATAACCCAATAATTGCCCTATTAAATATCGACTTCCACTCCGAAAAATCCTTCCAACTATCAACCCTGATAAATATAAATAAAAAATAGGAATAAATATTTTAATCGGCCTATATCTACACAACTACTTCAAACCAATAATTTACACCACGTAAATATTAAATAATAACGTTTCCAATAATAATTTTTCCAGTTATTTAGAGGGTAACACCAACATTTCCCATTATTATTACTCCCATAAGTCTTCACTATATCTTAGTTAAAAACCTCCTAAATCTCCTAAACAGGTGTAATTTTGCCGACCATATCCTTGCTTTTATCTCTAAACCAGACTTAATCAGTATACTAATATTATTACTCCCACTATACCTTAGTTTATCATGTTAAATCCCGAGTACAGAATAATTAAAGAACCCTTGACAGTTGCCAAGACCAGACTCGGGCAAAATCTCAGTTTAATTCCTTTTTGATTGATTAAAACTTCTCTAATCCAGACCTTGAATTTTAATTTAATGTGTTTTTTAACCTTTTTTATTTTTTCGTAAGTATAATCCTTAAACACATTTTCTCTCTTTAACATTCTCAAGAAGACACATAATTAACACTCAGAACAGTAACGGCCAAATATACGCTCCTCATAAACATTGACTCACGTGACTTGTATAGAGATATTTTTAATTTTTTTACATTTTTAATTTTTTCCCAATTTTAAATTGCAACTGTTACACCCCCCTTTTTCAAACCTTTTTAAACCTCCCTAAAACTGATTTTAAACAAATATACCTAACACTCTTAAGCAAATAACGCATCCAAACAAGAGTGATACGTGAATTCACATTTCTGAAACAGGTGACAACATAAGCTGAAGAGAGCCGGATAGTTAAGTCCTGCTGAGCTTGAAACCGACGGTGCTAATGTTGTACTAATTCTTCTGTACCAATATATATATATATATATATATATATATATATATATATATATATATATATATATATATATATATATATATTATGTGTGGGTGTATACATTAATAGCTGTGCGGGTACATGTGGTATTTATGTGTTAACTATAGACAAATAAACTTAGAGAATAGAAATAACATCTAAAAGTGTATTTTTATAGAAAATTTTCCGTGTAAGAAAATAGAAGCGCAATTCTGAGGAGGCTATGGGGGTTTTATTTACTCCTTCCCAGGAGTTAGGCACAAGGCCAGTTTTATCTTACTCCCACAAGTAAGATGTGACCCAAGATCGGGTCGAGAAAGTGGGGTTTGAAAAGCCAGCGCTCGAGAGGTGAGCTCTCTGGCCATTTAAAAATTGCCTAGTCAGCTCCCTCGGCATTCCCCGGTAGGGGCGCTTCAGACAGTAAGCAATAAACTTACTCCTCCCCAAAGAGGGGAGGCAAAGCCTGGGAGGGTGGACCTCCTAGAACTGCACAGGAGTGCAGATCCATCGGAACAGATACTACACTTTGATCTTAGCCAAAAAGCCAAGAAGCCCAATTTATAACCTCTTTAAAACTTCAAATATATCCTATATATCTGAGGTTTTAACTATATATACACACACACATATATATATATATATATATATATATATATACACACACACACACACACATATATATATATATATATATATATATATATATATATATATATATATATATATATATATATATTCTCTGGGTCACACAATAAAAGTGCTCTTAGATCTCTAAGCGTATTCCTAATCTAAGAGCGCCACAGAGCTTGACCACTTTTAAAATTTCTCATATATCCACTTTGGTGAAATTTATTTTAAAGAAAATGGAAGTTTTCCCAAATCTATACCTTACCTTCTATGTACAAGATATTTACGTGTCCCACCCTTTAAGTGACCCATGGCGACAGAAACCCCTTTAAAACTTCACATACGTATACTTGATTTTAATTAAATTAAAACCATACGTATAAGACATCAAAATTTAGAAATTCTTTCCAATATTTCAACTTCTTCCGACTAAATTAGGTTGCAAACGTTGGAAGGAGACAGTAAGTGTTATGAGAATAGTGATACATTGTAATGATTCTCATTCAATCTCGAGCAACGCCAGATCTCACTATTAGTAGCTAATCAAACAACACAGCTGATATATATATATATATATATATATATATATATATATATATATATATAGTCTCAAGAAGCTTTGAGGCATTAAAAAAAAATGTAAAATGCAGTTTAAATTCCCAGACAAACTAACTAAATCCAAGATATTACAGACTTAACATTCGTTGGAAAATTACTAAATGAAAAAAACATAAGTAAAAAAATAAGGGGGTTAATTATCTAAGAGTGAAACAAAAACAGGAGACCTTAAGCTAATCAAACAACATCGATAATATATATATATATATATATATATATATATATATATATATATATATATATATATATATATAAAACGAGAAAAGGGTAAGCATCTCTCGTATCTGAACAGAATTTCATCAGTTTAATGAATTCAAAATAATTCTAAGGTAATCAACAAATGTAATTTTAGGATCTCAACAAACGTAAATACAGTGTATATAATAGTAACACTTTGATGATAATGTTGTTTGCACATTGAGACGTTTAGTAGGAGGAAAGGGCTAATTGACTGTAAAGTGGTGGGAAGAGGAACAGTATAGATGGAAGGTGGAGAATAGAGAGAGATAGGTCTCAGTCCAGGATGACATGAATAAATGACGTAAATAACAAAACGTAAAAGACTAAAATATTAGTAACAGCTCATGAATGAATTAATAAATGACGTAAATCTCCCCAGAAAATACTAAAATATTAGTAGCAGCTCATAAATAAAAAAAAATAAATGACGCAAATAAGAAAACGTAAAAAATAAAGTATTAGTAGCAGCTCATGAATAAATACATAAATTGCGTAAATAAAAAAAACGAAAAAGACTATAGTATCAGTAGCAGCTCATAAGTAAATAAATTAATAATGTAAGTAAAAAAACGGAAAAAGACTAAAGTATCAGTAGCAGCTCATAAGTAAGTAAACGTAAATACAACCGAAAAGACTAAAGTATCAGTAGCAGCTCATAAGTAAGTAAATAAACGTAAATAAAACCGAAAAGACTAAAGTATCAGTAGCAGCTCATAAGTAAGTAAACGTAAATAAAACCGAAAAGACTAAAGTATCAGTAGCAGCTCATAAGTAAGTAAATAAACGTCAATAAAAACGGAAAAGACTAAAGTATCAGTAGCAGCTCATAAGTAAGTAAATTAATAATGTAAGTAAAAAACGGAAAAAGACTAAAGTATCAGTAGCAGCTCATAAGTAAGTAAATAAACGTAAATAAAACCGAAAAGACTAAAGTATCAGTAGCAGCTCATAAGTAAATAAATTAATAATGTAAGTAAAAAAACAGAAAAGACTAATGTATCAGTAGCAGCTCATAAGTAAATAAACGTAAATAAAAAACGGAAAAAAGACTAAAGTATCAGTAGCAGCTAATGAGTAAATAAATTAATAATGTAAGTAAAAAAACAGAAAATACTAATGTATCAGTAGCAGCTCATAAGTAAGTAAATAAACATAAATAAAACCGAAAAGACTAAAGTATCAGTAGCAGCTCATAAGTAAATAAATTAATAATGTAAGTAAAAAAACAGAAAAGACTAATGTATCAGTAGCAGCTCATGAGTAAGTAAATAAACGTAAATAAAAAACGGAAAAAAGACTAAAGTATCAGTAGCAGCTCATAAGTAAATGAATTAATAGTGTAAGTAAAAAAAACGGAAAAAAGACTAAAGTATCAGCAGTCATTTAACAAGTAGGTTGCAGCAAGCACACGATAACTTTTGGAAGAAATTAATTTTTACTATCTGCATCGCTATAAACAAAAAAAAAATGCATTTTTACGATGTGTCAGCGCGTTGTATCTCCCGAAGGACTCATTCAGTTTCGTTCGCAACGGCTACTTCTAGCGAAAGACTAACCTTAACTCTAAACCCTAAGCCTAACCCTAAACTCTAACCTAGAAAATGTTAAAACGAAAAAAAACATTGAAAAAAAAATGAAAAAAAAATTGTTTAAAAACAGTTGTTTTGTCTTTGTTATATTAAAAAAAATACTTTTTGGAAACTTTTTGTTGCACAAAAAATATTTTATATAAAAATCACTTGTTTAACAATTGTTTCTTTGACAAAAAATAAATAAACATCTAATTAATAACAGTTGTTTAGCAATGGTTTGGTCGTTCTTTATTTTTGTATATGTATTTACTTTTATTTTCTCCTTCTTACTTTTATATTTGCAACTTTTCTTGAATTTATCGTCTGGCTGTCTTCAATGTATCGTCTGGCAGTTTTCGCTTCGTCTACTCTCGGGCGCTTCCGGGAACTGCCCGAACGTTAACGGCGCGAAGTCACGGAAACGCGGGTCGTTCTCTATAAGAGTACCTGTATATCTCACCCATCCGGTTCAACTATCTACCTGTATAAGAGTCAAATACGTCCTAAGATAGAGTAAGGTTACCACATATGGGGAGGTGTACTCGGAGCATTCTTTTCCTGCCGTGAAAGAGTGAATAATCGACTTCGAAATCTAGTGGGGGTGGGGGGTGTCTCCTTTTCTTACCTACAGCCTCCTCCCCACAGAAGAGATGTTGTTTGTCCTTCTCTATTCTATCGTAATTCACGTGGTAGGAGCTCGACCGAGCTCAAATCTCCCTGTAAAACATTTACAACAAAAATTCACTACAATCATTGTAAGTAATTTCCCTTTCTGTTTCTGTTTACCTACAAAAAGACGGAGCTTCCATGAGCAAAGTTGACTTTCTGTAACGACCTTTTTTTCGAACACAATACCAGGGGGCTACATACCAGCTGACTAAAGCATCGTCGTTTTCAAGTTCAATGTTAACAAATCATTGTTGAACCATCCTCTTCAATGATCAAATTCTGCCCATTTACAAAACTCGTAACCGATCATCACGGTGTTATCTCACCGTCCACCTGATAAACTAATTAACCTGTATCCTCGAGTGGCCTAGGCCTTGATAAGCGATGACTCATTAGTACAAGGTAAAGGTTACACGGGATTGAATTGGGATGTGTGCGATTTTGCTCGTGCTAGTTCGTCGTTGTTTATGTTTAGTTTTATTTGACAGTATATCGAGAGACAACCTCATTTTGGCAAAGATCAAAGTGTAGTATCTGTTCCGATGGATACTGCACGCCTGTCCTGTGCAGTTCTAGGAGGTCAACCCTCCCAGGCTTTGCCTCCCCTCTTTGGGGAGGAGTAAGTTTATTGCTTACTGTCTGAGGCGCCCCTACCGGGGAATGCCGACGGGGCTGCCCAGGCAATTTTTAAATGGCCAGAGTGCTCACCTCTCGAGCGCTGGCTTTTCAAACCCCACTTTCTCGACCCGATCTTGGGTCACATCTTACTTGTGGGAGTAAGATAAAACTGGCCTTGTGCCTAACTTATGGGGAGGAGTAAATAAAACCTCATTTTGGCTAAGATCAAAGTGGAGTATCTGTTCCGATGGATACTGCACGCCTGTCCTGTGCAGTTCTAGGAGGTCCACCCTCCCAGGCTTTGCCTCCCCTCTTTGGGGAGGAGTAAGTTTATTGCTTACTGTCTGAGGCGCCCCTACCGGGGAATGCCGACGGGGCTGCCCAGGCAATTTTTAAATGGCCAGAGTGCTCACCTCTCGAGCGCTGGCTTTTCAAACCCCACTTTCTCGACCCGATCTTGGGTCACATCTTACTTGTGGGAGTAAGATAAAACTGGCCTTGTGCCTAACTTATGGGGAGGAGTAAATAAAACCTCATTTTGGCTAAGATCAAAGTGGAGTATCTGTTCCGATGGATACTGCACGCCTGTCCTGTGCAGTTCTAGGAGGTCCACCCTCCCAGGCTTTGCCTCCCCTCTTTGGGGAGGAGTAAGTTTATTGCTTACTGTCTGAGGTGCCCCTACCGGGGAATGCCGACGGGGCTGCCCAGGCAATTTTTAAATGGCCAGAGTGCTCACCTCTCGAGCGCTGGCTTTTCAAACCCCACTTTCTCGACCCGATCTTGGGTCACATCTTACTTGTGGGAGTAAGATAAAACTGGCCGTGTGCCTAACTCCTGTGGAGGAGTAAATAAAACCTCATCAGTAACGTAGATCAGTGTTGACTTACTTATTTACTTACTTTGACTTAGGTACTCCCATGTCCTGATACATATGAGACAGTGAAAGCGATCCATCGCATTCATGATGATTTTAATTTGGTATACTTTTTACTGTTTTCGTAGCAAGGATATTTTACAGGGACAGGTCGCTAACCTGAAGCCAAACTACTAACACTTATGAAGAATAATGTAAGTTTCTGGTGGATATTTACTTGTTTGGTTTCAAAGTAGAGCGAAATGTTCAAACACGTCTCAACCCCATAGTTGTTGTTGTTGTTGTTGTTGTTATTTGTTGTCGTTCTTTAAAAAACGTCATAAAACAACGATTTTTTGATGTTCACAGCCACGAAAAGATCGTCTTCCTTGTCTTTAGAGAAGTAAAAGGCGAAAAATGGATTTTTTAAGTGCAGACTGTTTGCTATGAAATAGAAGTTGTTCTATTATTGTTTTTACGTGTGTGTGATAATCGGCCCCTTCTCTTACTCTATTTTATTTCTCAATTTCTATGGTGACTGCCTGTATGTATGTATGTCTCTCCCCATTCCTCTTCCCCTATATCTCCCTTTCTCTCTCTCTCTCTCTCTCTCTCTCTCTCTCTCTCTCTCTCTCAATATCTCCGTCTCGTTCTCGTGAATGACAAAAAAACGTAAATTAGCAATGAACATGTAATTAAATTCATTTTCTTTTTTAAATTATATAAATAAAGTATCAAGAGAGAAAGTGAGGAACAAAGAAATAGAAATCATTTTGGGGTGATTCGGGCGTTCGTTAAAGAGACAGCGTTCGCCAGTGCGGATGTCTGGGTGGATCTAACAGAAAATGGGGCGGAGATCCCATCTGCAATGTCGTACAATGTTGTGTCACACACTGTATATTATCTCCGGGGAGTGGATTTCCCACGTTGTGACTTGCCGTAATTTAGTTGAAAGTACTCGTCCTTGTCCCAGAAAAAAAAATGCTATAAGAAAATAGTACTACAACTTATTTTATTTACATAGCGATTTAAATAACCGTTTATGTCGAATTACGAACTTTATGAAACACGTGGAGGGACGCCAAAATACGAACTAAAGAAAGTAACGAACGGGAATTTACTCTCTGCCACGAGTTATTTCGTCGACTACTTACCTTTTGTTCGAGTGCAGACGAACTATCGCAGTTAGAAATACGTATTGGAATTATGTTTTCTAGCGGACACTCAAAGTTGTATTTTCCTGGCATGATAAAACATAAACATGTTTCTTGACATCGAGTTGTCACAACATATCAAGAGAAAATATACTAAAATAGAATTTGTTTGTATAACGGAAAAGCTATTCAAGTTGCACAGCTCATGAATATTCAAAAATCTCCCTTACTCATGAGAACAGCGCAACTGTTTTACAACGACGAACCGGTAATACCTGGTGTTGTATTAAGCCCTGCTCGGGCTATGTCGGCTTCTTCCGACGGAGAGAATTTATAGGGAATATCAAATTCACAAACGGTCCCCAGCCGCATGTATATCCCGGTCATAGGAAGATAGCATGCAGTGTTTAGCATTCACAAATGGTCACACATCTAGTACTGGTCAGGGCTCACATCGCTTAGCTTCGGTGATCTAACGAGAGCCGGTGTGTCTACGCGATTCCGCCATTTTAACCTTGCAGGAATCTTAAAATCAACTACATGTCTCACTAAACAACAATATATATCCCACATTTTTCTTATGTTATTGTCACTGTAGTTCACGTGGTATATATGTACCCTTAAAATCAACTGCCAGTGACACCATATTAGATCACAGCAGACTGATGGAGAGGTGGGCTGAACAATACCAGAAACTCTACTCAAGAGATAACATTGTGACAGATGCAGATGCTGAGAGCACCATCCGTCTATCTGTTAAAGAAGAGCTATGTGCCCCCCCCTCTCTATAACAGAACTAAACCAGGCCATTGACTTCCTATCCTGCGGCAAAGTTCCAAGAAAAGCTGCCATCCTACCTGTAATCATCAAGGTGGCAAAGAAGACAGATGCAAACATCATCACTCTGTACAAAAAGAGGGAGGTTACCATGGCAACTGCAACAACTACCATGGAATATCCCTCCTCAGTGTGTTGGGAATATCTTCACTTGTGTTGTCCTGAATATGTCTCATTAAACAACAATATATATCCCATATTGTTCTTATTTTATTGTCATAATAGTATATATATTTTTTAATAACTGGTTTAAGGAAAAAATATTTATTGTCAAATTTAAACACTGGCGTCGTTCAGACATCACAAAATATGTTGTCAAGTATTGTTATATACGTAAACTTGTAGAGTACGTGCCACAGGACGGGTCTGAGCAATAAATAAAGTATTAGTTTTAAATGTTATTTTGTTTTCTTTCTTTGGAGAGTATAGTACGATTTCGATAACACCTTCTTAAAGTATAAAGTTTTAAAAACTGATGTGTCTACGTTATATACCGTGTTGCCTTGAATATCTATTATATACTTCATAATGTGAAATTAAATAGTTAACGATTTTTACCAAGCACATACATATTATTGACGTTTACGCGCATTACGAATCTTTTAGATATGTATTACGTAATATAACTCAAAAATAGATGTAGAACAATAATGTTCTCTATTAATCTTTTTGTCTCTAACTTATTTTAAATGTTTTTGTTTTTTTCGGATACGAGTTTGGGTACGTATTCCACCTAAATGCACTGGTGATACCAGATCAGGCTGCCCTGTAGCTCCCTGAGACGAAATTCACCTACATTGACGTTTTTTTTTTTGTTTTTTTTTTTTGTAAAACTTAATTATGTTCTACAAAACCAAAAGCAAAAACAACAGCCACTCTCCCTTTCTCCCTCCCCTTTTTTATTTTATTTTTCCTACCCTACTCCCGGTCCTGGATATGACCTTAAACTACATCCGATGGTGAGATCCGGCTTACGGACTTTGGGGAATGTGGAGCCTCCTCTTAATTACCATTGCTCCCAGGTCCACCCTGACCCGGAGTGGTAGTACCTGTTAGGGTCCCAACTATGGGTTAAATAGAAACAGATATTAAAAGGGGAAAGAAACAAAAAAGAGAAGAAAACAAATATACTTTAACAACCAAACCAAACACCATCAATAAATATTTGAACATATAAAGAGCTTGAAGCATAAAAACTTTCACCAAAATGACTGCATTCGGCATTAAATAACCTGAAAAGGGTTGATATGCCGTAAAACAAAACAACCAAACTAAACACCATGAATAAATATTTGAAGATATAAACAACTTGAAGCATAAAATCTTTCACCAAAATGACTGCATTCGGCATTAAATAACCTGAAAAGGGTTGATATGCCGTAAAACAAAACAACCAAACTAAACACCATGAATAAATATTTGAAGATATAAACAACTTGAAGCATAAAAACTTTCACCAAAATGACTGCATTCGGCATTAAATAACCTGAAAAGGGTTGATATGCCGTAAAACAAAACAACCAAAACAACCACCTAAATGCTAGCGTTGACAACATTGAAGTGCGAATGTTACTCATCATTGTAACGAGAATGTATATCTTAAAATTCGTAATGATCGATCTATAAAAAAATGCTTCGGGATTTTTTGGAAATGAGGGTTAATAATTCGTAGATGTTGGTATATTCGGACTACTGTTCTGATCTAGGGTGTTTTAATTACAACGTTTCGCCCGATGTAACCTCCGACCTTCTTGAGGTGTACTTTGTCGAACTCGGGAATCTTTATGTGGACGGAATTTCGAACGGAACCCTTTATTTAGTCCTAGCATTCTCTCGTTCCATCTGCCATGACTGGGAAGAAGTATTCAGTAATTCGCAATTCTTCGTATCGCCCGCACTGACAACTGAATTATACTTAGTACTATATCCACTGCGCCACGGGTCCTTGCGGACAATTCTTGTATGAATTTTCGGGAGCCTTAAACCTATTCTTGTTTTTGATCTAACTACTTATCACTATAAATCATTACTTATCAATTAATTATAATTATCGGTATCCATATTGTATTGAATTCTATACTTAGTAAGTCATTGTCGCCTTACATATGTTCGCAATTCCGTCCAGATTCCCGAGTTCGACAAAGTACACCTGAAGAAGGTCGGGGGTTACATCGGCCGAAACGTTGTATATATGCATTCCGTAAATGTTAACATTTACAAAAAATTAAATAATGTATCCATCTTATCGCATTTTTTAGAATTTATATTCAAAATGTATAATAATTGTTTCATAAGTTTACGAGATTACCCTAGACACACACACGCACACGCACACAGCTGTTAAACTTGACATAGTGATATGGAACAAAAGAGAGAAAGCAATTTTAGTTAAAGTCAGTGCCCCTAATGGTGCTGGCTCTAACAGAGCTGAAAGGGAAAACATTACGAAATAACAATGTCTTATGCACGACAAGGACAGACATTGGAATCTTAGGAAGATCACCATAATTCCAGTAATTATAGGAGCAATCGGACTAATGAAAAAGAATTTCAAAAACTATCTGGCGAATATACCCGGTGAACCAAGTGCTAGAGATATAAAAACTATTGCACTGAAAGGGACGGTTAGAATCTTTAAAAAAATATCTCGATGGGAGTGTTTGAAATAGCGGGTGAATGTCTGACATCCGGTAGGATGCATCAACCCAAGCAAAAAAGAAGAAAAAATAGAATTAAAAAATAAAAACTTTTATACAATAACTGTTTCTTGTACAGCAGCGTTGCTCGCAACAAAGCCTTCTTCATATGATGACTCTGAGTTCAGGCATGGTTTCGGGTCTCAATCATCATTTCCACTAACCAAGAGCACCCCAGCAGAATTTCACGATACTACCAGCCTGTGTTGGATTGTCTCACTGTTGGATTGCAATACCCACGCTGATGCAGTTAGAAACTTATATATTTATATACCCAACGTTTATAAACATAGAGATAGGATCGTATGTTAGATATGATGATGTATATATATATATATATATATATATATATATTACAATAACTAAGAATATAGTGTGTGTGCGTGTTTAGTCATATTACATATATCAACAATAAAATGTGTATTAGCTCATTTCACTTGTCTTAGCGAAACCTGTCATCGCACGAAAATTTCCCGTACGGTTAACCTCGCTTAAATCAGCAGCAAATTCCTTGTTATTCGTGTTACATTTGTTCTATAACAGAACATATTTTTTTAATATATTTCGAGTTGAAATACATAATAAATGATAATAATTTAACCCACCGCTTACTCCTAATATCCTTCCCTAATGTTTTTTGTTTTGGATTTTGCAGAACATGATTGAGTTTCTCAAAGGAAAAAAAACAAAACAATAAAACATCAATGTTTGGTGCATTTTGAGTCAGGAAGTTAGTAACTTCAGCCAGCCTGATTTGATAGCGCCAGTAGGTACTGTTTGCCCCATAGATAGGACCCTTACAGGTACTACCTCTCCGGGACAAAGTGGACCTGGGAGTAATGGCAACTAAGGGGCAACTCCACATTCCCCCCAGCTCCCAAATGGAGCCCTCGCCACTGGATGTCTTTTAAGGTCTACCCAGGATCTGCCTGACTTGTCCAACCAGTTTAAATGCAGAATGTCAACACTATTTGCTTGATCGCCGTTTTATAATATTAGGGGACACTTTGGTGACAATCTTACCAGTAAGAGATGTGATCCAGAACGGGACTCACATTCCACCCGTACATGTTAGTTAGTACAGATATTGAAAATATAATGCTTTGAAAAACAATCCCAAGACTATTCCTGAACTGAAAACGGACATCACCGCCCAAATCAATCGTATACACATATACCCACAATGTAGATAAAACAAAACTGTTGGGCATTTGAGACTGAGACTTGGTGGGCAAGTTAGGCGTAGAATAAAGTTTATTTTGCATCAACTAATGTTAAATTTACGAATGGGTTGTTGAATTTTTATATCGATTAAATGAATAGGTGTCTATCTTGTATGTTAAGAGTACTGTGTCTGTTAAAATGTACACAATAGCGATAATAATTAATTCAATATCGTCGAACACAAAGACGTGTTTCTTAAATGCAACTGTAGGTTCCCTAGAACAAGAATAAAAAAAAGCTATTAAAAAGCTTAACCACTGGCAAATATCCTTCAAAGATCTTCCTTGCCAACAGGGAAAACGACGAGTGGCAGAGGGCCAACAACTGTTCTATTTTTCAGGGAAAGATTGCCGAACGACGAAATGCTTACAACACACAGAAAGACAATACAAAAACACGTGTTTGAATCGAAACTAAATCATTGCGTGCTTCGTATTAAATATTTAAGCGAGTCAAATCGCCGCTGATAGTGGTGTCTTCGTTCGAATCATCACACAATAAGTCGGCCGCACTTTCCTGTGTTTCATCAGTTGTTTCAAGCTTTTGTCGTATTTCCTGTTGGGATTATCGACCAACGCGCATTGTGTGCTTACACGCGATCCTTCCTTGTAGGCGATTGTGTATCGTCTGCGTAAGTTAATGTGTTAAATAATATACGTTTTTATTTTTTTTAGAAATCGAGTTTTTATATTGAGACAGATATTTTAACTGTATAGGTATATGTTAATATAAAACTGTCGCCGGAAATATATGTAATATAACGTCTATAATCACGTTGACATCAGAGTTCGCGTTGTCACAATATTAAGCTGATATCAATTGTTACACAAAAAAAGGAAAGCAAATGGAAGTTACGTGACTTTAATACAAGTAGTGGTGTAGCGAACAGGAAGTCGTTTTCCGGAAGTGACGTAAAATAGTGAGATGTGACAAAAAGAAAAAAATGGTCACGCTTTCATTGATTTTGTGTGCTACGTTTTTTTCGAAGGACCTCTTTTCAAATTTACTAGATGTTGAGCATATTATGTACTAAATGACCATGTGTGGATTATATGGTGATGCATAGGGTAGAACAGTTATACTTTTACGAGGTCCTTTATGCAAAACTAATGTCAATCTTTGTAGACTGACAACTGTTCATCAAGGTTATCCTCTAC
>OY744534.1:54841800-54859300 GCA_963556195.1 Sepiola atlantica | reverse complement strand
CTGATTATAAAGCAACCGATAATTGCTTATTCTCAAATAACCAAAACTATGATTATTATTGTTGGTACTCTCACACACACATATACATAAATATAATAAATATTTGTTTTGTTTATTATCTATGTACGTATACGTTTCGTCCTTTTATAGTCGCGACTCATCAGCATAGAGATATGACTATTCACTACTGGTCATGCTATTCAAAACCCCAGATTCCGAGTATTTTACAACTCAAATCCCGACATCTAGAACCACAGCGCCACCGTTGAATAGCAAATAAACAGCGACAATTTTAACACTTTATCCGGCGGCTTGACGTCATAAGAGTCTTCAACTTAATGAAAGGAACGATGCATTTATAGCTAGCGACGCCATACTGTGTTAATACTACACATACAGTGCCCATCATGACGGGTGTTCTAGGAGCTACAAATAATATATATATATATATATATATATATATATATATATATATATATAAATGTAAGTTTTAAAGGTTTTTATCGGCAAAAAATGGGCAGAATCTCCCATTTGAAAATACAAATATATTATATTTGTATTGAATTTGATCAAATACATGTTGATTTTAATCGTCGTAAATAGGACATAAAAGAGTTTTTTTTTATATCGGCTAGACTAATAGAACCGTGATGGGAGGTGAGTATTTCAGCTACTTGTCTAGCTTATTTATGTGGTGTGCTGCCGATACTTGATATGATGAGTCTCATGGGGGTGATCGCCTTATGTGTTTTTGTTAGGCCATAAATCCTTCTAGATTTAGGTTGATGCTTCACAAGTTTAATACAAGAATGGTAGTCCGCCAATATATATCAAGAGAGGTGCGAGAGCTCTCTATCCCTTAATAGACTAAAAGAATGGCCTATGCTAGAAATCTCATTTCTTTGATCAATCATAACTCAAAAACGAATAAACCAAATTAGTTAAAAGTTTGCATACCATTTTTATTTGATAGGTTCTATAAGTGTGTAGAATTTAAGCATCATTAGTCAAGGCAACTCACTGATCCAGAAAGTTCAATCATGAAATCATGTTATCCGTGTGTACGTACGTACGTACGTACGTATGTGCCACCCTGTACCTCATTAACTATTTGATGGATTAAGCTGATTTTTGGCAGAGATAAAGGTTCTAGGGTCTAGTTGATGGCATTTTAATTTCAGTTTACCATATACCTTAGTTTTCCAAATAATTCCAAAAAACCTTAAAAATGCCCATTGTATTGAGGCATAGCGTTTACAAAAGTAGTGACATTCCATGATACATGCCAGTATACTGAAATCATATGCCCTAAATAGGGTTAAGATCAAAATTCATATACCCTAAATGTACAAAAGCAAGGAAATTTCCCAAGTTTTATACTTTTATTGTCATTAAGTGTATGCGAGCACAACAGGTAGGAATTTTTCTTCAGCGCACCTCACACACTTCATCCACTCATGCATAGAGATTTATACTGTAATGATGTGATAATGAAATGGTTTGGTTGATATGTAGGCATACCCTTAATGACAATAAAAGTGTAAAAATTTAGGAATTTCCTTGCTTTTGTACATTTAGTGGATATTAATTTTCATCTTAACCTTATTAAGGGCATATGATTTCAGTATACTTGCATTTATCATGGAATGTATATATATATATATATATATATATATATATATATATATATATATATGTATATATATATATATATGTTATATACATGTATGTTATATATATATATGTTATATATATATACACACCTGTTATATTTATATGTTGTATATATATATATATATTATATATACACCTGTTATATATATATATACATATATATAGTCATCAACCGACTGTTTCGTTGTATCACATACCTTAAGTGCGACTAGAAAAGTGCTTCAAGCCGAAATCGAAACTCAAGTGTCTTCTAACCCCTACGCTATCACGTCACACCTGATGAATGCCATAATTTGGATTTGATATATATATATATATATATGTGTGTGTGTGTGTGTATGTGTGTGTGTGTGTCTGTGTGTCTGTGTATGTGTAAGTTATTGGGAGATGGACCTTCTGAAAAAGAAAACGATTGCAATAACAGCCTGATATTAAAATATATGTATGCATGTATGTATGTAGTTATGTATATATATATATATATATATATATATATATATATATATATATATATATATATATATATATATATGTTTACTCTGTGTATAGTATCGGTGTATTTATGTAACTTCATATGTATGCATAGTTAACGATTGTAATAACAGCCCGATATTAAAATATAAGTATGTATGTATGTATATATATATATATGATTATTAATACACAATAATAATAATAATAATAATAATACTAATAATAGATAAAAATAAAATAAATAAAACAATTTAATAAATAAATTAATAAGTAAATAAAAGAATAAATATATATATATATATATATATTATAATATAAAATGAAGTAATAAAATAAGGTGTCAATCAAATTTTATTAGAATTCAAAGTTCAAGCAAAGTTTCCTTAAGTCTTTAGCTCATGAGTTTTCAAAGATAATTCTTCTCTTCAGAGCACCATTACCGTAATAAAATTACGCTTTGTAAATATATAAAATTATATACACAAATACATAAAAATACATAACATCAAACATATCAACCCCAAAACATATTTTTTGTTGAATCCATACAGTCCATCCAGGTCACACAACTTGAGAAGCATAATCAGGAAAAACATTACTCCAAGTTATAAACAGCAGTCCATATACGTTAAATTGAAGGGGTCGGCAAAGTTATCAAGTCGCGAAATGTGTCCATATTCAATGTTAATGATAAATAAATCAAATAATACAAAAAGTCCAATCAAAGTTCCAAAATCCCGACAAGTGCAACCCAAGTCAAATCAAAGTTCGTTGTTTAACTAGAAAACCCATTAAATCCGAATTGAGCAAAATAAGACTGAATCCCCATCGCATTATGCCAGCAGAGCGAAAAAAATAAGTAATCTTCTCTCCCCAGCAATTCAACCAGACATGACAAATCCCTAACGAACAGAAGGCGATATTAAATTGTCTACATCTCAGAATGACTTTAATGGATCTGAAATTATGTCTGTTTTACTTCATGTTTGATGGGCTCAAGAAAGAAAGCAACATAAACCGCGCCATCCACTCCACCCAGATTAGATGTTCCCTGTCTGGGTCGAGTGAGAATATTCTATGGCAAAGGGGAAGGTGCTAAGAAGTTAAAAGAAAAAAAAAAGAGAAGGGAGTTAGGAAATATAGGTCAGATCGTGTGATCACGTACACATCCAAAATTATTACTTAAAATCTAGCTTACAGTAAAAACCGATTTCACAAATCTCGCCCTATCAAATAATCTAGAATATTTATGAAATTAAAAATTACGAAGTTATTAAATATTACACACATATTTTTAAACACCACATTTATATACGTAACATAACTTAAAAACTTATTAATTTCTATTCTATGCGGGACTGGTTTGCTCCTACGCTGTACTCTGTCTTCTGGGATCCATTTTGGTAGATTCTCTGCACAGACGGAGTTTTCCTCTAGTGTTTATTATTTTTGACAAATGGAAGTTTCTTTTCCCGAAATATTAAATAAATGATTTTTAATAATCATCCGGGCTGTTATGTAAGATTTTAAGAAAAATAAATAGTAAGTCACATTTCAAATTCGATTTATTGTTTTTGTTCCTTCCAGCTTACATGCTACCCGGAATTTGCATTGCCCTCAGCCTTTTAAAAGCATACTACTACTATTCCCAACAATGTTTCAAGCAAACTACCACTCTCTCTCTCTCTCTCTCTCTCTCTCTCTCTCTCTCTCTCTATATATATATATATATATATATATATATATATATATATATATATATATATATATATATAAGTTCGGGTATAAATTCAATAGAATCGGATAGAATATGCTAAACAATTTAAAACACCCTTTAAGTCACTGTAATTATAATAATGATTAGGTCACCCTAACCCTGTTACCCTCGACCTTTGTGCAATATATATATATATATATATATATATATATATATACATATGTATATATATGTATATGTATATATATATATATATTTATATGAATATATATATTTATATATATATATGTATATATATATATATATTTATATATATATATATATTTATATATATATATATATATATATATACATGAATATTCTTTGCTATTGTTTAGCGATCTCTTGGTTCGATTGTAGAGCATTCATTTTCACGTTAATTTTGACTCAAAGTAAACTGCATGTTTTACATTTGAGTGCTCGCATTACAATGGCGAAGCAGCTGCTCAACAGGTTCCTGGCTTGTCTTGGTAACGCCACCCGCTCCGTTGCCGGGTGTCTGTAGTAGACATCGCACCGACCTTATTACATGCCCCGCCTTTATATTTAATGGCAGGTCGAACCTCAGAAAGACTTCTCACCTGTATCAAAAGGAACAATGCGAACACGTTGTGTGCATCACACCGAGAGCACTTACAGCTATGACCTAATATTCATATATTCGGCAGCTGATATTGTTTATATAAACATTATGATTGCCTTTCCACGTGTCTACTGCTGATGGACTATCGGTTAGATTCGGAGACTATTGAACAAAAAAAAGTCGTGCTTCGGTCTCAGCTTGAGCACTTGTCTATCGAGAAAAATGATATAGCAAAACAGTATGGGCAAAACATACACACGCATACACAAACCCACACGCACACCCATACACCTCTGTTTCTTTCTTTTCTCTCTCTCTCTATATATATATATTTATATATACATATATATATATATATATATATATATATATATATATATATATACATGTATATGTATATATATATATATAATATATATATATATATATATATATATATATATATATATATATATATATATATATTAGTAGTAAGTTTTTGAAAGGCTGTGAGCAATGCAATTCCGGGTAAGATGCAAGTTGAAAGGAAAGGAACAAAAACAATAACAATAAATCGAATACGATATAAGACTTACTATTTATTTTTCCTTTTTTTTTCCTTTTTTTTTTTTTTTTTTTCTTACATAACAGCAAGAGTGTTTTAGCTGTTCGTGTGATGTCCGGGTGATTAGAAATCACTATTTGATATTTCGGGAAAAGACATCCCTTTTTCAAAAATAATTAGACCAGAAGAAGAATAATATTTTATTCTTCTCCGACTGTGTAGAGAATAATACAAAACAAAATGGCTGCCAGATATAGACCGCAGCAAAAAAAAAGCAGTTTCACAGGGAATATAAATTAAGTTAAGTTTTATTTTAATATTATGTTAAATATATGATTGGTGTTTAGAATATTTGTGTAATGTTGGTTAGGTGTATGGTGTTCGATAAACTGTTAGTTTTGATAATATATATATATCATTTTATTTTTTTTTATTTTTATATTTGAATATTTACTTTGTTTTATCTTCGTATTTTTATTTTGTTTATCTTTCTATCGTAATTTAATTTAATTAATTACTTTACTTTATATTAAAATTCTTACACACTCACTTAGCTACAAAGCAAGACACCGACTATGTTTGTTGATTACTCTAGTCTGTATTGATGTTTACGCTGTAATCGGCATAAACATAACTTACATTCTCCGTATCACGTGATAATTTCCTATGGCCGCGAGGATAGGGTGAAAGGTGGCTCTGTGAATCGGGTTCGCACCTTACGACCGTCTTAAATTATCACTTCCCTACATAATAGACTAAAAAGCTCGGAACAACGTCGTCTGTAGGACAGTATAAATTAACATGTATTTATAAAAATTATTATATATATATATATATATATAATAATATGTATATATATATATATATATATATATATATATATATATATATATATATATATATATATATATATATTGAGAGAGAGAGAGAGAGAGAGAGAGAGAGAGAGAAAGAAAGAAAGACGTAAATAGCTAGATACATAGATATAAATTATTACATTTAAAAATTATATATTACACCGTTCGCCCGAGTTTCATCGATCTAGTCATATTGTATCTGGGGTCTATTCCAGCTGGAAGAAACCAGATCGATTCAACAGTCGAAGCCTAAAAGAAACATATTTTTTTCTCTGGGCCTTCGCCTGTTCAAAGTGGTAATGTATCGATCTGGTTACCACCAGCCGAATTCTACTCTAGATCCAGTATGATCAGATCGACGAAACCCGGGTACACTCAAGACACACTGTAATGTATAGTAGTAAATTAAATACTTGATATTATTTTTAGCAGAAACAACGATCCGGTACGTTATTGTGTGTTTTTTTTTCAACAAACTTGTGATATATACTCTCCCATGTTCAGAAAATGCGTGGTGGACACATTGGTACGCGCTCCAACTACTGAGTTGAATATGACTTTTGTATTTGAATTCGAACCGTGTGACCGGCAGCGATTGTCTCCTCTTATATATGATGGCAAGTTTGACATGAAACACTTGTGTATATGGGTTAATTTGAAAAATATTATTTGTAAATAACTATATATATATATATATATATATATATATATATATATATATATATATATATATATATATATAAATATATGTATATATATATATATTTATATATCTAGAGAGAGAGAAAGAGAGAGAGAGAGAAAGAGAGAGAGAGAAAGAGAAATACACCGACAGGGACAGATAATATATAAGTAAATTATTTTTCTATCTAATTTACACACGCGTTTACGGTGTGTACAAACACACTATGCAACATAGCTGGAAAGAGACAGAGAGAGAGAGGGGGAGTCGTTCGTTGTCTTAATGCCTACAAATTAATCAAGAACTATTATAAAATAGTTTAATCAACACAGAGTGAGAGGGACGAGGGAAATACATAAATAGCTAAAAGAGAGATGGGCGCGTCGGCTGGAACTACACACAATCGTCGTGAAGGGTCGAGAAGGATGGAAAGCATCATCGCACATGACTGAAATTCTCGGTGGGCTTATTGCCACTGGAATTTCAGAGAAAATCAACGGTCGTTGTCTGCGATAAATCAAAGATAAACGGATTTGGAACGGGTATCGAAAGCGCCGATTTTTCTGAAAATCTGGGAAGTTATTGTCACTTAGATTCCAAAGAACATTATTTGCTACTGCCAGTCTGCAATCACTTGTGTGTTGCTTATCCAATAATAATAACTAGCGGAACCCGTGTAAATTACACGAAATGATGTTTTCAATACGGGTCCTAATGTAACAAAGCACCCTCTATTTGTTAGTAAGTTACGCTTGCTTTATTATGAGCCACCCCCTTCTGGATAAGAGTGAAATAATTGTTTAAAATAGTAACTCGTGTACGATGGACACTGCGCATATCTACTAAAAAAGGTTAATATGCCATCCGTTCAAAAAAAAAAACAACAACAAAATAATACTGGCCTATACCCTACTTTTTAAGCAGTCAACCTAATTAAATAGACAATGCCATTAAAAACGCCAACATAAAAACAAAAAATAGTTTTAAGTTTTAAGCAACACAAAAAAGTAGTTTTTAACCAGGTAATAAAAAAATGTATTATTTCTTCCCCTTCCCCTCGAAATGTAGAATAAAAATCTTAGAAGTTGGTTGGGATCGAAGTAAAAAAATATCACCTCGCTAACCATTGCGCCAAAGGGATACACATATAAATATTCTTAAACGCAGGCTAGTTGAATGTTTTTCAAAATTTAGGTGCGGCACGCATGCACAGAGCTTTTGCCGGAAGCGTGACACACGAACACACACGCTATCGTATTAATATATAGATAATAATGATAATGATAATGATAATGATAATAATAATCATAATAATGATGATGATGATGATGATGATGATGATGATGATGATGACAATAACAATGATCATAATCATAATCATAATCATAATAATAATGATAATGATAATGATGGTGATGATGATGATGATGATGATGATGATAATAATAATAACAATAACAATAACAATAACAATAACAATAACAATAACAATAATAATAATAATAATAATAACAATAACAATAACAATGACGATGATGGTGGTGGTGGTGGCGGTGGTGCTGGTGCTGCTGCTGCTGCTGCTGGTGGTGCAGGTGGTGCTGGTGGTGGTGCTGCTGGTGGAGGGGAAAAAACAAAAAAAACATGCTGGTAGTAACATCATTTGATACCACAGAAAATCGTCGTGAAGTGATTGGGAAGATGAAAAGACGGAATATGGAAATTATAGTGAGACTTCCACTGGAATGGCACGGTGAGAAGGTTTATCTTTTTTTTTCAAATTCCAGAGAAAGCCATGATGATCGAAAGAAGCGAAGGGAGATGGACATCTGGGAAAGTTTTTTGTCAATCCTATGGAACACGATTTGGTTTAACGAATTTGTTTATTTCATAAGAAAAACATTTTTTGCCACCTGACATCATAGTAATCTTTCAAACGAGAGGGCATTTGAAATAATTTATGTTTGTGTCTAATAAGGACTATTCGAAATAGTTTCAACACTATTTGGATCAGGTAAAGATAAGCAACAACTATCGCATTCAGTTTGCTTATCTTTACCTGGAAATTCTTGATATCGGTTATCTTTACCTGTACAATTTTGGGAGAGGTTATGTCTATCTGGAAAAGTCTGGTATGACATATCTTTACATGGAAAATTCTGGAGTCGCCTATCTATACCTGGAAACGTTTGGGATTGCTTATCTTTGTCTGGAAACATCTGAAATAGCTTATCTTTATCTGGAAAAGTCTGGTATTACTCATCTTTACCTGTAAAAGTCTGGGATAGATTATTTTTACCTGTAAAAGTCTGGAATCGCTCATGTTTATCTGGAAATGTTTAGGGTCGCTTATTTTTACCTGTAAAATCTTGGTAGTACCCATATTTACCTGGAAAAGTCTAGGTAGTTTTTTTTTTAATTTGAAAATCTGGTATCGCTCATCGATACCTTAAAAAGTCTGGGATGTCTTATCTTTATCTGGAAAGTTACGGTCGCTTTAACTGGTAATTTTTTGTGTCTCTTTTATGTTTACATGGAAAAACCTGGGTGTTTTCCCTTTACCTAAATGTGTATGGGTTGTTTATCTTTATTTGGAAATGTCTATATCGCTTATCTTTACCTGGAAACGTCTGGGTCTCCTACCTTTGCATGAACATTTTTTCATGAGGTCGCTTATATTTATTTATCTATAACAAATATGGGTCGCTTCAGGGTGGGCCAAAATAAGGGTCCGATCTTTAAATTTGAATAACTTGAATTTGAATAACTTCCACAAAATAAAAGTTAAACTCACCAAACTGTATGTGTGTGAGGACTGATCCTTCCGAGATTTTTTGAAATAAACAAAACAAATTTTAGCCGAAAAAAACTTCTTAAAACTTACAAAAACTAAAGTATTGTTTTTTACACTGTTTTGAGTTTTTTAAGCAAAAATAATGTTTTCTAAATGAGGGTACGTTCCTTAGGGCTAATACGGCTCATGCTTGCTTCGGAAGGGGTCCTTTACTTATTCTAAAAAAATTTTTTTTTTTAAATCAATAAATAAAAAAGTTATGAATTTTTAAAAATAGGACCCTTATTTTTGCCCACCCTATATTTGCCTGAAAAAGTCTGAGGTTGCTTTTATTTATCCGGAAAAGTCCGACGTCGCTAATCTTTACCTGGAAATATCCGAGATTGCTTATCTTTACCTGGATAAGTATTTGGCCGATAATCTTTACCTGTTCCACATATTCTGTCACGGTTGAAATCAATTCTATATATTTTTTCATGTCAACATTTGAAACAAAAGGTTACGCAGGAGGATAGTCCCTAGCGACGGGCGTCACCTACGATCTCACTCGTCATAGGTGGTTACTTCATCCAGTATGGAATACCCACTTCACTGGCGAAGTTTCCGAGTGGAACATATTTTGTATCAGTTTTATGTTATTAATATTTTTTATTCCGTTTTTTTTAAATTTATTTTTTATTTTATTTGGTGGGCTTTTGTTTTTATAAAAATAAAAAAATAAAAAACACTTTTTGCGTCCCGTTTCTATGGATTTCGTTTTTGTATAATGTGTTCCCCCATTTTGCACACCCCGCTCTTTTGTCTCGAGCGCTCCCAATGTTATGACGCACCTGCTCTATCGATCGGCCTACAGAGAGAGCCACGTGTCTATTCAGGGGCCAAAGAGTGCTCACAACAGCTACGTCGAACGTTCGAATACAAAGAAAATCACATCAAAGGATACATGTATCTAGCTTTCCATATATATATATATATATATATATATATATATATATATATATATATATATATATATATGTGTGTGTGTGTGTGTGTGTGTTTGTGTGTGTGTGTTTGTGCTTTTAAATATTGTTTCTTTTTGATTGTTGGCATAGAAACTTATTTAAAAGATAGTGATTATCCTCTATACTAATAAAATTATGAAACAACTTCACGCGTGTGTGCCTTTTCCTCGCATTAACTTAACTTCGATAATTACACATGAAATCATTAGGGTTTTTATTCAAAATTAATCGAATATTTATTGAAATCAAAAATGCAATAAAGTAAAATTTTAAAAAAATGTAAAAAATCATTTTTCCCTTTTTATTAATATTCACTTTCTTCTCTCTTCGCATGAGCGTCCCCCCTCTCTGTATCCGTCAGTCATCAGGATCCTTACTAATTATTTGCTTGCTTGTAGAGTTTGAACCTCTGGCTCTTAGCTACTTATAATGTATACATTTCAGAGTTTGGTTTAGTTGATTAGTTTTACGGAATATCAACCCTATTCGGGTTATATAATACCGAATCCGGTGATTTTGGTAAAAGTGTTTATGCTTCAAGTTCTTAATATGTTCAAGTATGTATTCATGGTGTTTGGTTTGGTTGTTTGGTTTTGTGGCATCTCAACCCTTTTCTGGTTATTACATGCCAAATTAAGTCATTTTTATAAAAGTTGTTGTACTTCAAGTGCTTTATATGTTCATGTAGAGGAAATATTTTCTTTTTGTTTCTGTTTTCGGCTTTGCAGAACATGATTGAGTTTTGTAAAAGGAAAGGAGAAAAAAAATCAATGTTTGGTGACTTTTTGGTAAGACTGATCTGGTAGCATCATAAAATTTAAGAGTTAAAAACATTAAAATGTTTATGCGATATAAAATGAAGACCATCGAAACGAAAATGAATGTAAAATGACTCTGTGGTAACGCCGGTAATTACTGCTAGTCAAACTAATAATAGCTCCAGACATAATGTGTCTGTTCGATGTCTAAACATTACTTTTTCAATTAATATGTGTAATAGTATGTCAACATTTTACATTAATTTATTCACTTATTATAATAACAAACTATCTAAATGAATAAATCCGAAAGTTTTTTTCATTTACCACTAAGATATTATAACAACACTGGTTACTGTTATTTAAATCAAGAATACGACATTTTATTTATCTACCTCCCACAAGGTAAGATGTGACACAAGGTCGGAAAGTGGGATTAGATAAGCCAGCGCTCGAGAGGTGAGCACTCTGGCCATTTAAAAATTGCCTGGGCAGCCCCGTCGGCATTCCCCGGTAGAGGCGCCTCAGGCAGTAAGCAATAAACTTACTCCTCCCCAAAGAGAGGAGGCGAAGCCTGGGAGGGTGGACCTCCTAGAACTGCACAGGACAGACCCATAGACCGGCGTAAATCAAGCCCCGAAGGCCAAGACGATCCCAGTTTATGGTGTTTATTTACTCCTCGCGGAGTTAGGCACAAGGCCAGTTTTATCTTACTCCCACAAGTAAGATGTGACCCAAGATCGGGTCGAGCAAGTGGGGTTAAAAGCCAGCGCTCGAGAGGTGAGCACTCTGGCTATTTAAAAATTGCCTGGGCAGCCCCGTCGGCATTCCCCGGTAGGGGCGCCTCAGACAGTAAGCAATAAACTTACTCCTCCCCAAAGAGGGGAGGCGAAGCCTGGGAGGGTGGACCTCCTAGAACTGCACAGGACAGGCGTGCAGTATCCATCGGAAGAGATACTACACTTTGATCTTAGCCAAAAGGCCGAGACCAATAGCCGTATGGTGTTTTATTTACTCCTCCCCAGGAGTTAGGCACAAGGCCAGTTTTATCTAACTCCCACAAGTAAGATGTGACCCAAGATCGGGTCGGGAAAGTGGGGTTTGAAAAGCCAGCGCTCGAGAGGTGAGCACTCTGGCCATTTAAAAATTGCCTGGGCAGCCCCGTCGGCATTCCCCGGTAGGGGCGCCTCAGACAGTAAGCAATAAACTTACTCCTCCCCAAAGAAGGGAGGCAAAGCCTGGGAGGGTGGACCTCCTAGAACTGCACAGGACAGGCGTGCAGTATCCATCGGAACAGATACTACACTTTGATCTTAGCCAAAAGGCCAAGACGGAAGCCAAATAGCCGTATGGTGTGTATCAATCAATGATACGACATAAAATATTGATAGTCTGTATATATAGTGGAGATAAAAAAGTCAGAGAGAATCTTTTGACTGCCTAATTAACATAACTATTTTTAAACTATTCATAATTTATTAATGTTTAGTATTATTATGTTGGCTATCTATATGCAATAGTTTCGTCTATATTAACAGTAATTACTTAAAGTTATTTAATAAATAAATCGGAAAAATAACCCCAAAAAAGGTTTGAACTCTATGCGCTCACCGACGACCTTAAGGAAAGTCATGCAAGCGAGAAAAGAAACGGGGAAGTGGGAGAGAGGGTGTGGTTGTCTTGGCTTGCTACAAGCGAGGCAGAAGCGAGACGAGACAAGGTGAGTGGTGGGGTTGTCGTTGTCATTGTCACTCTTTCTGCCCCCTTTATTTCGCCCTCTTTCTGCAGTGTTTACCTTTTGAACTTGATGGAAAGAAGAAAAAAAAAACAATTATTTTATAATTTAAAGAAAGGAAAATTTTTGTATGTGAGTTCAATTATTCGGGCCAGTTTTAGAACAATTAACTAAATTCTTTTTTGTTATGGGAGTTAAATCCGCTGCATTTTTTTAGGGGGACGCTACTTTACATGTGGTTTTATGATCCTGTCACTCTGACTTAGAGTTAGTGGTAAAAAATGTTGTTAAGTTTCTTAATATAATGGCCCGGAAATGTGGGAACATTTTATGTTAGATATATATACAATTGATCACTCACTCTAAATTCTAAAATATTTGTGTTTCTTTTTTTCCGTTTTCCATGGTGAAAACACCTAGTCCCCTAAAAAAAAGAATTTCATTTTTTTTCGCGGTGTTAATCTGCACATTTACCCAATTTTATTTATTTAAAATCTTATACTGTTTTACTAGGATCTTTTTACTTTTAATTTTAAGCAATTTATTTTAGTTGTGTTTGCCATTCTGGTGAAAATTTAATAAATAACTTTAAAATGATCTAACTAATTAAATATCTTATTTGTATGGAAACATATTGAAAGTTTGGACATCATTTTAGATTGACACGCCTACCCACTCCACCCTCGACAAAATGAGATTCTACTTTTTCAAGCGATTACGTGTGAATACCCTGAAAAACCTGGCCCAAAGAGAAACAACAACAAATATTTCAGAATTTAGAAATTAGTATATACATTTAATGTAAAACAACCCTCTATTTTCATGCCATTCTAAAGGTTTATGGCAGTTTACCATTTTTAAAAAATAAAAGATGAATTCTGTGGGTTATTTTTTTCTAGGAAGGGAGGGAGGGAGGGACATTTTTGTGACTATTTCGTGTGGTTTTACTACCTTGTCAGTCAAACTTAGGGTTAGTGTTAAAAATACACTAACTGCCCTAACAATCTTGAATGGCCCTAAATAGAATCTCATTTTTACGGTGGGATAATTTAGCTGAGGATGTTACTCTACAAAATTACCAAAGTTATGGAATTTTCTGAGTAAAAACATTTTTTTTATTATTAACGGCCACCCCATCTATTTTATTCTAAGAGCTTTTTTCATCGAATTCCTTGCATTTGGAATTCCATCCCTGTTCCTTGTTTTCTTAGACTGTACCACCATGCAGATATTTAAATCTTATGTGAACAAACCCATCGCTTCACAACTTCCTACTTAGGACGTCCCTATAAATATGACCCTTAATTCACAGTAGCCCTTACGTCTTAGTGGCAATATGTCTTTTTGGGGGTAAATTTAAGTAAAAAATACATGATTTAAAGTAATGAATGGAATTAACACAATTTAATGAGTCAAGAGGACGGTATGTGACAATTGTTTATTAGCGTTATATTTGAAGAGTATCATGTTGAAGCTCCCAAAGAAGCAATACTGTGGGAACGTGTTCCACAGATGGAAAGTTCTTTGAAATAAACTCTCCATGAAACTTCAATTTGATTTTAGGTAAGCTGAGGAAGAAAGGAAACTTCTTTGCAGCGGTGGAAATAAGACGAGCTTTTACTGTGAAAGTTGAACAAAAATAACAATAGATTGACGACCAGTCGAGCATTTTCCATGGATATAACGATAAAGATGAAAATAGTCTATCACCGTCACGTCTTCGTAGAGAACCGAAGTGATCATTCTTATGTAATTGCGAAGTCGATGCCGCACTCTGTCAAGGCGGGAAACAGTTTTCCGAGCGGTCTCTCCCCAGATTCGACTACAGTATTTCATCTAAGGACGTATCCAACTTTAATATACGTGAGCGATTGCACCAGGAGGCAGTTACTTTCTTGGCCATTTGAATGATCGAAACATTTTCCCAGCAACTTAAGCAACAATTATGTTAGAACAACATTTTTGTATTCTTCAATTTAAAAAAAAAACAGTAAATTTATTAACATATATTTATACACGTACATCTTTTGATGTAAAGGTAAATAGTGTAAATAGATATCTAATCTAACATCGACCGATCAAAATATGTTTAGAAACATATGATATTATACCTGCATCAACTTTATTTTGAAAACCATTGTAATCAGCTCGAAGATCGCTCACGTAATATCCCGAACTCAAAATCATTTTCCAATGCATCACTGTTATTGTAAAGGTGGGTCAAGTTGCTGCACGTGTTACTTATTCTAAACAGAGAATGCCAATAACATCAATATATAGAAAGCTCACAATTGTTTTTTTATGTTTCTTTTTATAGGTGTTGGCTACGCGTCCCTTCGCGACAGGACTTTCTTTAACCGACTCACCTGTCACTCTGAAGGACGTTCGGCCAATACCACATCCAGGGAGTCGGGCATTCTTCCGAGAGAGAGACGGAGAGAGATAGAGAGAGAGAGGGGGGGAGAGAGAGAAATAAGGAGGGTGGATTTGGATTGGCAGGTTTACGAGGCGCAGACGCTCGTCGACATAAGGACAGCGTTCGACGGGTGTTTGTATAGTTTGATCGCTTCTAGTCAGAGTTCTTCGCCGATTTGCGTAGCATGGAGTCTGTGCCAAACGGATTTACATGGAGAAGAACGAACGGTGACAATAGTGCCCCTCAGTTTGTGGTAATATGACAGTCTTGACGCATAGAAGGTGAGGGCCAGGAGAAAATATGGGTTTCCTGGGAAATATGAAGAACGGACAAAGAATATATATATATATATATATATATATGTATATATATATATATATATATATATATATATATATATATATATATATATATATATATATATATATATATGTATGTATGTATTTAAATATTTTCTTTCTAGTACAAAACTTTATAATGGTAAAAAAAAGATGAATTTAGAATTAAAAAGATGAAAGGGCTGCTGACCTGTTTCGTACCTCGCTCAACAGCGCTAAATATCGAGGTATCGTGTACAAAATATAATACAGATGCTATGAGAATTATAGCGAGAGAAAGGGGTGAAACAAAAATAAAATGTTCAATCAAATAGAAACAACATTAAGCCCAAGGAGATTTTATCTTTGCTTGCAAAGAGAAGGTCTCAAGGACTTAATATAGATTGTTTCTAGGATCTTGCGATTGAAGGGAGAGTGCGACTTACTAAGAATGGAGAATAAGTCGACACTGAAATTAGAGGCACAGGTGCGGTTATTTATTAGATGTTCTGCTATCAACGAACCATAAGTATTATGTAAAACGTCCGTTTGTGAATAATTTGCATTGCGAATTTTTGTGGGCACGTGTTGTTTGACCCGGATGTCTAATCTTTGTGACGTCATCCGAACGTAGTGCATACTGCAACTAGATTTAAATAAATAAATAATAGAATTATTGTGATGTGGGGGAAGGACATCTTTTCGAATAGAAGTCAAGATCGGTCGGGAGGAAAAAAACAAGTCGTGTATTCGCAGCAAAATAACATTGTTGTACAGACAAAGAGACCTTGGTTTAAAAATATATGCTTCGTTGAGAGCAATGGAAATAGGTGTTTCTGTTGAACCGAGCGACGGCACATTTAGATGTAGACCATAGTTGGCTGATGGTATCTGTTGGAGTATTTTGGAGTGTATAGAGCTCTCAATACTAACGTGTATTTACTCAGATATATCGGATGCGGCACATTATTTTTTTCAATTAGATTTAAGGGGGGTTTCAGATATGAAAGATCTTAAATATAGTTGTAAATTGTGTTATTTTCTTTTTATTTGGGGTACCTACGGATCTTAATTGACGATTTGTCCAAACCTTGAGAAACTCAGGGATAAGTTTGGACAAGTCGAACACGTGCTAATATATTATTAGGCTAATATTAGACACACTTTCAACATTGCGAAACAATTGCTTCCAATTTAGAATCTCGACCAATTTAGAATCATGACCAATACTTGTGTGAACTCCCTGAAATGTCAAAGTACATGAGGCCTTCGAAGTACTATTAATAACCGTTTCTGCTTATTATTATTATGCCATTTAGGTAACAGCAGCCGCCCGCTGAGTTTTGAGTTTGTTCTAGAAGCATGCCAGAGGTATTGGTACTATAAACAAGGCTGACAGACGTGTGTAGACTTCTTGAGACAGACAATAATGTATTTTAATAGATGGTGGTCTTCCACAGGATAGAGACTAGCAACGAAACCTTCAAACACATAATTAAAGACCACAGAATGAAGATCATTGAGACGGAAAAAACGAAGCAAATACACGGAACTTGCCAGAGAATTGAAAGTGATATGGAGCATGAAGAAAGTCAATATAATACAAATAATCGTAGGAGCAGTAGGAACAATCCCCAAAAAACTGGGAAAAAGACTGAGAGAATTTGGAATCGAAGGAATCACTGAGACAAACACCTACAATCTTAAGGAAAACCCTTTAATGTGGAAACCAACCCGCACAAGCTACGGATGGTAACCAGTCACATGGATGTTACAACAGGGAAAAAACAAAACCACAGAAAGAAAGAACACCACCACATCAACCAAAGGAACAGAAACTGCAATAGGCTTCATAAACTCCCCCACCTAATGTTATGGCAGTAACCTCGGCTGATACCTCACAACATAG
>OY744534.1:54821800-54839300 GCA_963556195.1 Sepiola atlantica | reverse complement strand
ACACTCTCCTGTATTTACAGAGTATAAAAGAGACTTTGGAATCTAGTGGGGGATGCCATATTCTATTCTATGCAGCCTCTTTCTCACAGAAGAAACGTTACTAGTATTTATCTATTTTATTGTTATTTTAATGGTAGATGCTCGACTGAGCCCCAATCCCGTGTTCTTCTCAGTAAGAAATTCACAGAAAAAATACAAGTAGCTACAACCTCTGTAAAAAAAATTCCTTTCTTGGTCTGTGAATCTAATACCAAACGGAAACTACCATGAGCAGAGTTCCTCTCAAAGAACTCTCCGTATGTGAAACACAGTGCCACGGGGCTGCTTCCCAGTTGGCTACAGCATGGTAGTTTACAAGTCCAATGTTAACAAATTTGTGTTTAGCCGCCACATTAAGTAACAAATTTAAGCCTAGATCCACCAATGGTCTGCAATCCTCAAAATGTGTATCTCACTATTCACTTGACACAAATCATTAACCCTTGTCCTCGAGTGGTCTATGGGCCTTGATGAGTGGTGACTAGTTAGTAAAAAAATATTATCTCCTCTGTTCTCGTTTCTCTCATGTGAGGCATAGAAACCCAAACAAAATGTGAAAACAGTGACAGACTTTCTGTACTAAATGTGTATTTATTTTCTCTGATCTTCGTACATCATGTGAGCCATGCTACCTGAGACAACATATTAAAAAGTTACTGTGTTCTATGCTAACAAAATTTGTTTTTTTTTCTTAGTCCCATTTCATCTCTTACATTATACAGATTAGTTTAAAGCTTTTTAGATGTTAGACACATATAGCAAAGCTCTCTCTTAAACTATATGTCTTCTCTGGTCTCATTTGGGTCATACTACCTCTTAAAACTACAAACCAATATCTCTAATCTCATCAGACTTTACTTGTCTGAGGTATACAAACTTAAACAAAATATTGTAAAAGTGACCCGCTTTCAATAACGACAGACATAACACTACACACGAACATACGGAAGTTATATACGTGTCTTTCTTTATTTACGGGATAAGGAGGTTGGCGTCGTTGACAAGGTACAAACGAAGGGGAAGAGGAGGGAAATGATTGGGGAGAATCTAAAGCAAGGACACTGTCAAAGGTCAGCACTTTTTAGCGATGGCATCGGAAAATAATGACAGTGTTCGGTGGGGGTAGACGTCTCTCTGGACGTCAGTCTTTGACGTTGGCACAAGTGAGGACGAAGATAGCGATGTCGATGGAAGTAAGAAGTGGTAAGGTCGGTCTATACTGAGAAAGAAAGACAGCGTGAAAGAACAAGGAAGGGAAGAAGGGTAGGAAAGTGCAGTCTTTCGGTGTTGACTGTTGATGGAGTGGAAGTAAGGACCGTTCTGAATCAAGTGCCGAATGGTTTTTGCCTCTTGTGACACACTGACAATTCGATCCAATTTGGTCGGGGTGTTTTTTTTGTGTGTTGCTGTTGTTGGTTTTATTTTGTTGCATGTTTTCCTTGTGAGATCGAGCGACTGGGTTTCAACGGGTTGACGGTAGCAGACCACCTGATCCTACTCGGATGTTAAGGTAAAAAGGAATGAAGCAAGGTAGAATAGAAAACATTCGAGGAGGTGACAGCACCAGCGGGAGGAGCAGGGCTGAATGTTTTAGCTAAGTAGGGGGAAAAAAGCAGAAGAGGACGAAGAAAAAGAAGAAGAAGAAGAAGAAAAAGAAGAAAGAGAAGAAAGAGAAGGAATAGAAGAAGACAAAGAAGAAGAAGAAAAAGAAGAAGACGAATAAGAAAAACAAGAGGATGAAGAAGAAGGAGAAACAGTAGTAGACGAAGAAAAAGAAGAAGAGGCAGAAGAACAAAAATAAAATAGCGAAGAATAATAAGAAGAAGAAAAAATGAAGACTAAGAAGAAGAAAATAAGGGACGAAGAGAGAAAGAAGAAAAAATAAGGGACGAGGAGAGAAAGAAAAAGAAAAAAAGAAGAAAAAGAGTCAATTATGTGTGAGCTAGGCCCATTTTCGAAAAGCATGATGAGATTTAGAGCATAATAGTATTTCTTGCGGTTATTCTTGTATTTTGTACATCCGATTAGAATGTTTGACTGTGAGGAGTTGATCGCAGACGGAGAAATAAAGCGTCATCAATTGATAATAGAGAAGAAAATGATGAATAAGCAGGAGGAAACATAATAATTAGAATGGATATGGTATGTAGAATAAAAAGAGATGAGAAAAGTGAGAAATAAATGTTAAATAGATAAAAGAAATAAAAAAGAAGAAGAAGAAGAAGAAAAAGAAGAAGAAGAAGAAGAAGAAGAAGAAGAAGGAAGGAAGGTGGAGAAAACTGTATAGGTGAGGAATGAGCAAGAAGAAAGTGGAATTAGCAAACAGATTCAAAAATTAGTGAGAAAGATTAAAGAAGAAAAAGAAGATGTAGAAAAAGGAAAAGGGGAAAAGAAGGCGAAGAAGAAGGATGAAGAAAGGAATAAGCAAAAATTGGGGAAAAGAAGAAGAAAAACAGGGAGATAAAGAAAAAGAAAGAAGAAAGAAGATGAAAGAAGAAAAAAGAAGAAGTAGAAAAAGAAAAAAGAAAAAAGAAAAGAAAAAGAAGTACAATGTGAATGAAATGAAAGGAAAGTTAGAAGAAAATAAATGAGCGACAAATCATCGATAGAACATATGACAACCAAACCATTAACTGTGAGAAAGAAAAGAATGACGGAATGACTGAAGTGTGGAAAGAAAATACAAAACTATAAACATAAGCAATGATTATAAGGAAGGAAGGAAGGAAGGAAGACACGTGGTTTAAAGAGAGACGGGCGGATAGTCATACAGAATAAGAAAAAAGAAAGAAGTATTCACTGAATAAGAAATAATGTTAAGAAATGAAATAAATGAAAAAATTGCAGATAAAAAAATCAAAAGAAAGAAATGGAGGACAATAGAGCGAAGAACAATTGAACTATGATAAAAAGTTATGTAAATAGTAACGAGGGCGTCAAAAGTATTTAAAAGGGTGAAAAAAAAAAATGTTTATTCTGCATAAAGTTGTATGTGTTACACTGGTACACTCTTTAGAATGATAGATGTACGGACAGTGCTAAGAATTTTAAAACCATTCCCAGTGTAGGCAGATAGAAATGCGTATTTCTAGATACGTCTACGCATCTATATGAGATAATCAACGTTGGGTCAGCCATTGGTTTCGATTTAGATTGTTTGAACTAGAAATAAAGTGAGTTTGTAAAGCCAGTTATTTTTTAATAAAAAGATAAAATGCAAAAGTTGTCACAGTTGGCTCGTTATATCACTTCTTTATTTCTCAATATATATATATATATATATATATATATATATATATATATATATATATATATGTTTCTAACTCTCTCTGTTTCTCTTTGCCTGACCAGATATAACGGAAATATTACCATATCTGGTGAGGCAAAGAGAAACAGAGAGAGTTAGAAACATATATATATATATATATATATATATATATATATATATATATATATATATATATATATATACATATATATGTATCTATCTATATATATATATATATATATATGTATATATACATATATATATATATCTATCTATATATATATATATATATATATATATATATATGTATATATACATATATATATATACATATATATATACATATATATATATATATATATACATATACATATATATATATATATATATATATATATATATATATATATATATATATATGTTTCTAACTCTCTCTGTTTCTCTTTGCCTCACCAGATATGGTAATATTTCCGTTTTTGTTTATAATGGACTATTCTCATTCAGTTATAGTTAGTTTTATTACTTTTGACTGTTACCAAGCAGGAGAGGGTAGCGGAAGCGAACATAAGAGGCAGCGTATACAATAAACGCAGATGAGCAGACAACATACAGTGAGAGACGGTCAGATTGATAGACAATAACGTTATAAGAGAGTTGGGGAGTTAATTGCAAATTACGGCTTATTAAAACAATTAAAATGTAAGT
The DNA here is from genome assembly GCA_963556195.1 of Sepiola atlantica. Lineage (NCBI taxonomy): Eukaryota > Metazoa > Mollusca > Cephalopoda > Sepiida > Sepiolidae > Sepiola > Sepiola atlantica. The sequence continues at coordinate 54,835,288 of OY744534.1, read as the reverse complement.
TTTTCTTCAAACATAATTCAATTCAGACACCGAGGAATATTTTAGCATGTATTTTTTGTGATTAAAATATATACTATAAAAGCTGTAGGAAAACAAACGTTGATTAATCTCTTGTGTTCGCCTCGTCCATTGGTCTGTGACGCTTAAATTTTCAACAGCCTTTACCCATTTCACCACGCGTCTCTAAAAGCGGCTTCATCAGTCGTCGGTTACGCTTCAGTTTGCAAAAGTATCGTAGTCGTTAACCGCGTAGATTAAATAGACGCATTTTTAAAATGAAACGTGCAGATTCAATGGGCGCGTCTTCAGAATATCCAGTTTTGCTTTGTCTTCGGTTACGCCCACGTTTCTAAACACGTGTTGTCATTTGTCTATTTTTAGGATTTCCTCGAGTATATAACATATTATTCCCTGTTGAGGGCTCATGAAAAGCATCCCTCTGAAGATAACTATATAGAGATGTCACCATAATGTCTAACGATTCAGATTAGTGGTGGTGGTAGAGGTTGTGGTGGCTTTTTCTTTTCTTTTCTTATTTTATTGCATATCAACCCTCGTTGGGTAATTTTATGCCGAAATCGAATATGCTTTTCTATACGATTGATTGTAAATCATTTTGAATAGATTCCTGTTACATAGGTCATATGGAATTCTCAAATGGTCACCCATTTAGTATTGGCCAAGCTCAACGTCGCCTTACTTCGGCTCTCTAACGGGGACCGGGTGTCAACGTGAGTATAAGAGGTAACGGTGGCTAAGTGATTTGCGACACGGATTGACTACCTGGCTGTGCCAAGTTCGAATCCAGTTTGCTCCACAGAAACACTTTCACTTAGGATGTTGGCAACCTTTACGTGGTCCCTCGTGTAAGTACCCGTTCTTCTTTTGTAATAATTCTTACTGGAACGATACCGGGAAAACCAATGCCAGCAATATAATCATCTGATTCATACGAAAACAATCAACGTGATTATAACTGTATTTCACATTGATAATCTTAGACTGATATAGATACATTTGAAAACAATAATATCGAAATAAGTTAACGGGAAACCCCGTTGAATATCTAGCGTTGTGGCACAAATAAGCCATGTGTAACGTAATTCTTATTTTCCTCTTTAGAGAAGGTTTAAAATATGAAAGTTTGTAATGTACTTTAAATGGATATGCGTGACGTTGCCTCTTATTGTTACGTGTCACATAGCCATTATTTTGGTTGAGGGATGTTATTGTAGCTCGGTAAAAGATAACCTGGAAATGAGGATTTATTTGGTATCATCTAGTTATTTCGAGCATAACTTTTTCTCCAGCAGGTCAGAACACAATGAAGGGTCAACTAAATATGAGTTCATGTTGCTTACTTTTATTGGTTCCCTTTACAGTCATATCTCCATATAAGAGTACCACTAGGTAAACAAAACATAAGGCATCCTCGCTTCTTTTATGTTAACCGTATTTAAAAATATCTGTTTTTATTTTCTCATAATCCTTTCTAACAAACAGAAGCCAAATGTTTATCTTAAATAATAACATACTAACCTTCCTAAACCTAAACTGTCAAAATAATCCTGTTTTTAATTTTCGATGCAATCAAGGTTATAATTCCATTTGTATACCTGCATTTGTATGACCCACTTTCGTAACAAAGACATCATCATCATTATCGCCATAGCAAGTACTAGTTATCACATTTATATAATTGTTATCAATTTCTCTACTTATCTATAAATAGGCTTGTTACAAAGAGAGGGCCTCTGCTAAGAATGCGAAAGCAAGTGTTAGTGTAGACAGATGACAATTATAATAGTGTATTTAATCTAGACTAATATTTGGGTAATAAAACGGAAAATGGGTACAGATTTATATTCACTTATATTTACGTGTATATACTTTTATTTTTACTATTATACACACCAAAAATAGAACATTGTCACTGAGACGTCAGGGGCTCTGTTCTTAGGAGCTATATTTATAGGGGCGTCCTAGGTGAGGAGTTGAAGAGCAAGTTAGTTGTCCATGCATCTGTGTAGATTAGGAACAGCAGAGAGCAGTTAAAGAGTTGAATTCCGCTGCTTGCCGGGTTTGTCAGGAGTATTTATATTGATATTTTTTTCTTTTACAAACGAGTCACCACTTATCAAGGCCCAAATGTCACTTGAGGATAAGTGTTATTGGGTTGGACAGATAAACGGGGAGACACCGAGAGGATTTGTAACGATGATTGTGACTGGTAGACAAATTGATCGTTTAAGAAGACGGCTCACCAACAATTTGTTTATATTGGACTCGAAAACGGCAATGTTATACTCGGCCGAGAAGTAGACCTGCTGTACTGTATTCCACAGACGGACACTTCTAGGAAATAAACTTTGATCATGGAAGTTTCGCCTTGTTCCAGGAACACAAAAGGGAGAACAAGAATTTGCAGAATGTTTTGCAGGGGGGACCATAGAATGAAGCTCAGTCGAGCACCTGGCATGAAAGTAACGATATAGTAGAGAAAGACTAGCAACGTCTATTCTATGAGAAAGAGGTTGTAGGGTAAAGAAGAGGACATCCACCTTGATTTTTATGTCGGGTGTGTACTAGCAAGGCAGGAAAGGGTGCTCTTAGCTGAACCTCCCCAAATGTGGCAACATTACTCCATCTTAAACTATTTGGCTTTTATAAAGGTAGACTAGCCAAAATAGCCTCCCTACGGTCGTCTATTTTAACTAGGCTGCCGCGTCAGAAATGAACGCTCACCCGTAAACCGATGGCGCCCCAGTCATAATTCTTGGGAGGTTAGACATTGATTTTCATTTTTTTTACCCCCCACCCCCATTTTTCTTACCCTCCCCCACCCAAAGAAATATTTTAAGTTAAAAAAAATTGTTTACCTCCCCAAATTGTTTTTTACTCTCCCCCACCCAAAGAAATTTTAGAGTTAAATTAAAACAATTTCCGACCCCAACTTTTTTTTACCCTCCCCCACCCAAAGAAATATTTTGAGTTAAAAATGTTTTTAAAAATTATACGGGTAGATTATTTCGTCAGGAGTGAGATACTTTCTGGAGCGGTAGAATGATAAAACTATTTTTACCAGCGACCTGGGTAACGGGGGTTCACAAATGCAGTAAGTATATTAATCAACATTTACGAGATATGTTGGATACATAAAGCATCATACTGTTTGGTTATCAAACTTTTATATAGAAAAGTATCGCCCATGAAAAACATTTTTGAGAGATATAATATAAAAAAAATATTGCAGTTATGTAATCATGTCTGTAAAGAAATACGTTTACAAATATTATAAAAAAACTAAAACATGCAAATAAATAAGAGACGAAGAATGTATTTATGAAGAATACTGAATCGAATAAGAAATTGAATCGTTTTCAGTCATTGAGAGGGCAACGATGTGAACTTGAACAATTGCAGTGACAGAAGAGAAGGTCCCATCTGGACGTTTCGAAGGAAATGGTGTCCTTCATCAGCCTTTACCATATTTTGAGGGTTTTTTTTTTAATAATTTGCGAGTCTAAAGAAGGGAGGCGAATCCACTTGGCTGATTTAGGGCTCAGATGGCAAGAAGAATACGAACAAGAATAAGAATAAGAATAAGATGAAGAATAACGACAAAAGAAAGGACAGCAACAAGATGACGATGATGATTATGATGATGATGATTAAGAATAAGAACAAGAACAAGAAAAAACAACAACAACAATAAATAAGAAAGAACGACAGGGAGAAAAATTGAATTTAGAAAACAGCAATAAAAATGAATTTAAATAAAAATAAAATAGAATAATAATAATAATAATAAGAAGAAGAAGAAGAAGAAGAAGAAAAAGAAGAGAAAAAAACTGTATGTAAGTTTGAAGAAAAGAACAAGACGCAAAAAGAAGAAAAGAACATGAACAATGTAAACAATGAGAAAAAAGGAAAAGCACAAAAAGAGAAAGAAAAGAAGGAGGAAAGGTAAGAAGATGATCAGAAAAGAAAAACGTAGAAAAACAGGAAAAGCAGAGGTATGAGAAAAGAAAAAGAAGAAGAAGAAAAAAAGAGAAACAAAAGAGAAGTCGAAGAAGAAGAAAAGACGAGAGAGAAAAAACGAAAAGAAAGATGATGACAGGAAAATAAGAAGAAAAAGAGGAGGAGGGGGAGGAGGGGACGAGGAGGAGAGAGTGATGGGGACGAAGAACACTATTAAAACGCGCAAGCAGAAGAAAGGGGAGAGGAGAGCGAATGATCCTTTCATGAAAGACATCTTACTAAAGAAAGATCTTACAAGTTTAGGAAAACATGACAATGACGTCCAACAGAAATACGAAAAGCAATAAATACGAACAAAATGAGCCGCAACAAACAAACAGCTAAATAATAATAATAATAATAATAATAATAATAATAATAATAATAATAATAATAATAATAATAATAATAATAATAATGTTCCGTATTTCGAAACAGCCTTTCTACCTTTACTCGTCTTCAGAAGAGGGACGGGGGAGGCCCCACTTGGCTGATCGCGGGCTCAGATGGCAACAGAGCCAAGCCATACAATAGATTGTTTGGGCGAGTTTGACGGCAATGGCGCACGTTTTACAGGCCAACTGGACGCATATTGAACAAAGGGCGGTCGAGAGGTAATATGTATGGCATTTTAACGACACCATCCCCCATACGTAATCACGTCATTTAAACATGTGTACGCGTGTCTCTCTTTTATAATGTCACTAGCGAACATACCCAGCGTTGGCCGGATTTGCTTTGGTGATGTATAAAATAACATCCTGCACGTGACACACCTCCCCCTCACTTAAATGTAAACGGGTTTTTACTAATAGGTAATTAAGGAGGCGAGGCATTGTGTACTTGCTTTTTTTTGGGGGGGGGGACTTTATGGAAGACGTTCGAGACTAGGCATACCGCACTTTATGTAAGGAGCTAAGAAAAACTAAAGATAATTATCGCAAAGTCAGGTGATGCCTATTAGCTATAGTCCTGGAAATTCCAAGGCTATAGGTAGGAGGAAAACAGTCAGCAGAAAGAGGGTTCCACAAGTCTGTAGTTCTTGATAAAAAGCTACTTATGTAGGAAGATGAATTATAACGAGGTATCCAAACAGAAAAATTATGAAGACCACTAGACCCACAAGTCAAACGAGCTGAAACAAAGGAAGCAGGGAATGTATAATACAAGTCTTGTCTTTTAAATATAATAGTTATTGTCTTTCATGAAATCATCAATTATTATATAAAAAAATATATAATTTATGCCCGTCGGTCTGTGGGTAGAGTAAACTGAGAAACTATAACTAGACAGTCTGTGTAGTAACCTTTAGTGCTAGGTCCTATTAAGAGCCTTTGATATGTCGACGACAACTGCTCTAGAAACAAAGCAACCAATGAGAGATTCGCTGCCATATGCAAAAGTACAACACAGCATTATTAGTATTTCTGCCTATTTTACTTCCTGTCTCCAATTCTCTAAAAGTCTTTTCTCTCATCGTCTAACTGACAAACTCATTACCCCATTATCCTCGAGTAGTCTTTAGGCCTGGATAAGCGGTGACTCATTACTATAAAGGATAAGTGTTGCTAAGCGTTTATTATGATAAGTGTACAGGGGAAAAATAAAATTTTAGTTAACACTTTTTGAGAGAAGAAAGTGAACATTGGATTCACTTTCGGCAGCTTCTCAACTCTCGCTTCCCTTATTTTGTCCTCACATTCCATAGGCGATGTTTCTGACAAAAGGGTGAAAATTGCTATTTTCTGGGTTGGAATCCATCCATCTAACACTTACGTTGGCTAGTTTTTAACCTTGAAGTGACATATTATTATCTCCTTACATCAAGTAGCTTCATGCCTTGCCTGGAGCGATTTCTATAAAAAAAAATCAGACATATATTCTTAACGTTATAGGAATACATCATAATTTATACTGACGCAACTATATCGGACGATATTTCTAAGCTTCTCGTCCAGATTCTACCCATGGTATGTTTTCCAATAGTGGATGTGGTTGCAGCACCTTTGATAGCGCCAATTTTCAGCTTACGATGTTTGGATTTCTCCAATAGTACTTACACAATTGAGGTTTGTTCTGAGTTAGTTTATTCGCGCTTTTTATAACTTTGTTTACCTTTCACAAAATGTTTCGCTTCATTTTCTATATTCATTTTATTACCGCCGCTAGTCTTACAGAAAAATGAAATATCTTCTGCAAGAAAGAGTCACCATTTACTCACTTTCATACAATGGCAGAATTCTTTTAAAAAGACCGTTTTTTATGTAGGAATAATCAAGCTACTAAAACAGCAGCCCCTTGTTATTTTTCATGTATTTTTATATGAATTTATTTTGATTAAATTGTTGTTCATGGGGTTTATTGCGTTTTATTTTATTGTGGAACATTTTTATATTTTATTTCCTATGTGATATACAATTATTTTCATTCTAAGTTGTTGTTTTGTTAATATATATTGCTTTGAGGGGTTGTAATAATCGCTTACAGTTATTTTGTGTATGATTACAAATACAAACATACTTAACATGTTATATTGTACTTTATTTTTCCCGCAAAAACTATAGACTAAAATAATAAAAGATGCTGCAAAAACCATAGTAACTGAATTGTCTTACGACAGTCGAAAGCGCTTGATATGACCGAGACAAAGCAATTGCATGATTAATACTCCACTAATTACCACCAAAAGCATGAATAATAGCTCGTTAGGTGGTGATAAAAATAAAACTACAAAAAAAGAACCCATTGTATTTAATCAGGCTTGGCTTGATTATATATATATATATATACAGGGTGGGCCAAAATAAGGGTCCTATCTTTAAATTTGAATAACTTGAATTCGAATAACTTCCACAAAATAAAAGTTAAACTCACCAAACTGTATGTGTGTGTAGACTGACCCTTCCGAGATTTTTTGAAATAAACAAAACAAATTTTAGCCGAAAAACACTTCTTAAAACTTACAAAAAGTATTGTTTTTTACACTGTTTTGAGTTTTTTAAGCAAAAATAATGTTTTCTAAATGAGGGTACGTTCCTTAGGGCTAATACGGCTCATGCTTGCTTCGGAAGGGGTCCTTTACTTTTTCTAAAAAAAAAAAAAAAAAATCAATAAATAAAAAAGTTATGAATTTTTAAAAATAAGACCCTTATTTTTGCCCACCCTGTATATATATATATATATATATATATATATATATATATATATATATATATATATATATATGTATATATATATATATATGTATATATATATATATATATATATATATATATAATAGAAAATAGTAACCCTTTTTTTTAAAACAAAACTTGATACTTGAATAACATTTTAGAAATCTTTGAAAGACAAATATACATATAAGGAGAATATTTCGAGAAACTGAAGAACCCAATTTTTAGGTTTTTTAAAATAAATTATTTATTTATTTTAAAAAACTTGAGCACTTTCGGTAATATACACCTTTGTCAAAAGTATAAGCATATGTGTTCTCTTCTTTTTTGTTTAATCCTTTTTGATTGAGACATATTTATCGCAGTTAAGTTGAAATTCGTCTTGATGTTATCGACGATTAATGTTGATATGCCGGTGTGTGTACCACGCGGTTACGTAAATAGGAAATTGTTGTGTCAATGTCGTCTCTGCAATACTACAAAATCATCAGAAAAAAATTCACAAAGAGTAAAAAGTTAAATAAATGGACAGCTGACATTATGAAACTGGCTCTAAACTGTTGAACTTAAATGAGTTTCATATCCAAATGACCTAAATAGACATTGATGTAACTTTTGTAAGAAAAAAATTATCCTCAAGTGAATTAGAATTTTTATAAATTAATTATAGAACTTATTTACTATTTTAAGAAATATTACTGAATTAAAATTTATAATTGTTCGCACAACTTTTAGGATGTACTAGCTTTGAACGAAAAATTCAAAATGGCATATAAGTGGGTTCCCCCACGGGTGAGTTTTTACTCTGTTTTTATTTGTTTTTTTGTTTGTTTTCACCCAAAAATGAACTACTGTATAGTGTTGGTTTCTTCAAGACACTTTAATCCAATAACTTTTTACTCTTTGTGAATTTTTTATGATGATTTTGTAGTGTTACAGAGACGATATTGACATAAAACTGTTGTTTGGCACAAAACAAATGAAACGGACCGTAACAAATATATCTCACAGAAATATGTTTTTTTGAAATGTGAAAAAATAAAAATAACAAAATAAAACCATGGTTATTGGAACATAATATTAACTAACCTATATATATATATATATATATATATATATATATATATATATATATATATACGTTATGAGGTTTAAAAAGACTAAATATACATTCGGATTGTACACATTATAAGTTATTTCGACCTTAACTAGGTCTCCTCGGATGTGGTTCCAATCACGATTCAAACGTTTGAATCGTGATTGGAAACACATCCGAGGAGACCTAGTTAAGGTCGAAATAACTTATAATGTGTACAATCCGAATGTATATTTAGTCTTTTTAAACCTCATAACGTATTCATGCTCTGTTTGAACGGACATAGAGCTCTCTGATTCGGATTCCGATCGAAAATAATCGAACCTGAATACTATATATATATATATATAGTATGTATTTTTATTTATACAGACATTGTTGTTACATATGTTCATACATGTGTCGGTTGTACTCTTCATAAAGAGTCAACTTCTTCAGACCAAAACGAAGAATGGAAATTCCTTAAAATTCCTCGTTTTGGTCTGAGGAAGTTGACTCTTTATGAACAGAACAACCGAAACATTTATGAACATATTGTAACACACAATGTTTGTATAAAAAATGTCCACTAAAGTACAGCTCTATTTGTAATTGAGCACTTTTCATAAACACTTGTCTTGCAATATATAAATACAGGGTGATTCTAAGTCACTTAACTTAGCTATTTAAAATGATTACCATATGAAGCACAAACTTACTATGTACTTTTGATGATTGTTATCTTACTCTCTAATTACTGCTATTTGTTATTTTAAATTTGTTCGTTTATATATTTGTTTCTATATATCAATCTAGGTGCTCCGAGACGTAATGGTGCAAAAGAAGAAGAAATCCAAATCTTGTTTGAAACAAAACCTTGTCATTTTAAACTCCCATAATTTGGTGTAATTTTAAACGCCCATAAATGAATTTATTGAATGTTCGTTTGTTTTTATAAATAAACGAACCGGCCTGTCTATCTTAATACACACACACACACACACACATACATATATATATATATATATATATATATATATATATATATATATATATATATATATATATGTTCTTTGTGGTACAAAACTTAATTATTGCGATATACAGACCATATTTATATATTAACATAATGAAATTAAAATATTCTATTGTCTTTTAATTTCATTATATATATATATATATATATATATATATATATATATATATATATATATATATATATATATATATATATATGTATATATATATATATATATATATATATATATATATATACATATCTATATACATATATACAGGGTGATTCATAAGTCACTTCACTTAGCTATTTAAAATGATTACTACATGAAGCACAAACATACTATGAACGTTTGATAATTGTTATCTTACTCTCTAATTACTGCTATTTGTTATTTTAAATTTGTTCGTTTATATATTTGTTTCTCTATATATTTATTTCATAATCAATCAAATATGCTTCAAAGAGTCGTAAATTCCTTGCAAGAATGGAGCTATGCATGCAGAACGTAGGTGGAAATTTTGAAAATTTGCTGTAATTTTAAACTTCCATTAATGAATTGGTTGAATACACTTTCTGTTTTGTATCACCGTATTTTTGAACTTTAGAATTTCAAAAATAAATAGCTAAGTGACTTATGAATCAACCTGTATATAAAATATAGAAAGAAAGAATTCACATACACATCGTAGTTTTCAGCACTATAATTTATTTCGACCTCCTATCCTATTCAAAATGCTTAAAGGACAACTACATATTGGAAATGACGGAAAATATATATTTGTGACAACTATGATGTGTATGTAGATTTTTTTTTCTATATTTTATTCTTGCTCTGTCTTCTACATTGAGCTCTCATACTCGGATTTTATAGTGAAATTATTCACTTTAACACTATATATAGAGATACATATATATATATATATATATATATGAGAAAGGAAGGATGAGAGTAATCCGACGTAATGATAAATGAAAAAGGAAAAACCAAAAGATGTTTTTTTTATGTATTCATCAACGTTTCGTCTTTATTTGTAAGACTTCTTCAGGATGATAATTTAAAGAAAAATGTAATGCAAGAACATAGAAATATTGGGTTGACATGATGGGTTGATGAGAAGAAGTAGTAGCCACTACTGGGAGCGCAGGACCAAGGTCCGGACATTGATCCTGCGTTCCCATCTTTTGGATTTTCCTTTTTCATTTATCATATATATATATATATATATATATATATATATATATATATATATATATATATATATATATATATATATGTGTGTGTGTGTGTGTGTGTGTAAGTATTCAAATTATGAATTAATGTCAATAATATAATTACATTTCATTAATTCCCTAAAATAATAAAGCTCGATGTCTACCTATAGCTCTATATTTTTTATTGCTAGTCAATATAGTTGTGTCTGCTCTCCTTAAAGGTGTCTCACTAACATTACCTCATCCTACAACTAGTTACAAATACATTTAATTTCTAATTAAACCCCCTTTTTATTAGTTAATGCAGCAGTTTATGTATCTGTCAGTACAAAACCGCATAACATCAACCATCATTTAAACGAAAGAAAAATACGGGACACCTTACCAAATTGAATACGTCCGCACGGTTCGGAGACTTCCGCTTTGATTATTCGATTATTCCGTCAATAAAGCCCTTTCCGTTTACCGCCCCGTCACAAAATCGGACTCCTAAGTACTTGACCCGGGCCATGAAAGGAGTCTATCTCTTCCCCTTATCGCCCCCTAATCTCCCTGCTAAGACAACGCGCACCGACGCGATTGACGTTAGAGCTTGTTCTTAAAGAAACCTTAGTAACATAAACATGCTTTTCTGTCGATTTCCCTTTCTTTCGGGTCGTCATTTGTCAACATGGCGGGCGCGTTTTCAAAACGTGGAGGCGGACAATTATCGGAAAGCCATGGCCACGCGCGGGATAAACCACACCGCTTCCGAATCAATAAAATACAATCTCTTGCAGGCACGGTATCTCTAAACAAAACGATAAAAAGGAATGAACGAAAGCATTTATTGTCTTCGAAAAGAGGGTTGATTTATCCGGTATTTGTTTCTCTTCCTAACAGCCTGTTTTCAAATAATCAAATTAAATCAAATTTATTGGCAAAAAATAATAGTAAAGTGCAACAAGCCATATACAAAAAAAAGTTAGACGATATTTATATGTATATACAGTCTACATATTCGTCTAAGACCATTTGTGAAAAATAATAGCGCGCGGTTGCTTCTCAGCTGAAGGCAAGATAGGCGTGTTTCTGTGTGTTATTAATAAATTCTTGTCGAGCCGTACACTAAAATAACCAAATTCTGACCATTTAACCTCAATAGTGTTTTTCATCGTTAACTGACACTATCATTTACGATCATCTTCGAGTTGCCTTCTGGCTTTGAGTTTCGGTGATTTATGAGTATTTAAACTAAAACTTGCATCATGAATATTCTATCCATCAAGTCAATTATGGCTTTGTAGAAATATAGGATACTGGCAGGTGTGAGAAGTTTTCAAGCCCCGTAGATAAGGCCTAGTTCCTTTACAGCATACCTGTAAATGTCAGGCCCAGGATTTTAAATGTTTGACTCTCGGGCAAGATGTTATTTGCTATTGCAGTCAGTGGTTAATATATATATATATATATGGGAAGAGAAGGATGAAGGTAATCCGACGTGATGGGAAAATGAAAAAGGAAAACCAAAAAATGGATGTTTTTTATGTGTACATCAACGTTTCGTCTTTATTTATAAGACTTCATCAGGATGATAAAATAGAGAAAAAATGTCATGCAAGTACAGATACATGTAGGGTAAACATTCCTCCCAATATGTCTACCCTACATGTATCTGTACTTGCATGACATTTTTTCTCTATTTTATCATCCTGATGAAGTCTTATAAATAAAGACGAAACGTTGATGTACACATAAAAAACATCCATTTTTTTGGTTTTCCTTTTTCATTTTCCCATATATATATATATATATACATAATTTTTTTTCTTTTTAGGGTAAAAGCAATTTAAAAAAAAAAACTTTCTTATTTTTACGTATTCTCATTTATATTTCCCTTTAAATTTTGTAATTATTATTTTCATCCCATATTTTTTTCAATATCAATAGTTATAAGAATTTAAACAATAAAAATACAAATACAAATGAGTAGATGGGGACTGGTGGTTTCACGAATTGTTCATACAACAACAGTTATCTTAGCCAAAAAATGTATTTTCTATGAACAAAATGAAGCTAGAAATATATATTTGTGCCAATAACCGAATATAAGCTTAACACAGAAGTTCCTTAAGCGCAATTATAACAATACCTGAACATGTGGATGACTCGAAAAGAAATGCATCGAAGTAGGTATCATCCACACTGATCTAAAATAAGGAAATCATAAAGAGAGCAATGATAACACATATAAAAGGGAAACGAAAGCTGTACATATATATATATAAATAATAACAATCAAAGTGAAAGTTTTAGATGAAACAGATAAGTCAAACTCTTATGGTCGTTGATTATTTCAGTGTCCAGCAGTGAATATATGCGTTGTGGTTATGTGAAACCGGAAGTAACAAAGAAACAAGAAGATCATGTAGCTCATCTGAATATCGTTCAGGGCATGAACTCACTGGTCATCACCGAGAATACACGCATTTTCCAATATATATATATATATATATATATATATATATATATATATAAGGGTATACTCAAAAAAGAATAAAAGGGAAATACCAGCAGAGTGCTCAATTAAATTAAATTAAGAGCGTAATTTTTTTTTTAATTTAGAAATACAGTCTGTATGCATGTCTGATTAAAATCTGTATTTATCAATAAAGAAAAAAAAATATATATATATATATATATATATATATATATATATATATATATATATATATATATATATATAATAGATTAAATATTTAAAATTAACACAAACGTAGGGGACATAGTTCAATACGCATTACTCGAGCTCAAAATAAAATAATAATTTGATAAATGTTCAAAATTTATTTAAAACAATTTTTTAAACAAATTCGTAAAATTTAATAAACCATTATTACCATATATATATATATATATATATATATATATATATATATATATATATATATATATATATATATATATATGTGTGTGATTTTATGAAGGCTTACCAAAGCATTCCTTTC
>OY744534.1:54754300-54811800 GCA_963556195.1 Sepiola atlantica | reverse complement strand
GAAGTCCACCCTCCCAGGCTTGGCCTCCCTTCTTTGGGGAGGAGTAAGTTTGTTGCTTACTGCCTGGGGCGCCCCTACTGGGGAATGCAAACGGGGCTGCCCAGGCAATTTTTAATGGCAAGAGTGCTCACCTTCTCGAGCGCTGGCTTTTCAAACCCCACTTTCCCGACCTTGGGTCACATCTTACTTGTGGGAGTAAATACATACTTTGTCTGGAATAAGGGTTTCAACTACCGACAATGTTTTGTCGGTAGTTGAAACCTTTATTCCAGACATTTAATTTCCCTGATGATCTGCCAAACAAGTACCTGCTTGGTAGTGAAACACGTGTAGGAAAACACATTTAATTTGAATAAATAATATTTGTAAGAAAAAGTCTTTAATGGTGATCATTGGTCTCCTGAAAGGAATGCTTTGGTAAGCATTCATAAAATCGCATATAGATGCTCTGTACTCTGTAATCGAGTATCATCGAGCTTGTTTTTATTGGCACAACCCCGGTATTCACTGAATGCTCTATTTTATAAGTGAAACATCTAAATATATATACGCAAAATAGGCATAACAGCCCAATGGTGTCTAAATAATTAGAGCTAAAAAAAAATATTTTAAAACAAATTTGGAATAGTTATTGAATTAATATATATATATATATATATATATATATATATATATGTGTGTGTGTGTGTGTGTATGTGTGTGTGTGTGGGTGTGTGTGTGTGTGTGTGTGTGAACATGATTAGACCTGCAAATGGAGGCAAATAAAAATCATACGTTGTTCAAAGCAAGGAAATTTAATGAATAATAATAAATTATTTTTCATCTCTCTCGTCCCTTAAGCCAGGCTTTTCAAAGATTAAAATCTTATCATCAGAGGAAGTTATTGATGGATAAGTTGACATATTGGTATAGTAAATATTTGAAATTTTAAAAAGTTCTTTTAAAAATTGTTCAAAATGTTTTTACATTCAAACGGGCATGTACAAATGTGGAAAAGTGTCACTAAAAACGGAAATACAAGCGGTATGGAGCTCAAATGTGTTGGCAAGTCAAGAAGAATCTATGCAAGGAACCAACGACAAGTTTGTAGTATGTGGAAGGAGGATTAAGTAAGATTGGCCATGTAAAAAAAACGCGATTCTTCCTGTTTCCTATGAAACGTATCCAAGGCAAAAGCAACGGCGACTTATATATATATATATATATATATATATATATATATATATATATATATATATATATATATATGCACGCTAGAACTTGAGTTGAGCACAGTTTTGAAGGAGAAAAGAAAAGAGTTTCCACCAGATTATTTAAATACAGGTATTACATAATATTGTTACTTTGTGTAGATAGACAGATATATGTGTTTGTAAAAAAATAAATGAATATATATATATATATATATTTATGTGTATATATATATACATACATACATATATATATATATATATATATATATATATATGTATATATACATTATTTCTCATTAAGAAAATTTGAATCCATATATGATGATAGTAAACCCTATGGCAAAGTGTGTGTGTGTATGTATACATTGTATTAAGGGTGGAACTTTTTAACTTGTTCCACTATTCTATGTCTTATTTCCTCAAACTTGTGTTTATCCGTCACACATCTGCATTGTATACCCTTCTAAGTATCACATTTCTATATACAAGTAAACAATGCTTCAAACAAACTACATACACCTCTTATATATATATATATATAAGATATTAGTTGACGCTTATATCTTTTGTTGGATTGCTTCATATATATATATATATATATATATATATATATATATATATATATATATATATATAAATATATATACATATACATTATGTCCCATTAAGAAAATTTAAATCCAAATATAATGATAAAAACCCTATGTCAAGAAGTTGTAGTTCAGTGTTAAACAAATAGCATTGCACAATTGTAGACAATGTTTAAAACTTAAGGCTGGTGCTTAAGATGCGTTATATGAAAAAAGAATAGTTAATCTTGCTTTATTTGAGTCGAGTAACTATGGATCAAATATAATGCAAATCTGAAATATTTGTTTTTTTCAATTATGATATCCTGACAATGTTATGTCCTGTAAAACCCTTTCATATATTTCAAAGGAACTGAAGTTTACAATATTTATTAAGTTATGCCCAATACATATTATTTACATTTTACAAATATCACAAGTATCTGAAATTACCTGATTAGGCTTCCACAAATTCTTTTCTTCCATTGCAAACAACAAAATTAACATAAATAAGTATAAATAAATTTACGATCCCGTACGTTTGCCAACTGTTTTTTAAAAATTCATAATGATCGGTTAATTTGTTTAGGACTGAATCTTGTACATACAACAATATAAACATAGCTAATTATTTATATGTGCGAAAAAAATAAAACAGATTGATAATAACAGAACATTAGCATGTATGTATACTTTGAACGATTTCAAAACAGCTAGGTAATTGTAAGACTGTCACAAGAACACCTAAATTCAAACACACACACACACATATATATATATATATATATATATATATATATAATTTATTTGAAAACTATATGTTAGATATGCTAAAAACGTACCACGGTTTCATCCAGATGTCTGGCTTTTTACATTTGTAACAATTCTATGTCCAGTGAACTCGTCAGCGTTTGAATGAAGTCAATTCACGATAAGAAATGGCGTTATATTGGTAAAAAACGGTGCATTACTGGAAAGTCTCTCTAGAAAAAATATATTGGTTTGGAACTAATTAAGTTTTATTTAATTTATTATTTATAGTTTTTTTGTTGTAAGAATTTTTAAAGTTTATTGTACTAAGTGTTTTATTTAATTATTCTATTGTAGCTTGCTATTTTAATTTTTTTGTTTAAAGTGTTGTTTGTAGATCGTAGGAGATTACCGGTATCATGAAAAGTGAAAATACAAAGGGGTGGTGCTTTTTAATACGTCGTTTAAATATTGTAATATTGAAGTCGCATTGTAGTTTTGATACCGGCTTTAAGATTGTGTATCGGATTTATTGTTTATGTTATTTTTAGTGTTGTGTTTTAAAGGTTTATTTTGATTCGTGTTTTATTTACATGTTTCGTATTTTATAAAAACGTCTTGAAAAGAACGTCCGTATATTAAACAGAAAAATAGATTAGGAAGTAAAATCAACCGACCCTTTCTTTGTGAATAGCTCAACGATTGGCTAAACGTATTACAAAATATTTGATTGCTTAACTAGCTCGACTCAACGCCATGTGTATATATACAACTACCCAGTAACACCAACTCCATACATTCTAGCCTGACAATTCCCTACGGGGATGACACGCGGAAGCCTCTATGTAGCTTAGTTGCCATGAATATATTTTCATAATTTACTACCCAGCTCTACTAATGTTTAAATTAATACTGAAAATTGATACATAAAAGAATATAACCCCTTATAACATTTTAATGTGGGTATATGAAAAAAGTATATATATATATATATATATATATATATATATATATATATATATATATATATATATATATATATATATATATTAGAAGGAGTGGGTAGACATATTTTTTAAACCATTGTTTCCTAATAGTATTATATATTTTTTTGATAAAAACATAACAATGTGTAGTGTTAAAACAAATAAAATTTATTTTGATCTGAACTTTCGAGAAATAAAATTCTCCTTGTCAAAACAGTGTTTTTCTTTTTTTTCTTCTTCTTTATCGTCCGATGGTAATGGACTCTTTTGTCAGAAAATCACGTTATGTCTGTAAGCGAGGCTACGCAAATTTAAATTAGAAAGGGTGTGTAGACATATTTTTAAACCATTGTTTCGTAATATTTCACGAAAGCTCAGAATAAAATAAATGTTATTTATTTAAACACTACACATTGTGATTGTTTTTAGAAAAATATATCATACTGTTACAAAACAATGGTTAAAAATATGACAACACACCCCTTCTAATTCACATTGACATAGCCGCGCTTACAGATATAACATGATTTTTTTACCCAAAAGTCCACTACCATCGGACGTGGAAATAAAAAAAGAAAGGAAAGCACTACTTTGCAATGAGAATGTTATTTCTCGAAAGCTCAGATTAAAATCAAGGTTATTTATTTAAACACTACACATTGTTATTTAAAAAAAAAAAATATTATTGCGAAACAATGGTTTAAAATATATGTCTATACAACCTTTTTAATTCAAATTGGCGTAGCCGGCTTACAGACATAACGATATTTACTGACCCAAAAGTCCATTTCCATTGGACGATGAAAAGAAAAAAAGACAGAAAAGAAAAGCACTGCTTTGACAAGGAAAATGTTATCTCTCGAAAATTCAGATTAAAATAAATGTTATTTATTTCAACACTACACATCATGTTTTTTCAAGAAAAATATAATATATATATATAAATATATATATATATATATATATATATATATATATATATATATATATATATATATATATATATATATATAATTATTTCCACAATCAGTCAACGCCGCTGCTCAAAATCTATGAAAGAAACAAACTGGAAGTTCGAGACTTGAGTCTAGGACTTCCGGTTTGTTTCTTTCATATCCAGTTACCTGTGTTGATGTTGTTTTAATGTCGCCTATGTTTTGAATTCCAAAGATTGAATAGCTTTAACTTAGTTATAGCAAAATAAATTAATTAAAAATAAAATTAAGAAATAAACGCTCACCCGTTAACTGAAGGTGTGCCAGTCATACCAAAGAACCAGTTTTTATATTTTTGTTATTGTCGCCTATGTTTTGAATTCAAAAGATTAAATAGATTTAACGTAGTTATAGCAAAATAAATAAATTAAAAATAAAATTAAGAAATGAACGCTCAATCGTAAACCGAAGGTGCCCCAGTCATACCAAAGAACCAGTTTTTATATTTTTGTTATTGTCGCCTATGTTTTGAATTCAAAAGATTAAATAGATTTAACGTAGTTATAGCAAAATAAATAAATTAAAAATAAAATTAAGAAATGAACGCTCAATCGTAAACCGAAGGTGCCCCAGTCATACCAAAGAACCAGTTTTTATATTTTTGTTATTGTCGCCTATGTTTTGAATTCAAAAGATTAAATAGATTTAACGTAGTTATAGCAAAATAAATAAATTAAAAATAAAATTAAGAAATGAACGCTCAATCGTAAACCGAAGGTGCCCCAGTCATACCAAAGAACCAGTTTTTATATTTTTGTTATTGTCGCCTATGTTTTGAATTCAAAAGATTAAATAGATTTAACGTAGTTATAGCAAAATAAATAAATTAAAAATAAAATTAAGAAATGAACGCTCAATCGTAAACCGAAGGTGCCCCAGTCATACCAAAGAACCAGTTTTTATATTTTTGTTATTGTCGCCTATGTTTTGAATTCAAAAGATTAAATAGATTTAACGTAGTTATAGCAAAATAAATAAATTAAAAATAAAATTAAGAAATGAACGCTCAATCGTAAACCGAAGGTGCCCCAGTCATACCAAAGAACCAGTTTTTATATTTTTGTTATTGTCGCCTATGTTTTGAATTCAAAAGATTAAATAGATTTAACGTAGTTATAGCAAAATAAATAAATTAAAAATAAAATTAAGAAATGAACGCTCAATCGTAAACCGAAGGTGCCCCAGTCATACCAAAGAACCAGTTTTTATATTTTTGTTATTGTCGCCTATGTTTTGAATTCAAAAGATTAAATAGATTTAACGTAGTTATAGCAAAATAAATAAATTAAAAATAAAATTAAGAAATGAACGCTCAATCGTAAACCGAAGGTGCCCCAGTCATACCAAAGAACCAGTTTTTATATTTTTGTTATTGTCGCCTATGTTTTGAATTCAAAAGATTAAATAGATTTAACGTAGTTATAGCAAAATAAATAAATTAAAAATAAAATTAAGAAATGAACGCTCAATCGTAAACCGAAGGTGCCCCAGTCATACCAAAGAACCAGTTTTTATATTTTTGTTATTGTCGCCTATGTTTTGAATTCAAAAGATTAAATAGATTTAACGTAGTTATAGCAAAATAAATAAATTAAAAATAAAATTAAGAAATGAACGCTCAATCGTAAACCGAAGGTGCCCCAGTCATACCAAAGAACCAGTTTTTATATTTTTGTTATTGTCGCCTATGTTTTGAATTCAAAAGATTAAATAGATTTAACGTAGTTATAGCAAAATAAATAAATTAAAAATAAAATTAAGAAATGAACGCTCAATCGTAAACCGAAGGTGCCCCAGTCATATCAAAGAACCAGTTTTTATATTTTTGTTATTGTCGCCTATGTTTTGAATTCAAAAGATTTAATTGCCTTAACGTAGTTATAGCAAAATAAATGAATTAAAAATAAAATTAAGAAATGAACGCTCAATCGTAAACCGAAGGTGCCCCAGTCATATCAAAGAACCAGTTTTGATATTTTTGTTATTGTCGTTTATGTTTTGAATTCAAAAGATTAAATAGATTTAACGTAGTTATAGCAAAATAAATGAATTAAAAATAAAATTAAGAAATGAACGCTCAATCGTAAACCGAAGGTGCCCCAGTCATACCAAAGAACCAGTTTTTAGATTTTTGTTATTGTCACCTATGTTTTGAATTCCAAAAATTAAATAGATTTAACGTAGTTATAGCAAAATAAATTAATTGAAAATAAAATTAAGAAATGAACGTTCAATCGTAAACCGAAGGTGCCCCAGTCATATCAAAGAACCAGTTTTGATATTTTTGTTATTATCGACTATGTTTTGAATTCAAAAGATTTAATTGCTTTAACGTAGTTACAGCAAAATAAATAAATTAAAAATAAAATTAAGAAATGAACGTTCAATCGTAAACCGAAGGTGCCCCAGTCATACCAAAGAACCAGTTTTTATATTTTTGTTATTGTCGCCTATATTTTGAATTCAAAAGATTTAATTGCTTTACGTAGTTACAGCAAAATAAATAAATTAAAAATAAAATTAAAAATTGAACGCACAATCGTAAACCGAAGGTGCCCCAGTCATACCAAAGAACCAGTTTTTAGATTTTTGTCATTGTCGCCTATGTTTTGAATTCAAAAGATGTAATTGCCTTAACGTAGTTATAGCAAAATAAATGAATTAAAAATAAAATAAAGGCGCCTCAGTCATAACAACTAACGCTGAGCCAATCGCTGTCGTCTGCTTCAGTGAATTGTGAAACGGTAAAAATCGTTTTGGCATGAGTAAATTAATTTGATTACTCATTCATAGTTTCTCCCGGTTAGATCAGTTGGTTGGCTTAAATACTAAATGCCTCGAAGTTGACTGTTTCGATTCCCAGTGTCGGCGTCAAATTACATTATTGTGTGAATATATATTATTTACTCTAAAATAAATTGTCAAGATGTACCCAAAAGTATTTCTTACGTTTACAGAAATTCCGACTGACATACAGAGAATGTGTTCGTTATGTTGCGCATTTTATATAGCCATCTCTGCGTCTGAAAGGTAAGGCTGATTCTGAAGATGTCGTATGATGTAATTAAAATTGTGTTACATTGCTTAATTGGTATCTAATAACTATGGATCTTTGACCGCGTAGAAGTCTTAAGTAAATAAATTGAAGACATTGCCAAGGCTGCCGCAAAGAAGGTTGGCTCCCTCTACTGCGCTAGTAAACTCCTCACACCTGACATTATGCTGTATCTCTACAAAACCACCATCCGCCCATGCATGGAGTATTGTTGCCACATCTGGGCTGGTGCATCATCTACTAGTCTCTCCATCCTTGACAAGGTCCAAAAAAGAGTCGCCAACCTAATAGGTCCCTCACTGTCAACCAAGCTGCAGCCCCTGTCCCATCGCCGCAATGTAGCATCCTTGTGCTTGTTTTACAAATACTTCAATGGATTATACTCCGATGAATTGGCTACTCTGGTCCCCCCCCTCGACGTAAATTCACTAGACCAACTCAACAATCAATTAAATCCCATCCATTCACTGTGGAGGTTCCCAGATGCCGGAGAGCTTTCTACTCAAATAGCTTCTTTCCTCGTGTTGCTGGCCTCTGGAACTCCCTCCCTGTCTCCTGTTTCCCCGACAGTACTGACAATCAGAAATTTAAAATTAATGTAAACAGACATCTCGCTGCGCAGATCCCAATTTAGGTTGACCCCTCAACCTTGTCCCCTTTTCTTTTTTCTCAGTAGCCCCTTACGTCTACAGTGGTGGCCTGCCTTGTTTGGGGTGAACTATGTTTAAAATTTTTTTTAAAAATTCGTAATTGTAATCTTAGTATCGCCCACACTGAAGATTGAACCTTCAACCTCCAGAAGACTGTCTCTTAGAACGGAGTTTTACTTAGCAGATATGTTGGTTACGCAACAGGTCCATGCCGAAAATTCTGGTATGAATTTTAGGATCCTTAAACCTATTCTTGTTGTAGATGTGTAGTTTTAGTACTTATCACTATAGATTACCTTTTTATACTATATATACACGTATGGTCTTTTGTAAGCCATTATTAGAAAGAATAGCTTACAAAAACAAATTAATTACAGATGACTTGAACTCGAGTCGTTGCTTATTAAATGTAATATATAACAAAACTATTATACCGGTATAAAATATATTTTGACTTTTGCTAGATGGAAAATCCACACAAGGAATAAAAACGATTGTGACCAATTCTTTTAACGAATGAAGCTTATTTTCCTTCCTGTTTTAAAATAACACTTTTCGCATTTCCTACATGAGTCATAAAGAGTCAGGACATTCGAAAATCGTGATTCTAAATCGAAAATGAAAAAACCAAAAAAAAAGTTTATATATATTTATTTAATAAATAATAACAGATACGTGTTAATTAATAAAATAGTTAAAAAATAATTAATTATAGTTAACAACAAAACGGGGTTGAAAAAACATATTTACAATAAATAACTTTTACCAAAACGCAAGAAACTTTTATCTTCTATCGACATGCATAGATTTTAAGTTTTTTTTTAAATTGTGTATCGTTTCCTTGTAAAAAAACGAATTCAAGGTCGGTGAACACGTTAACTTTTACATCAAGTAAAATAAGGCGCCATCTTGAATCTCTATTTTACAAGCCTACAAAGCAAGGATAAAAATGTGAAGAAATATGAAACATTTTGTTGTTAACTATAATGCAAAATTGCAAGAAAATGTCCCTTTTTAAATGCAACGTCCAAATACCAGGGAGTTAACTCGGATATACTGCTGTATTTGCAGGCCTAGAGCAGGTTCAATGCGTTTCCACGAGTATTGACGATGAGAAATTTCGATCTACTCACATGAATTATTTAAAATAGTTTCGTGAATATTAGCTTTCGGTCCCTCGTTGAAACATCTGATTCGTTTGTTTTCTGGAGTGTTAACATCTTATTGGAGGATGGGATTTTAAAAAAAGAAGGCTTTTCATGAAGTCGTAATCTTTTTGTCAAGTAAATGTTTTGCTTTTATATACTTCAGTTTACCGAATCTTTAGCAAAAACCGACCTGGATTTTCACCGTAGTTTCCCCTCTGGTGTATTTGCTATGACATGCATTTTCGCTATTCAGCAATATATACTGCCACCCTCTGAATATTGTCAAAATTGGACGAATTAATAAAAAATTACACTCACCTAATTTTTGCTATAAAACGCCCTTAAGGAATGACTATTGAATTTGAATCAATTACTTATGTGTGCAAAGTAAGATGTATAAAACGCCCATCAAACTACAGAAATAAAGAAATTGTAAAACCATTGATAATTATGTTTTTTGATTAATTACTTATGGTCTATGGAATGCAAATATAAGATATATATATATATATATATTCAATGTAACAACTTATGTACGTATGCATGTATCAAATAAAAAAAAATAATGACACGTCCTATTATAAAACGCGACTTAATGCAATATTCTTTACAGCTTAGGAAGTGAAAAAATACTAAGACAGCAGCTATGTTTCTGTCGCCAATAAAAGCAATAACAAAAACTACGTAAGATTATGGCGATATTTCGTACATCTTTCGGCAGGTGTTTGTGGTCTGGTGGTAAAACCCCAGGCTGCAGAAAATAATATAAAAGGTTCGATTCTTGCCAAAGTTAACCATGCTGATGACGGCTGATAGCACGAAATACATGTCGATGGATTCCTTTTATGTACGTAATTAATATATGTATATATAATTAAAAAATAATTACACGTCCTATTAGAAGGGCGAGTTAATGCGATATTTTTTTACCGCTTAGGAAGAGTACAAATACTAGGAAAACAGCTATGTTTCTATTGCCAGTAAAACAATAACGAACACTATATATATACTGTACAGAGACAGACAGAAAGAGCAAGAGCGAGAGAGAGTAATAGAGAGAAGGATACCAACATATATAGTGACATATAGATTTCTGAGTTTTCCGTAAGGCCGTGATATACTGTGTTGAAACACGGACCGACCCTGTTTTTACCTCGGTGAGTAATTTAACAGGATAAACATGTTTACCGTAAACAAAACAAAATAAAGAGTTCGCAACTTACTTTCCATGAGTGTGTATGTGTACGTTGGGCTACCTGTTCAGTCAGTCGGGGAAAGAGAGGGTTTATCTGTCGTAAGTAGACAGTATTTCGCGCCTGCATGTGGTCCTCTTCCCATGACGAGAAATAACAGGTCTGTCCATAAACAAAGAGGGCGCCCTGAAATATGTCGCGCGTCATCGTTCGAGATCAGAAGTAAAATGGAGGAAAAGTTCAGGGGTCTATCGACCATCCGATCAATATACACTTTTCTATTTACTTCCAATTCCGATTTTTACTCACACGTACACAGGCATACACACATTATATATATATATATATATATATATATATATATATATATATATATATATATATATAAAAGAAGAGAGATAAATATGTACGAATGACAAATCTATTTCAACTTCGATTGTTCAATGCAATGTGTACTCGGTAAAAACATGTTTATTTGTGTTTCCTTAAGCCGAGCGTTTCAAAGATTTAAATCTTATCATCAGAGGAATTACATAGATAGATCAGTTGGCTGTGGAAAAACCATATATATATATATATATGAAAATATAAAATTAAATGAGAGATTATAATACAAATTGGAAAACGTAAAATATTTATTGAATCATCAAGTAGTTTTAACAAGGAATATATAAATATATAACTCTATCTGGTATGTTGAGCATTGATTTTTCAAAATTGTATTAAATATGACATTCAACCTGTATTATCTGCCCATATATATATATATATATATATATATATATATATATATGTGTAATATATATTTTTTTTTAAACATAACATTTTTATTTTATTTTAATCTTATCTTTCGAGACTTATAATTCTCCTTGTCAAAAAGTGTTTTTCTTTGTTTTCTTCTTTTTCTTCATCGTCCGATGGTAATGAACTTCTGGGTCACGTTATATATATATATATATATATATATATATATATATATATATCACAAGTAAGTAGAACGAAAACATCAAAGTGGCCGATCATAAGTTTTACAAGAGCTAATATTAAGTATTAACTTTTAATAATATATATCACAATGTTTGCTGCAGCTATAAGAAAAGTGTAAAAAATACAAGAATTATGATCTGACAAATATCCATGAGAATAAAACACAACCCGAATTTTCTCCTAAATTCAAGAGGACAAGATGGGTTAAACCTGGGTGTGTCAAAGAAGAACGCAGTAATGTATGTTATTTGAACTAAATAAATTATATATATATATATATATATATATATATATATATGCATACATATCATTTTTGGTTTTAGTTGAGAGAAAGAAATCAAACAGATTGCTCAATTATTTAAGAAAAAGAGCATATCAATTATTTATTAATAGAGTTGCAGAAGATCGGGTCAAATCTACAAGATACCATCGGTTTTAAGCCTGGAACTGTCCCAGCCCAAAATGTTTCTATGGGTTAGATTATCATAATAAAGAAGTCGTTCCGGCTATCTTCAGACGTTAGGATGGTGATTATAAACTGAATCAACGGACTGCGTTCGATCCCATGTTACCGCGTGCAAACACAACCCCCACACTATGGAGGGTAAACACCCGAAACAATATCGTCTGAAGGTTTAAAAATACTTTAATACTTAAAAACATTTATTGTATATATATATATATATATATATATATATATATATAATTTAAATTCCTGAAACAGTTTTTCATGGTAAACAACTGATGATCCCTTAAATAATGTTAGAAGCAAACTAATATAATAAGTTAAATTGACTGAAAAAGTAAAATTGACTTACATGAGTGATTTTCCACTGAACGACTTGGGACTTAAGTTTTTTTTTTGTTTTTTTTAATATAGTTTTAATGGTTGAGAAACTTCCAAGACTATATATTGAAATAATTATAATATTTAAAATAATTTTATATGTATAGTAAATATATAAAGAATACGTAATACATATATAATTTATTTGATATATATTGAATTTTTTCCGTATAATTTGTTCTTTCATCGTTATTTCTTTTTATTTACTTTGATTAATAAGGCATTTTTCGTACTTTTTGGGGGCAGAAAAACGTATTTTGATTGACTCTTCTAAAATCAACGATGGCGTTGGTTTGAGAATAAATACCGAGATTCTTTGGGAAAAAAATCCATCTCAGAAAATTATTTACTAATTTCAGTTTTATCTGGATGTTTTGGATTTTTATCTAGTCTTTTTTTTTATCTGACAAACCATTTTTTTTTAAAGATATGCTTGGACACTTTGACTGTCTGGATAAATGGTGAAACGCCCATAAAAATGAATCTTGTTACTGGAAAATAAAGATATGGTTGCTGAAATAATATTTTCAATTTGGTTTAACTAAAGAGTCACGACATATAAAGGCCGAAAGGCAACTCGAGGATATTTGTCAATGAGGCTCAGGTAGGCAAGGAGACAACATGATCGGTGGAAATTGGGTAAAATTTTATTATTTAAGAGGATGGCACAACAAGAATTTATTCAAATTGGACTTGAAAATATCATGATGTAGTCAGCTGAGAAGCAGCCCCGGTTAATGTTTCATTGACGGGTAGTCTTAGGTAATACACTTTTCTCATGGAAGTTTCGTTTAGTTTTAAGGACACAGAGAAAGAAAAGGAAATTATTGACAGTAATTGTATCTAGACGAGTTTTTATCGTGAATGTTTTACATGGGTCAAGATACTATTGATTGTCTATTTATAAATGCTCTGGATATACAAATGTATATCTATTGAGCTTTAACCCTGAAAGTTTTAATACACAATATATATATATATATATATATATATATATATATATAGAGAGAGAGAGATGTTATATATATATATATATATATATATATATATATATATATATATACAAATCATTTTTAATTGTAAACATACTTTGCAGTACAAATATATCCGTGTTTAAACTCAAGTAAATATTTAGGTATTATAATTTGAGGGTACAAACAAAGAAAAGAAAAAATTAAATAGTACAAAAAACAGAAGTACTCTTTAATTTTAAAGAAAAAAAGTACGTAATATAATACGTGAATTATGTAGTGAGCCAAGAAATACAATATTACTTACATATCTGAATTAAAAAAAAACACTTTACAAGAGAGAAATGGATTTGATTTGAAATAACTGAATCGTTACAAAGAAAATAGAAATAAAAGTAAATGTCTATTTCAATGTGAAACAATACACATGTAAATAAGTTTCACGTTGCTGTCTTATTAATATCAGTCGGTCAGTAAAAGAGACAGGCAAAGTCAGATAGGTAAAACTATCATAAGACAGAATATATATATTTGGTATACAACTACTTTCGTGTTTTAACAAGTAAGGATACAATCATCACTCGTTACTTACACATATGGTTTCCAATAATAATCATGTTAACACACTAAAAGCAAAAACCTGAAAATATATACACAATATAAAATTACGACGTCTTATCGAATTTTGTTTTATTTTACGATTCAAGAGCAATATCCCGCAAAGTCCTGGTTTAAACATATCTGACACAATAGCGAAAAGTATCTTTTTTGAAAATATTTTTTAATACGATAATGGGTAATCGCAACTATCGCCCAATCCCCGTATATGTATGTGTAACGTTCCTTTCTCAACATGTGTATTTATTTTTCTTCTTTCTTTTTCTTTCAACTACATTGTGTTCATTGTTTTATTTTATTTTCTACTACGTTTTTATATTTTTATTTAATTTTACAATGTATTATTATATTCTTCCGTCTGTCACATGTATTTAATTTATCTACGTGTTTTTATTTTTACGTCCCACCTAATAATTCTAATTACTCCCTTCTTTTGCTTACCCATCCACCCCCTCCCCCTCGCTGATTTTGCCCACCCCACTAATTAACTCCCACCCTTAACCTTTCTAAAATCTCACTATACTCCTCTCCTCACGTACTCAACGACCTATATACAGTTTCCATTTCCAACTCTTCTACTACCGTCGCCTAGTTTTATCTTCCACGCTTGACTCTATAAAATGCTGAGTTCTGTTTAATATAACTCATTTTAGCAACGAATATGGTCGACTGAATCTACCGAAATATCTTGCTTCAACTTTAATGATTAGTTTGTATCCTTATTTCTACCAGCATGTTATCTTGTACGTACACTATTCTATGAACTAATTTTTCATCTTGTCTGAAATTTTCATTTCAAATTTAGTCACGTATATATATATATATATATATATATATATATATATATATATATATATATATATATATATATATATATATATATATATGCTCACTCCGGTCGCATATTTTTGCTAGGTCGGGAGCATGATATCATAATGAAGAAACTGCATACATTGACCATCCCCCACAGGATGAAGAAATGATTAAAAACACTATCCCCTCCCCCCAAAAGAAGAGTTAATACCTGGGAGGATGATATCATAAAACATAATAGATAGTAAACTACCGCGACCCCCTAAAAAAGGGAGAAAGTCATCTTGGGACGATGATATCGTGAGGAACGTACATATATTATACCGTCCCCCTCCCCCAAAAAGAGAAAATGATGCCTGGGAAGAATGTATTATACGGAATGAAAATACTCGCCTGTTTTTTAAAATTTATTTTATATTGGGGGTGGGCAGGTAATTTATTAAGAAGTGAAAGAAAACATTAAATTAAGAAAAGCTTACAATTTAAACAGAAAGTGCAATTTTATTTGTTTGTATTTTAAGTAAAAGACGTTTTTTATCTCAGACTTATACTTATATATTTTGCTCTTTTATTTCGTAAATAAATCATAAAACTATATAAAAAAATAAAATAAAATGCATCGTCGCTAGAAAAGGGAAAGGTAAGAGAGAAGAGAGACAGGTAGTGATGACGACGCCAAATTTAATGTTTAATTATATTTAAGGAGTCCTCCATCTCTTGAGAGAGAGAATGAGAGGGAGAGAGAGCGAGCGAGCGAGTGCAAGAGAGATAGAGAGAGAGAGAGATACTAATCACTTCCCCTTATGAGTATATATTTCTAGCTAGCTTCATTTAAATTATCTCCCTTGATATTTTAAGAATGCTTTTGCGGAATTTATTTATTTTTTAAATTAAATTACTTACATTAATAACTGTTAATTAATACACACCTATTGTAGATACACAGGGAAAATAACATCATATAATCATAAATGAATAACAGAAAACATTAATTAATTATAGACGAATAAAAAATAAGTCATGTAAATTAGACAGATATTTGAATGTTTATATGTGTTTCCTTAGTAAGATATATACCGTATTTGAAAGCATAGTGTTGTATTATTGATTAAGATAACATAAGCCAGTGTTAGTGGTTATATAGGAGTGATAAATAAAATAAAACTTTTGCATGTATTCATTTATTTGTTAATTAAAAATGTTATTTTTACTCAGAATACCATAATTTTTATAAACTTTAATAAAAGTCGTATATTAACATCCTCAGCTAAATTATCCCCACACCCTTAAAAATGAGATTATTTTTAGGGTCATCGTAGATTGTTTGGGCAGTTAATAAGTTTTAAATATTAACCCTAAGTTTGACTGGCAAGGTCGGAACACCACACACAATAGCCGCAAAAACTTCATCCCTTCCACAGAAAAATAAGGCGCAGAATTAATCTTCAATGGCAAGAAATGGTAAACTGCCATAAAAGATTATTTTACGGTAAATTTATATGCTGAACTGATCCCCCATTCTAAATTCTAAATTAAGTTTTGTTGTTTCTCTTTCGGCCAGGTTTTTCAAGGTATTCACATGTAATCGCCTGAAAAAAAGTAGAATCTCATTTTATCGGGGGTGGTGGGGAGTGTGTGTGTGGGGGGGGGGGTGATCTACAATAATATCCAATCTTTCAATATTTTTATTATGCAATAAAAATAAGATATTTGATTAGTTAGATCATTATAATGTAATTTATTTAATTTTCACCGGAAAAGTATGCACTACTAAATCAATTGCTTAAGATTAAAATCAAAAAGGACTTATAGTAAAAAAAAAGTATAAGATTTTAAAAGAGTAAATATGGATAAATTTGCAGATTAACACACTCCATTAATACCCCAGCACACAGAAAAACAAATGATATTCTGCTTCTTTAGAGGATCACGTGTTAAAACCACGGAAAACGAAAAGAAAGAAAAACAAATATTTTAGAATTTAGAGTGAGTGATCAGTTGTATATATATTTAACATAAAATGTTCCCACATTTCCTTGCCATTGTATATTTTAGGGAAATTAACAACATTTTTACCACTAACCCTAGGTCTGAATGGCAGTGTCATAAAACCACACGTAATCTCCTAAAAAAGTAGCGGCCCTCCCCCCAAACAAAAAACATGCAGCAGATGTAACTTCCATAATAAAATATATTTAATTAACTGCCCTAAAACTTGAATTTATATACGAAACTTTTCCCTACTTTAAATTATAAAATAAATGTAATTTTTTGCTTTTATTGTTTCCACCAAGTTAAAAAAAAACTTAGAATTTTTTTAATGGGGGCGGTGTTTAGCGGAGGATGTTAATCTACAATCATACCAAAATATGAATCTCTATTTTTTGTCGTAATCTGGACAGATCACAGCGCTATTAACTTACTGTTTTTCTTTGTCAATGAGAATACTTAAAACGTCTTTGTAAACATTTTAAAAATAAGTTTGTTGTAAAAATTCATAAATTATGCATTAAATTGATTAATAAACAAAGTTTTTATTTATTTTTCAGGGAAAATGTAAAAACTGCGAAAACAGGGCGAATGAAAAGGAGCAGAGAAACAGCGAGACAACTACACTCTCCCTCCCACTCTCCCTTTTTGCTCTTGCTTCTGCCTCGCTTGTTACAAAACATACGTTTCGGTAAGGAGTCAGCGAGCGCAGGGAGTTAAAACGTAACTTGTTTTAGTTCTTTCTCCGATTTATTTATTATATAACATTAATTAATGTTAATATAGACGAAACTATTGCATATTGATAAATAACATAATCCAATGCAATTCCAAATTAATAATTCTAAACATTAATTAATTATGAATGGTTCAAAAAATAGTTATGTTAATTAGGTACTCAAATGATTGACTCGTAATCTTTTATCTCCACTATATATACAGGGAATCAGGATAATGTTGTATTATGGGTTTGAATTAAAGTAACCCGTTTTGATTATAATATAGGATTGGTAAATTAAACAAACTTTCACATTTTTTTATTTGGATATATATATATATATATATATATATATATATATATATATATATATATATATATATATATATATATATATAAAGATAGAAGAAATAAGAGTGATAAACATGTAACGAATGTCCAAATTTATTTCAAATTTCGATTGTTCAATGCAAGGTGTAGTCTGTAATAAACTAGTGTTATTATTCTTTCCTTAAGCCAAGGCTTTTCAAAGATCGAGATCTTATCATCAGAGGAGAAATACAGATAGATAAGTTGGCTGTAGAAATAAATGTGGAATTCGTTACATGTTTATCACTCTTATTTCTTCTATCTTTACAATTGCTCTATCTCGTATATTGAGCTTAATCATTTCACTATAGGTTCCATCTACTAAAAGTTTACTTTTGGTTTATATTTGATCCTGTATATATATATATATATATATATATATATATATATATATATATATATATATATATATATATATATATATATATATATATATATATATATATATTAGTATAAATGTTATTCATACAAACATTGTAGCTACATGTGTGCAGACATATTTCGCCAAGGTTTTGTCGCCAAGCTGAACTGATGATAGTGATAACGAAAGACACATATATTACGGCCTGACGAGGATCCTGCCTTGAAGAAGAGATGTAACAGAAACATGTCTGCACATTTGCAGCTAAAATATTTGTATAAATTAAAAATAAATACAAAATAAAGCTATGCTTATTATGTAGCTTGAGCTTTATTACATAAACACAATATATTTATAAGAGTAACCATATATATAGTACATTTTTTAAATTTATAAAAACATTATTCTTTATATATGTTCATAGATAGTTCAGTTATACTCTCCTATAAATAGTCAACTTCTTTAGTCCGAAAAAGGAATTCAAATGAGCCATATAGGTTTAATTGAGAAAAATAAATTACTCATTTGAATTCCTCTTTTCTGTCTGAAGAAGTTGACTATCTATGAGAGAGTACAACAGAAACATATATGCACATATGTAACCGATAATATTTGTATAAATAAAAATTCATGCTAAACATACTTATTATAGGGGACTTTTTATATACACTGGAGTTTAAACGGATTAACATCCATAGAAACTAATATAATACTATATATATATATATATATATATATATATATATATATATATATATATATATATATATATATATATGATTAAACAGAAGTGCCAACTTCTGCTTATTCAACTTTTGATCCGTTTTTTTTGTCTTTGTACGACGGATTTGGTGTTATAATCCAAGGAGTGTAAACAATCTCCGTATTTTGTGCGAACGTTTTCAACCAACATCGGTCGTCATCAGGCGGTTGCAAAACGAAATAAATTGGTGAATCAATCAAGAGGGCGCTCTTTTAAATTATTTCAACAGCACTTCAATACACGTTCGCACCAAATACAAAGACTTCTTACACTCCTTGGATTATAACATCAAATCCGTCGTACGAAGACTAGAAAAAAAGGATCAAAAGCTGAATAAGCAGAAGTCGGCACTCCTGTTTAATCAAACATGTATAAAAGAAAGAATGCTACCTAATTATACAAATAGATATATATATAGATATATATATATGCAAACATTGTAAAAATAACAATATTCGTCTTTTTAATTATATCATTTTTTATGTTTAAAATTTTTCTGATAGTAAAAAAATAATAATTAAATGTTCCATATGTTTCACAGGTTTCACGAACGTTGAATAATGAATAACACATTTAAAACATTCAAAGCAATCATCATATAGGTTCCATTGAGAAGAAGAAATTACATAAGAGGTATATATTGGTAGATATGTTCGTAGGTAGATAAAAACAAGGGTATTAAGATAAAAAGAAATGAGAGAGAGAGAGAGAGAGAGATACGACGTGCGTATCTGGTTGATATGTGTGCCAGCGTAGTTGTCACCGTGCTGCGATTAAGGTGCCTTGGCGTTGTATGAGGACGCATGGGGTTCGCATGGGGGACGGAGTGCCGGTATAGACGAGCGTGAGGTACAATAATCAGTCTTGGGGCCTGGCCAACCGATTATCGTGGTTCTGCATGAATTTGGAAGCATACTGTCTTGAATAAATATAGAATTGATTCGTTGCCAGAGCCGGCATTGTTCCTCTCTGTAATTGAGAGTGAGACTCAGAAATATAAACCGATAGATTGTCAGAAAGGAACACACGAGTTTCCTTCTACGCCTTGCAATACGGTTTCCTGCATTTTCTATGGTTGCACCCATCAGCATTGATATATAATAGCAGACAATTACATGAGGAAGCATATTCATCAGCGATATGCAGACACACACTCACACATGTGTAATAAAGACACACATGCATATACATACATACATACATATATACATACATACATGTGTGTATGCGTGTGTGTTGTGTTGGCTAGTATCTTAATATATACTAATACTTATCTACGTCTTGAAATAATAAAAATAAAAACAAGGGTACTTATGCAGTTTACGGACCGCGTTTTCGTCGGCATATACGTTTTTCTTGCCAAATCTTTTCCAACCCTTCCGACTAGGTTATAGTTAGGTAGTTTTTTTCTGTAAGGATTCAGCTAGGGTTTGGATGATTTCTGTTAGGGTTAGGTTAGAGTGTTTTGTTAGCAGATTTCTGTTAGGATTAAAGTGTGTTTCGGTTCGGTGTCTAATCTCTTAGGGTTAGGTGAGGGTTATCGTGTTTTTCTATATGGGTTAGGGTGTTTTGTTAGCAGTTTCTTTTTTGTAGACTTCCGCGCACACGACAGAAAAGAAGAAGAAAAAGGTGTTCGACGATTCTTTTTATCGACTAGCAGCTTTGTTTTTAGACAAAAGTCAATAGTTGTTTTAGAAGATTTAAGCGTCTGTCCCAACTCGATATAAGTCATTCTGACTTTAACCAATTGTCAAAAATTGTTACATTTTCCGCAATATTTTTATCGCGTTTGCCTATTTTCGGCTCCTGCGATTTTATTGGTTAAGCATTTCTGAACCCTATGGCGGTTTACGTAACACGCCGAAATATACCGTCGGTCCGTAAACTGCATAAGTACCAGAACACGGATATATTTCGGATCTTTCTAGATCGTGATTTCTAATCTGTATTCTCGTCATTATTCGAACTACTATTCTAATCTGTGTTTTTATTTTCACAACGTTTCAGCTGATGTAACCTCTAACCTTCTTCACGTGCATCTTTTTGAACTCGTTAATCTGTATGTTGACCACGGAATTTCGAAGTAACTAAATGCTTACTGAAACCATTAGGAAATGTAAGACTTGGTATTTATTTCCTCCAACTACAGATTACATAGTAGGGTTCACTAGACTCTCAAGCCTTAGTTGTGCATGCGATCTTGGAGTAAAAAACTTCCGAAATATTCCCAGTTTTTCTCTACTCATACCAGCATTGTTTCCGAGCATTCTGGACTTGTCCTTGCTACTGGAATAACACAATGTCGGTACAGGAGAAGTATGATTAGGGATTAAGAAAATCCTGCTTTCCTAGAGCCTCCTTGCACGGCTTGATTACAAGGGGTATCCATTGCTTTTCGAGACCAATGTAACAATCTAATTTAAGCATCCATAGACTGAAGGCATATGTCACGCGAGCGCTAGTCTTTATTCCTGGTCTTATGGTTGATGTCAAAGTCGAGTATCTGTTCTGTTCTCAATCAGAGAAGAATACATCCTTAACGACTGAGACAGTTTTTATTGATTCTAACATCATAATTGCCCCTTTTGAGAGGCTGGATATCCTCTACATTAACACCCGACCGCCCCTCTAACTTGGTTCTCCTGAGGAGTCTAATAAATAGGCAAGCGCCTATATTTATAATACAATACGTTCTACTCCTTATAATTCACAACTTGTTATTTTTATGTAGTTTCTGTTGCCACAGACCGATGTACAAATATGTTATGATAATGCATAATACTTATAGTTTGACGAGTGTGTACGCTCCATCAAAAAATGACGAAATAATTATGCTTCGATAGTGTTACCTACTAAGATTCCTATACATATAAAATAACGTCGTAATCGGTAAAGTAAAAAAAGAAATAGAAAGAAGGAAAACGTCTAAAACTGGAAAGTTTTAAAAAAGCAAACAATAAAAAATAAAATTATCAACCTACTACTAATTGAGATTTAGTATATGTCTGTCTGAAACCGAAACTATACTGTTACTTTTTATTAATTGTACTATTAAAACCTATTTTAATGCTCAATTTAGTTAACTATACTATTACAGACTAATTTGCTAATTTTTAATACTCAATCCATGGAAGGAGAATCTGTTTTGTTGTCATGAGACTTACCTCCCTGGCATGACCTTATCCTTTTTGGGGAAGTTTAGTATATGTTATGTTGTCATGAGACAATCCTCTCACGCATTAGCTTCTCCTTATATCTCATTCTTGAGTATGCCCTTAAAGCAGGAAATCCTAGAAAAGGATATCGTACACTTGGGGTGTGTTTAGCGGCTGGCAAACAGGATGGTGACAGTTACCTTCAAGAGCGGCCCCAAAGATTAAATTTGTTCACAATTATGTAGCAAAGGATGCGAGAAGACGTGATTCTGTCGTACAACTTCATCCACGGGAATTTAAATCTACTTTTCGATGAGTTTTACACTTCAGCGCTAAAAAGTGGACTCTGCGGGCACTTGTAAGAGATATACCAACGACAATTTTGTCTCAATAGAAGAAAGGCTGAATTCTTGTCCGTGTTTCTGATTCGTTTAACAACCTACCAGAGGAAGTCGTGATGATGACTATCATATCCAGGTTTAAAGCGGCCTTGCACAAACTTCAAGACTGTAAGTGTATGTAAATAACTTCTACCAGTCTCTTCACATGGCTTGTAGCGCTTTGCTATTTTTTGCCAAATAAATTTAATTTGATTGAGGTAAATGCTATTCTTTGGGGACTGGTAGTGTAGTTTCTCATGAGACATTGCTTCCTGGTATTATATGTTCTTTTTGTGAGTAGTATACGTTAAACAGAAATTGTCACATTCGATTGTTTAACACTTACGTTATCTTTACTAGCAAGAATATGATTACTCGCGTGTACATTATCGCTTATTTAACTAATTCAGGTGTAGTTATACTTTGACGAATGTACACACTACATCAAACTAATATTGCTTTTCATATAACATGATGCCTCAATCGGTGAAATAAAAAATAAATGAGTAAAAAGAACGTCTCAAACTGGAAAGTTTTTTTTAAAAAATAAAAGAAAGGAAAAAAAGGTATCAATCACTATAGATCAAAAAAAGAAAAAACAGAAAGAAAACGACACATTATAGAAATTGAATGAAGGGTTTCTGTTAGAATTCGTTCTAGATAGGGGGAGGTTTTCTGACTTTTTATTTGCTTTCTCTCTTCCGTTGAACACT
Organism: Sepiola atlantica; assembly: GCA_963556195.1. Taxonomy (NCBI): domain Eukaryota; kingdom Metazoa; phylum Mollusca; class Cephalopoda; order Sepiida; family Sepiolidae; genus Sepiola; species Sepiola atlantica. Next base: position 54,788,577 of record OY744534.1, on the reverse strand, counting down.
TAAATGATTTCGTCCCGCAGTTTTTTACTTGGTACATTTTGCGTGACGGGATGGATAGTTATATAGATACAAATAAATAGACATTAACTTTTATTATAGAGTGGGGGATTCCGTATTCATGAAAGCAATCTTATGGGATTACCATTTCCTATTTAAATGTAGAAAGTCGTATATTAGGGATAACATTTAGCTATTTGTTCATGCCCGCAATTGAACCAGGCTCTGCCACTCAAATCTTTTAATTGTGTTTATTTTTTAATATTTTTTTTTACCGAGGAGTCACCACTTCTCAAGATAAAAACCGACTCGAAGATAAGGCTTAATGGATGCGTTTTCAGTTGAATGATGAAGAATATCATGAGAGGAATCATTTCTTGAGAACGGTTTATGAAAAGTATTCGTTGAGATTAGATTCGAAGTCGACGATCTTGTACTATGGTAATATGTTCGACAGATGGAAAATTCTCGGAAATAAACTTTGTTCATGGAAATTGCGCTTGATATTAGACCTATGGAAAAAGAAAGGTAAGTTATCTGCAGTTAGTGTAATAAGACGAGTAAATGATGTAGATATTAGAATTATAAATAAATATTCTCAACTTGCGGACATATTAATTATTCACTGCAACTGCAATGGAACGTCTGGGATGGTTGGTTCGTTCAATTGCGTTCCAGTGTTTTGTCCGTCGAATATTCCATTTCATTGATCTGAAAATACAGCAATTAAGTTAAAAAATTAAACACTTTTGCCAAGCAACACATTTAAAATTGTATTAAACAGTTGTATAATTTGGATTGTTCCGACTACTTTTCTCATATTTGATATTGTTATCACAACGTTTTAGCCGATGCAACCCTCGACATTTTTTTAGGTGCATCATGGCTGACGAAACGAAAACAAGATAAACTCATGGATTAAATAAAAGTGTCTGTTTGATGGGTTTTACGCCATATCAACCGTCGTTTGGTTATTTTATATTGAAAATGTACAGATGTTATTAAGACGATTGGTTTGTAGATCAATCTGTTTTGTAGACGTACATATTGTATAAAAAAACCTATTGCGGGATCGCATACGGAAGCATCATCGTTTCGGGTTTACCACGATATATAGAATCGAATATTTTTGTCTGACACCGTTTCGTTTATTTTTGTTTTTTTTCCAGAGAATTTTGTTCCGCTGAGGGCAAATACAAATCACGAAAATCAAGTTATAGATATTGAAGGCTATTTTGGTCAGTGTAATTCTTCGATAGCTTGTTGTTTTAACAATTTACCATTCTTTGGAAAGGGGGGAAAGGTAACATGAATTGGAACAAATACATTGAAGACATTGCCAAGACTGAAGTAAATAAGGTGGGCTCCATCTACCGTGTTAGTAAACTCCTAATACCTGACATCATCCTATATTTCTACAAAGCCACGATTCGCCCATGCATGGAGTATTGTTGCCACATATTGGCTGGTGAATCATCCACTAGTCTCTTCCTCTTAGACAAGGTCCAAACAAAGAGTCGTCAACTGAATAGGAAACTCACTATCCACCAAGCTCCAGACCCTGTCCTATCACCGCAATGGTGCATCCTTGTGCTTGTTTTACAAACATTTCAATGGATTGTACTCCGATAAACTGGTTTCTCTGGTGACCCATCGACATAATTAAACTAGACCAACTCGACAATCAGCTAAGCCCATCCATTCACTGTGGAGGTCCCCAGATGCCGGAAAACCTTCTACTCCAATAGCTTCTTTCCTCGTTCTACCGGCCTCTGGAACTCCCTCCCTGCTCCCTGTTTCCCGACTGTACCGACATGCAGAAGTTTAAAACTAATGTAAACAGACATTTCGCTACACTGCTCCAAACTTAGGATGACACCCAAAACCTACACTCTAATTATTAGTAGCCCCTTACGTCTACAGTGGCGGCCTGCCTTGTTTAGGGTAAACTATGTTAAAACCCCCAAAAAACAACTTACTGTTCAGCGCTTAATGAACCTGATTGCAAAACGTGAGCAACTGACTGTGAAGACCTCACCCGGGATTTTATTTACAGGCTTTCCCACGCATAGAAAATACCGTTTTTACATAAAATTGTATTTACTCTACGTGGCTGTTAACATAAAATATTCACAAAGTTTAAAATGAGACTCGTTCAGCATTCCAATTAGTGCTTATAATGAGATATTTACTCTAAAAGATTAAATATTTATAAGACCATCACTTTAGGTGTGTAAGCTCTATTTTAATATAGCTTGGGTGGATAAAAGAATTATTAATTAACTGTTATTTATTCTATGGAACTGGTAACATGGAAAGAAACATTGCCCAAAGAGAAAAATCAGACTTATTCACCTTTCCAACCTGTGCCTACAAAGCGGTACCATTTTTAGCTGACGTCGCTTTAACGAACTTGACCAACAAGACTACGGTAGAACAATAGTTTGATTTGTAAAGACAACAAATATCGCTGTCTTGTGAATTATATATGTTTTTTGTTTGTTTGCTTTTATTTAATAGCCCATATCATCTCGAAATGTGTGTCAGGTTGCACACACACTGTGAGCTTATAATAAAGTATAAGGTGTTTATAAAGTGTAGACACAGATTTAAAAAGTAATCAGTTAGAATTTACTTGTATCCGACCGCAAGAAGACGTTACACAAGGCCAGAATTTAGAAAAAAAAAAAACAGCTCGCTTGAGACGAACCAAAATAACTGAAAACGGTATCGTCAGCATTTCACCCTGTAGAGGCGGCTTCAGCAATCGGCAATAAACAACCACCGTTATTCTGGGAGGAGGTAATACCTGGCGCGGAGCAGCTCGTAGGACCGAGTCGAACAATACTACATTCAAACAAAAAAGTTCAAGTCAGGATTTATGCTGCCAAAATGATGCCAATGTTGGTCTGAAAAATGGCGAATATCTAATCATCTTTTGTGTCCAAACATTTTGGTCACCATGTATAACGTTGAAATCGGTTTAAAGTAGTTTGTAACTTTTTCCTTACTTCCTTTAAAGAAACACCTGGTGTTTGTATAGCCTTACCCTGAAATCATTTACCTTTGTTTGAATGTGAACTAATATATTGCTACCCAACTCCTCACACAGGTTGCCCTCCTATGAATATAATCTTTACCACGGTAACACTTTACATTTCAGTGTGCACATGCCTTGTTTGAGGTGAATAAAAGCAACAAAAAAAATATAACTACGTAATCGATAGAAGAGTATATCTATTCTAAGCATTTGAACAGCTTTCGTTCAATTGATCTCTCTCTCTCTCTCTATATATATATATATATATATATATATATAAATTATTTATTACCTACAGACATCGATGTTTCATGCTTACGCAATCTGCAGTACAGGAAGTTTATTTCCGACGGTCGGCGGGCGCGAACTCCGATCACAAATCGCCACTGATTCGCAGTCAAGAGAGTTTCCCGTTGGCCACCACAAATTAGCTTAGAATTAAGGAGGAATTTGACTTTGTAAATACCAAGAAGCGAATAGTGATCTACAACGACAAACTGCGTTGGCTCTCGCAATGAAGCTAGTAGTACTGCTTGTTAGTAAACTCACTCAAAGTGCCCGGCCTTAGTAAAGGGGGCTTTTAATAATATTTATAAATAAATATTAATTATTTATTACCTACAGACATCGATGTTTCATGCTTACGCAATCTTCAGTGCAGATATACACATCGGTGCCCTATCGCTAGTAAAAAACAATAACAAAAAATAAATATATATATATATATATATATATATATATATATATATATATATATAAATAGGTGAGCCTGTGATGTTTGGTGTTCCTTATAGAAATACAGTTTAGAGTATCTACATAAAATCTAAAACTGTATTTTTATCTAAAGTTTATCGGGGAAGACAATGTAAGAGTTTCCCGATCTATATTGCACCCGTCAAGACGGCTATGAAGACATAGGTGCCTTAAAGCTTAAAAAAATATCCTATTTTATGAAATTTAAATTATGTGTATACAATATGCTTGGGGGATAATGAAAGTGATCCATTGACCTTTAAGTGCACTCAAATCTAAGGTAGTAATGGGGGGGGGGAGCGAACCTATTTTAAAACATCAAATAAATGCTATTTTGATTTAATGTTTATCATATGTTTAAAATTTTCTCGAAAATGTACGTGTTCACCACTAAGTGAGCCATAGAGACAAACATCTTTAAAACTTTAAATACGTATATCCGATTGTAATGAAATTTAAACCATGTGTAAAATACATTAATTCACAAAATGCAATACAAACAAAGAAAGTAAGATGGTGTTATGAGCATAGTGTAACAGTATAGAGTAGTGATCCTCATTCAATCCCGAGCAACGTCGGATGTTCCTTCTAGTACTAAACAATTGAAGCTTAACTCCACAAAAGAAGCACATTGATATTCCGATAAGCTCGACCGTGTAAGCTCAATGCACACATTCTTCTCACCCTAGCAAAATGCGTTTCATTACTTTGAAGCATTTGTGAATGTGTATGTATTAAATCTACTAAGAGCTTCTCATCATAATCTACCCTCCCTGGGACAGGTATTCAAACCAGTGAATAAACAAATACAAAACAAGAAGATTATTCAATGACGCAATAAATAAAAATGGATAAAAAAATCGAGTTCGACCAAATGGACACGCCATGGCGTTGTTTGAGAAAGCGGCACACAGATAAAGTGGCACGATATGCCATCACCCAATTATCGGAAGTGGGCCCGTTGCAAAGTGGATGAAGAGATACGAAGGACTTTAGATCTACGGATAAAAGGGTTTGAGAGGGTGGGTTATTAGTGTCCGATGCCACTTGAGGTCCAATGGACAGCAAAAGGTCAAGTACGTTCCAAGTAATTTGAAGATAACTGATGGTATTTACTCGAAAATAAGAAACGCTAAAGAGATTGACAAATTACTCAAAACCATGAGATTGAAACTAACAGACTTCAAGAGACAAAGATTGTATAGTCATAAACCATGTATATTTACACACACAACATCACGCACGCACGCACGCACACACACATATACGCACTCACACACACACACACATATATATATACATATATATATCTACATATATATATATATATATATATATATATATATATATATATATATATATATATATATATATATATATGGGAAGAGAAGGATGAAAGTAATCCGACGTGACATATTGGGAAAAATAGAACCCTACATGTATCTGTGCTTGCATGACATTTTTTCTCTATTTTATCATCCTGATGAAGTCTTATAAATAAAGACGAAACGTTGATGTACACATAAAAAACATCCATTTTTTGGTTTTCCTTTTTCATTTTCCCATATATATATATATATATATATATATATATATATATATCTACATATATATATATAACTACATGGTCGATAAAGCTTTCCAACATAGTAATACTAGCTCGGTTAGTGTGCTCGTTATTATTTCGACAAATTCGCAACTTGAAATACCTGAAATATTAATTAAGAAAAACAAACATTTCATTCATAACCGTTTTGTAGTCACGAAACACAATTGTAGTCAAGAGCTCTTGACTACAATTTAGTGGCGATTTGTGATCGGAGTTCGAGCCCGCTGACCGTAGAGAATTAACTTCCTGCACTGAACATTGCGTTAGCATGAAATATCGATGTCTGTAGGTAATAAATAATTAATATTTATATATATATATATAAATATATATATATGTAAGAAGGAATAGGTAAAATAAATACCTTTTGAAGCATTAAGATGCGATATCAATTTTTTTTTTTTAAAAAGAAAAACAATAAATCGAAACCGATTTTTTTTTTTTAATTACAAACTAGCATTTTTTGTTAGTTTAAAGTGATACAGATATTTCGCCAAAACCTGGCATCCTCGGTGTGTAATATCCTGATGTCATCGGATTTGTATTTTTTTTTCTCATACCGGCTTGTTGTTGTTATTACAGCCGGGCCAAATGGGTTAGCTGTTGTTTCCCAGTATCAAATATGAAGAACGTGAATGCAGCACGTGATTTGTATAAGTGGTTATTTTACCTATTCCTTCTTAAATTTAAAAAAAAAAAATATGAACCTTAAACACTTATACAAATAGATGGTTTAGTTTGGAGGTGTAATTGCTGCTTTTCAATTGTATCCAGAAATGCAGAACCGTTGATTGCAGTTGATTGCAGTTGATTACTTTGTTATTTCTAAAAGAAACAATGCCTATATATTAATAAGGAAAACATATATATATATATATATATATATATATATATATATATATATATATATATATATATAATTGTAAATGTATCTTGTTATGAAAACATTTAGGATTTGAATAAAATATGGTTATAAAATCCAACATCAATGCAGAATTTTCAGCAAATATAATCATTATCTTCAAGAGAGTAAGTAACATTTTTGTATAAACAAAAATGGTCACATTTGCTGAAAGTTGAAAACACGTCTTGTTGTTATATATATATATATATATATATATATATATATATATATATATATATATATATATATATATATATATATATATGGAATTCTGCGGGGGCTAGGAAATACCCGACTAGTACACCGGCGCAGGCTATTTTATTCCTCTCGGTGGGTTAGACCCGTAAGACCTTGTAAGGCTATCCATCTAAGAGAAGAAAATATCTGACAATAAAACCTTGCTACCAACTACTTACGCTGTGTCAGTAAACTGTTGGGGAAGGGAGGCCACCTTAGTCCTGATCGACAACCTTCTTAGAGTTTGAATCTCGAACAAAATATCCGGTTTGCAAACCTACAAATGCTTAAGGAGAAGATAGGCTCTGCCTATTGCGGGCCCTTGCACTCATTCTTTGTCTATTAGCCAGGCGCAGAGGTACCAGATGTGACGCCTCAAAACACTCAGTGCCTAGCCTTGTTTCCTTACTAGGACAATGAACGCTGTTTCTCTTTCTCTCTATTTGGGCAACTTGGGGAAAGTTTTTTCGTCGGTAAGTCTTACATGACCAGTCTGGGTCGCTCTTGTTCCGACAGGTTGAGGGTACAGATTAGACAATATGTCTGGCTGCTGTTTCCGGCTGACAGAACAGGAGTCCACACTATTTGGTAGCGCTAAGAACGGCTGCTCTATCATCAGTTGCATAATACTGTGGGTAGTTGTATGTGCCATGTCGCGGATGGAAAGGGATTCTGCAATTATCTCCGGTGATCATTCCCGAGGCAACAACCCCCATGGACCAGGTCGCGACTAATAGACTGGTTGTGTGAGCTTATTGGCACCAAATAAGTACCCACCTTGGCCAACCCACTCTATAACAAAACAAACATGTCATTACAAAACAATAAAATCAAACCTAAACCAGACACCCAGCAAAAAAACACTTTCGCCTCCGCCCTTAAGGCTCGCATTCACAAATATCCGTTGACTTAGAACCAACATCAACGACGTAGAAACCTTTCTCCTGGCAAACTCCCCGGATATCCTAGCTCTAAGTGAAACAAACCTTCAATCCTCAATCTCCTCTCACCAATTTGATATGACTGACTATCTCCTACTCTACCGGAAAGACTCTGACAAACATATGCACGGGCTAGGAGTTTATGTTCGAAACACCCTACCCCTGACTAGAGAACATAGGTTAGAATCAGATGACCAACACTACATATGCTTTAGATTGACTTTACATCACATCGTCAGTTACTTATATTTCTTATACCTTCCCCTTCGAACCAGGACTATACTCTGTTTCTGAAAGCATAGATAGAGCACTCTCAATTGACTCGAATGCCCAGATACATGTAGTTGGGGATTTTAATGCACACCACCGTGACTGGTTGGTATTCTCTAGCCTTACTGATGCAGCCGGCAACTCTACGTATAATTGAATTTTGAGTTTACAAATTCCATTGATTTTCTAAAATAGTCACTCTCCTGTTCGATGACTTTCACTTTGAAATCGTAGAAATATATTGAGATTAATTAATGATCATGTAATGACATTTTCCAACAACCATTTATGTCCAACTTCCTAATAATTGTTTTTTTTTAATTAACTTTTTTTACGTTTTTTTTAATCTATGTATAAGTGGCTTCTCGTTTTTTCTAGTGATTTTCATTAATTTTTCATTGTTTCTTTTTTATATTTTCTATATGTAAAAATAATGTTTATATATATGAAAATATAAAAATAATTAATAGTCTTCTATATCAAAGCACTTTATTCTATCATATATATATATATATATATATATATATATATATATATATATATATATATATATATATATATATAATGATTAATTATTCTAATTATTATTTTTATTATTTCCTCTTGTCACTATTTTTCTTATTACTAGTTTTCTATTCACCATTTTTTCGAATTTTTTCGAATTATTTTTTTTTTCTAATTATAATTATATTTCTTATGTTATTTTTAATTTAACTGTATACATTTGTTTACTATTCTGTTTTTCTTAATTCTATTTAAATACTATTCTTTTTTTTACTTTGTATATTTCTAATCTAAATTTTTTTCTATTTTGAATTTTAGAATTTTTCGTTTTTCTCTGGTATATATAAGTCTATTCCTCAACTCATCATCATACGATCGTAAGCCTAATAATAGTTGGTTTTGAATTCTTAGAACAATGTTCAAATTTTGTTGATCTTAACTAACTTCATAAATATAATGTATGTTTTGAAATGGGCAAGACACTATTGATTTTTATTAAAATGTTTTTTAAACAAATTTGAAACAGTTGCTAATATTATTATATTACACACACACCCACACACACATTATATATATATATATATATATATATATATATATATATATATATATATATATATATCGATATTCGTTCCGACGGTACTCGGATGAGAAAGCTGTTTGAATGATATTAACTCATCGGCAGAAATAAGCTAACAGCGATCTCTCCCCCGATTAAGAGAAAGTATCATGAATATTATTTACACCGGAAACCGCCAAATCGCCGCATAATTGTATGATATTAGTATCAAAATATATTATTATTTTTTTAACCTAATTGAGCATTATGTATCTAGTACTTCATACACAGATTTTTGTTATTGTTTTTACGAGGGAAAGCACACCGGTGTGTCTACCGGTGTGTTTATTATTTTTCGCTTCTTGAGCGGTTGCAGAATAGGAAGAGGATCGCATTCATTCGCATTTAATCCGACGTGTCATCAATTATATATATATATATATATATATATATATATATATATATATATATATATACATATATATTGAAGAAAATAATTTTTTATAAATTATTTTTTACGTGCATAAAAGGAAGACATGAACACGTGTTTCTGGCTATGAGCTGTCATCAGTATGATCGAACCCTCGATTACATCTATTTATATTTAAAGACAGACAAAGAAAGACAGAAAGAGATTAGTATAACAATATTTATGGCAAGTAAGCTCCAAAGAAACATTGATTTTATTCCCGAAGGAAATCCTCATGAAATTACTACTACTAATAAGTTTAAAGACTATTGAGCACTGTTGAAGTGAATACGTAAAATCTTCCCAATATAATATATTACTTTATAATATTATACATGAAATAATACATTTTATAGGCCGTTTGTCTGTAATGATGAAACCCTAGTACTACAAACATTCATTTTTAAATAATATATATATATATATATATATATATATATATATATATATATATATATATATATATATATATATATAGTAAGTTATGAAAATATATTCATGGCAATTAAGCTACACAGAAGCTTATGCGTTTCATCCCTGTAGGGAATCGTCAGGCTAAAATGCATAGAGTTTGTGTTGTCGGGTGTTTATATATATATATATATATATATATATATATATATATATATATATATATATATATATATATAGTGTTTAGTCTAGCTAGTTAACGAATCAGATTATTTGTCATTCTCTTAGCCAACATTGGGCTTCCCACAAACATGGATACATGAAATAATATATATATATATATATATATATATATATATATATATATATATATATATATATATATATAATGGGAGACCAACATGTCTTCTTATCTTTAATGCGTGTCCGCGCATTATTCCCTAAAAGACTTCGACATTTGAACTATTACCGAATCAACATCTTACGGATTCTACCTTCTACTAGCGATAAACATGTCGCTATGAAAAAAAAAATGTCTTGTACCTCTGACGAAGAAGTATTACGTCGAAAATTTGGGACTACTTTAAATAAATTACTATTTATTAAAAAAAAATGCATTCTTAGGCTTCAAACATCTGTCTTACATTTCAATATTGAATGCTTTCTAATGGGAGACCAACATATCTTCTTATCTTTAATGCGTGTCCGCGCATTTTTCCCTAAAAGACTTCGATATTTGAACTATTACGGAATCCACATCTTACGAATTCTACCTTTTACTAACGATAAACATGTCGCTATGAAAAAAAAATGTCTTGTACCCCTGACGAAGACGTCGAAAATTTGGGACTACTTTAAATAAATTACTATTTATTTAAAAAAAATGCATTCTTAGGCTTCAAACATCTTTCTGATATATATTTGTGTTATAATGGAATAATTCCAGGAGGAAATCTAGGTATGAGAGCTCGATGTGGTAAACAGAGCAAGAATAACATAAAATATAATAACACGAAATCATATAATTGTCGATGCAATAATGTATTTCAAGCATCACTCAGACAATTACATTTTTGAGAGAGTGGTGGTAGCAACCAATTTGATACATCTTTTAGAGAGAGGGGGAATTTAAAACATATATTTAACTATGGCGATCGAAGGGGAGGGATCTTTAAGTTAATCAAATCCGATGGACCTCTAGATGTGTAACGGTGAAGATACCAAATTGAATAACATTATTTACGGTAACCCACCCTAAATATTTAGAATAATATCTGTTATAGACACAGAATTACCGACTTGGTGATATATAGTGTTTGTGTGTATGCGTATATAATGGTTTTTTGAAATATTTATTTATTCAGATTATTTACTTAAAATAAGATAGCGTTAAGAAAATTTGTCTGCAGGTAATACACTAGTTATTGAATTAATATAAGTATACATGTCAAATATTACCACTAGACATTATTAGACTTTAATTAGGGTATAACTATAGATTATCAAATTAATCTAAAATATAAATAAGGTAAGACTAATTTTTAGAACTCATATTGTATCAGTAAGCATATAGAGTGTTATGTAAATAGTGTGTGTAAGTGTGTGGATATATATGTATGTGTGTATGTATGTATGTGTATATATGCGTAGATGTATATGTATATTTGTGTATGTATATGTATGTATATGTTTACATGTGGGAGTATATGTAACAACATGCGTATGAAATTTGGTTAATATTTCAAATAGATTCAGGGATATATATGTGTATATATATATATATATATATATATATATATATATATATATATATATATATATATAAATATATGTATGTGTGTGTATGTGTGTATATGTTTGTGTGTGTGTATGTATTTGTATGTATACATATGTGTATGTGCGTATAATTTCATTTCAATTAGACTCTCTTTCTTGGAATCCAGACAGACTGAAAATCTATGACACGCAATTTATCTATTTCTTCTCCTTCTCTATGCCTGGCTACTTGTTTCTTTCTTTCTTTTCTCCTACCGAGTTTGAGAACACTAGTTTCGCTGGACACATTTTGTATCGGCTAAAAATATATGAATAAAAGTTATGTATGTTAATCTGCTTAGTTATAGTAATGTGTGAGTGAGGTTACGTGTGTACGTGCTTATAGGATGTGTGCGTATTTAGGTTTGTGTATGCGCGTGAGTAAAGTTGTCAATATGTATGATATCGTCAAGTCGCAAGTGTCATAATTTTGACACGGCAGTTATTATTTGATTAACTTAAAGATTCCTCCCCTTCGATCTCCATAGTTAAATATAAGTTTTAAATTCCCCCTCTCTCTAAAAGATGTATCAAATTGGTTGCTACCACCACTCTCTCTGGTTGTGTTTGAATTGCCGTAGGGAAATTCAATTTTCTATCAGTCTCAAAAATGTAATTGGCTGAGTGATGCTTGAAAAACCGCACGGTTGAAATAAATTATTGCATCGACAATTGTGTGATTTCGTGTTATATATATATATATATATGTATATATATATATATATATATATATATATATATATATATATATATATATATATATATATAAACTTATGTGTGAACTCAACCAATCTATGTAAAATACATATATGTGAATAAATATTTTCATATAAACATTTAGAACGGCCTACGCTGATGCAATTACGTTTCAGCACTTCGTTCTTAGTCAGTATCGAGAGATAATGATGAAAATAAAATCTAGGTACCAATTTATCTGAACTACAAGGGGTATTAAAATATCTGAATTTGTTTAATTAATATATATCTCTATCTCTTCATAAATATATATATATATATATATATATATATATATATATATATATATATATATATATATATATATATATATATATATATATGCAAGTGTGTCTCTATTTCAGCCTATCACTACCTCGTCTGTTCAATTATGTGATTAAATCCAATCTGAAATATTCGACGAATTATAGTTCTAGTCGACCAGACAAACATTTTCAATAACGAAAGAAAAAAGAGAGAAAACATATTGAAAATCTTGTTAAAAAGCAATGAAACTTAAGACGGAATTACCGGAAACAAAACGGTGTGAGGCGGGCCTTTTCTTTTATAGACACAAACACAAACAACTGATAGAAAATGGAGGTTTCCAACCAAAGCTGGTATCGTATGTCAAAGAGGGACGCTAGGGAGGGAGGTGGATTTTCATAAAGGAGGAAGCAGCTATTTGAAGATGTCATTTCCGAAACACGTCAAAAAAATAAAGAACTAAAAATTGGGCCCGCCCGTATCTATTTACAAGGTCGGGGAAATATCCGGGCTTACTGGTTTTTGTGGTTTTTAATTTTCTTCTCTTTGTTTGTTGTTTTTCTTGATCTGAGTGATAGGGGGAAAGGGGAATGGTGGTAGGGGGAGGAATCTGCTACTCGACGAAAGCCAGTGGCTTGTGACCCACTCAACACGCACTTTGACCATCTCCCCCGGGAGAACTTTCGGTTTTCTGGAAGTGGTGACGCGGGCTACAGAAGAAGACAAATGAATAAATATCTTGAATGATAGTTAAAAAATAAAAAGCATAGTTTTCGATTCGTGCATCCCAAAATGCACACCAGATCCGCAGAACCCGTATCACTTTTTCTCAACCGTTGCAGAACGTCCCATCAATAGACGGACAAACGTGTGCTTCGTCTCCTTTGTAACTTTCGTAATTTTGCCCCCTTTTCTTGATATAATGCATTTCCTCATCCTCTTCGCCTTCTCCTCCTTCGTCTACGTTCTTCTTCTTTATCCTTTCCCCTCTTCTTCTTCTCCTTCTTCTTATTTTTCTTCTTCTCCTTCGCCTACTTTCTTCTTCTTTATCTTTCTTCTTCTTCTCCTTCGTGTACTTTCTTCTTCTTTATCTTTCTTTATCTTTTTTATCTTCTTCTTCTTCTTCTTCTTCTTCTTTCTTCTTTATCTTTCTTCTTCTTCTCCTTCGTCTACTTTCTTATTCTTTGTCTTTCTTCTTCTGCTGCTTCTTCTTCTTCGTCTACTTTCTTCTTCTTCTTCTTCTTCTTCTTCGTCTACTTTCTTCTTCTTCTCCTTCGTCTACTTTCTTATTCTTTGTCTTTCTTCTTCTTCTTCTTGTTCTTCTTCTGTTTCTTCTTCTCTTTCGTCTACTTTCTTCTTTATCTTTCTTCTTCTTCTCCTTCGTCTACTTTCTTCTTTTTCTTTCTACTTCTTCTTCTTCTTCTTCTTCTTCTTCTACTTTCTTATTCTTTATCATTCTCCTTCTTCTTCTTCTTCTTCTTATTTTTATCGTCTTATAATTATTATAATTATTATTCTCATTTCTTATTTTACTTCTTATCATGATTATGATAATAAATATCATTATTATCATCATTATCAGTTATCTCTTTGTTTTTCTTCTTCATATCAGCATGATTATAATTATTATCATCATCACCATTCTCGTATGTTGATTGCTATTATCATCATTATAATCTTATTATTATTAATATTATTATTGTTATTATTATTTTCTTTTTTTAGTATTCAGTGTTATTATCAGTAATACTATTATCATTCCTATAGATACAAACACTTTCCTAATAATTCGTGTCGTTGTTATAATTGTTATTTTCTTTGCTCATGTCTATTTATTTTTCTACCTTGCCATTGTTGGTCCCCTTCATAGTTTCTTCTTCTTTCTTAATATTATTATCAGACCATATAACCTTGTAATTTAATTCATTATTATATTTCATATACATTTGGCATAAACAAATATGGGAATATTAAACAAACAGATATTAGAAAATTATATAATATTTTGAAATTGAACTCATGAAAAATTGCCGAACGTACAGAAATAGATTTATCTATTAATAATAGAGATTATGTATCTTTCTGTCTGTCTGTATATCGCCGAAAATATATTATTACTTTTGATCGTTCTCTTTTTATATATACTTATTAGCACACATATATATATATATATATATATATATATATATATATATATATATATATATATATATATATACAGGGTGGGCAAAAATAAGGGTCCTATTTTTAAAAATTCATAACTTTTTTATTTATTGATTTAAAAAAAATTTTTTTTTTAGAATAAGTAAAGGACCCCTTCCGAAGCAAGCATGAGCCGTATTAGCCCTAAGGAACGTACCCTCATTTAGAAAACATTATTTTTGCTTAAAAAACTCAAAACAGTGTAAAAAACAATACTTTAGTTTTTGTAAGTTTTAAGAAGTGTTTTTCGGCTAAAATTTGTTTTGTTTATTTCAAGAAATCTCGGAAGGGTCAGTCTACACGCACATAAAGTTTGGTGAGTTTAACTTTTATTTTGTGGAAGTTATTCAAATTCAAGTTATTCAAATTTAAAGATAGGACCCTTATTTTGGCCCACCCTGTATATTATTACATTTGATCGTTCTCTTTTAATATATACTTATTAGCATATATATATATATATATATATATATATATATATATATATATATATATATATATATATACCCATTCCAAAACTTCCCAAACATTAGGTGTCTTTCTAATTTACATGATTAATTTGTTTTAAAGCTGCTAATAAATTAATATTCGCAAATATACACTCATGATTGTTCTTTTAGGATTTCCATATGTATTTAAAATATTTCCACCGATAATAATCATTATTAAAATTATAAATAGAATTGATTAAATACATTGTTATTGTTTTTTTTAATCTTCTATATAATCGAGTTACGTAATTATATTAGATTGTAATATCATATAATGTAACAGCCGATGCCCAGCAGAAAAGAGAGAGAGAGAAAAAAAAGAGAGAGGTGTGCGCAAGACCGGGACGCGTTATTATAACAAGTAAACAACACAATCTCTGAGATGTATTGTACATTTTTTTATTAAAAGGTTGTTTTAATCTTATTAGAAATTATGTTTTAAAACATAAGTTTATTGAATGAAATTGTTTAATTAAAAAAATAAGTGAAAGAAAGAGAGAGAGAAAAAAAAGAGAGAGAGAAAAGAGACAGAGAGAGAGAAAAGATAGAGACCAAAGAGAGACAGAGAGGTGTGCGCAAGACCGGGACGCGTTATTATAACAAGTAAACAACACAATCTCTGAGATGTATTGTACATTTTTTTATTAAAAGGTTTTTTTAATCTTATTAGAAATTATGTTTTAAAACATAAGTTTATTGAATGAAATTGTTTAATTAAAAAAATAAGTGAAAGAAAGAGAGAGAGAAAAAAAGAGAGAGAGAAAAGAGAGAGAGAGAGAAAAAGATAGAGAGAAAAGAGAGAGAGAGAAAGAAAAGATAGAGATAAAAAACAGAGAGAGGTGTCGCAAGACCGGGACACGTTATTATAACAAGTAAACAACACAATCTCTGAGATGTATTGTACATTTTTTTATTAAAACTTTTTATTTTAATCTTATTAGAAATGATGTTTTAAAACATAAGTTTATTGAATAAAATTGTGTAAAAAAAAAACATAATCGTGTTCCCTGTATTTTATTTTTTTAATTGTTGATTTTATTTTAGGTACAACTATTTTCTTCGTTTTCAAAAACTTCAAATACTATTATCTTTTTACAACCTTAAGTGAATTTAGTTTTTTTTTGTATTACATTTACGCCGTAAAGGGTAAATTTTGTGTAGACACCGTTTTATTATTTCGTGGTTTATTTATTAAAATAAAGGATGGGATGATTTTCTATATATTTTTTTTCTTTTTGTAAACAACAAAAGCACATTTTACTGAACAATTAATTTAGAATCGAGTGCTTTGAATAGAATTAATTAAATAACATTAGGACCGGCGCTAATTTTAACCACGTCGCTAGGATTAGGGTTAGTATAGGGTTAGGATCAAAGTGGGGCTTTGGGTTAGTTATAGAGTTGAGGTTAGGGTTTAGGGTTAGAGTAAGGGTTAGGGTCATGATCAAAGTTAGCGGGGGTCCTAATGTAACAAAGTACCTAGAATCGTGTTCACTGTATTTTTTTGTTATTGTTGATTTTATTTCAGGTACACCATTTTTTTGCTTTGAAAAACTTCAAATACTATTATATTTTTACGACCGTAAGCCATTTTGGGATTTTCTTTTAATTCTTACGTTGCTTTTGCGCAAAATGATTGGATGGAAAGTTATCGTCTGCTTTCTTTCAAAGAAGACGATAACTTGGGAAAGGGCATTCTGAAGATAACGACTGCAGTAGCAAGACGTTTTTCAATCGTTTAAAATTAAATAATTTTCCCAATTGTGTATAGCAGTAAATTCCTCTAAACAATAAAATAACTTCCAGTTAATAACTATCTTCTTTTTATTGTAAAGAATTTAAAGATGTTGTTTTCTAAACACTCTCCCTGCCGTTTCCTTTTACTTAGTTTAAAATGTAATGTATGTAATATGTAACTTAAAACAACTAGCAAAAATATGCGACTGGAGGGTGCATATTTTTGCTAGAGATATTAATAACAAAACAAATTGCACAGTTAACAACATTCGATATAAAGGACATTTATGCATCTATTTAACACTAGACAACGCATTCGAATTCGCAAAGCAATATGTAGATATGCCTGTTGACGGCATTCAAATAAATAAAGAGAGAGAGAGACGGTGTTCGGTACATTTCTATTGCCTTCCCTGATGGATTTTACATAGGAATACATTGTTAGATGTGTCTGTTCTATAGTAGTAGCATATTTTTACGAAATACCAAACCGCAAACTTGAATTTCAACATTGAAGTTTACGGTTTGGTATTTCGATAAGAATATAGCGGATATATGCAAGTTAACAGGAATATATTTAATTAATAAGGATTAAAATCTACAGTTATAATAATATTGCACTATAAAACAACACATCAAGCAGGAATCAAAATAATTAAATACACACATTTTTTAAACTTTTGATATAAAGATAAAAATCATTTTAAAAGCAGTAAATCTTTTAGCTCAAATCTTCAGTTTAAATATTGAAACATACGATATCATAAAAAAACAATATCCTATTTGTTGTAGACCCGTGCTAGGGGTCACAAAGATAACAACCACAAATTGTGACAGGTTAAAATATACAATGTATTTATTCATAGCAATACAGTAACGCCACTAAATGTGGTAGGAGATGACCGGATTCCTACCATGCGGTAAAACATGAATAGGAATGTCCTCTGTTTGAGTCTTTGCAACCATGGTATTTATTATAGATGGTTCCTCTCTTAGCTCTTCAATAGGGGTGATTTGTACCCCACAACACTATTTTATATTAATAAACACTCTAAGCAATCGCCTTAAGTTTTAAAATAATATATCTAAATAAATAATTTATCGAAAAGCCACTAATTTTGTCTTATATTTATGACTTAAATTTCATCAAAATCGGATGAAGTATTTGAAGTTTAAAGTGGGTTCTGTTCCCATGAGTCACTTAGAAGTGGTAGCAGTAAGATATTCAAAAGATAGAGGGTAAAATAAATTCGGCACCACTTCCATTGTCTTCCTCAGATGATTAAATACATATGATATAATTTTCACCGACATAAGATATATCCGACGTACCGGTCGTTCATAACTCCTTTACGTTGAGATATACTTAGAGATTGCAGAGTACTTCCATTATCTTCTTTCGAAAATCTTACACATATTTTTTTTTAACATAGTTCACCCAAAAGAAGGCAGAAAATAACATTGTGACTGGCTGAGGGACGGACACACAGACACACACAGAAAATGTTCTTATATATAGGCAGGTAGATGTTTAGTAAGTCTTGTAATAAAACTTAAAAGGTGAAAATATATTACATTCCGAAACTTGAATGAGACCGTTTATCAGGACGGGTAAAATTAATTCCCCAGACATAGCCGTTTTACAATATATGTATGTCCCCTCAGAAGATTAACCTTCAAGATATAATTAAGGTACATCTTATGTCTAGAATCCTTATTCCAATTATGATCAAAATCTATTACATGATTTAGTTCTTGAAATTTCTCAAATTTAAGGCGTAAGATAAAGGGGGCTCAAGAAGTAATTTAAATTAAGTGAATCTTGCTTAATTAGCGTTTGAGGGTTATGAATCAAATTTAATACAAATATGATAGGTTTGAATTTTAAATCGGGTGGGGGTCCATTACAAATACTCGAAAGAAAGTGAAACTTGGAGTATATTTAAACTAATACTTTATACCTATCGTAAAATATTCACAAAAATTGAATTAGTGCAACCAGATCAGGATATCTGAAGCTACCGGCTTCCCTACTACATATGCACCAAACATTGATGTTATTGTTTATTTTCTTTCCTTTTGCAAAGCTAAAAGCAAAAACAACTCGTGTTCCTCTACGAAACAACCAACCCAAACCCCATGAATATATATTTGAAAATATCTAGAACTTGAAGGATAAAAAATAAACTTTTCTCAAAATGACCTACTACGCCATTAAATGACACGAGAAGCGTTGATATGTCGTAAAACAAAACAAGCAAACAAAACACCATGAATAAATATGTGAAAATATAAAGAACTTGTAAAATAAAAACGTTTACCAACATGACCTGATTCGGCATTAAATAACCTCAAAAGGGCTGATATACCGGAAAACAAAACAAGTAAATCACAAAAATCGAATGGATATCTAGATTTTCACGAAGGACTTTTACCTACTTTATGCATGAACAAAATAAAGCTTAATATAACCTACATTTCGAGCCCTAACGTCTTGTTGCTATGCATTCATAATGATCGGTTAATTATTTTAGGAATTAATTCTGTACATACAAATAAATACACACATAAATATATCAAACTTGATATATATAAACACACACACACACACACATATATATATATACATATATATATATATTATATATATGTATATATATGTACATATATGTATATATATGTATATATATATATAGATATAGATATACAATTAAAACTAACCTAACGTTATATATATATATATATATATATATATATATATATATATATATATAAGTGAAATATTTCGACAATCAACAATCGTGCAATTTAAATGAAAAATTAATTCATTCGATTTTTTTTGCAAGCTTTCGGTGTAGAACAACTTTGTCAGGCGAGACTGTCTTATAGTTGTTTTCTTCTTCCTTTCTTCCTCCTTATTTTGATGATATTAACCCCGAGAGATCGAATACCGATATGAGCAAAAATACACATCAAATTAATAAAGCAAAAAAAATAAAAATAAATGAATGTTTGACACTTATCCTAACGTCTTTTAGGACTTGACGTGTTTTTCTGCTCATACCGTAATTCGACCCCTCGCGGTTAATACCATCAAAATGAAAAGGACGAAAAGAATAAGAAAAATCTATAAGACAGTCTCGCCTGACAAAACTGTTCTAAAACGAAACCTTGCATAAAAAATTAAAATTAAATAGAACGATTTTTGATTTTAAAAATATTCACCTAAATACTTTTTCATGAGTGCCTCAAATATGTTGTCAATTTCCTTTATATATATATATATATATATATATATATATATATATATATATATATATATATATATTACTTTATTTATATCTATCTATATATATATATATATATATAAATATATATACATATATGTACATATATGCATACATACTAATATATATATATATATATATATATATATATATATATATATATATATATATATATATATATATATATATATATATATATATATATATATATAAATATTATATGTATCAGTCTGTTCATTATGTAGCTAATGTTTTAAGCTCTATTGGTCATTGCATTTTTTTTTTACTTTCATTGAAACACCTCCTCTCATGCACTCTCTTGCTCTGTCGTTCTCTTCATATTTCTGCCTCGTCCATTCCCTTATCTCGTTCTTCAACTGATGTTATAGTATTCAATCGCACACAGCGGAGCAACAATGAATCGCATTCGATGAATATGTCCCCTGCTGCCATCTTGTTTAAGGAATAAAGGGGCCCAAACAGATCTTTCTGCAAGACGATGATAATAGTTTTCCGGGTTTTGATTCCGTTAATTTGCTTGCAGGGCCAAGTATTGCCTTGGGCTGACTTCATGAAAAACCTCTCGGCAGGCGCCCGCGGCCATTGTGCCTTCACGACGACACGTACGTGAGAGGCACACAGTGCGTCGAGGTGCTAAATGCCCTGCAGGTCCACCCAGAAGTAAAAAATGTGAACCCCATCAGCACCAACTCCGATATGGTTTTGAGTAAACGGCAGAAGAATTCGTGTACTTGTCGAATTTGCGGACAGATTACATCAAGTGCCATCTCATTTATTAGAACGGATAGCTGCGAAGAGGTACGAGAATGAAATTGGCGGGAATAGGGATGTTAAGATGAATAAAGATGATGAGTTTTTTTTATGATTTTGAAGAGGTTTAAGGAGTTTGTGAACGGTTCTAGAAGACGAACAAAAGAGAGGAAACACATTGGTGTATCAGAAAATCTGATAGGGTAAGAGACCGAAAACACGGATACTGTGTGAGTGAGGGGGGGGTGTTCATGCAGATTTCAAAGTTAGATGACCGAAAACAAAGTTATTCCAATTGGCAGATTTTTGGCATTGTACGGGGACCTTTGTTCTGGTTTGAACAGCCATTAACGTCATACGGTGTTGTTAGCACTGGGTGTGAGCCAACCGCCGACGATGTCTTAAATAGTCTTAAATTGTCCCATTATAAGATCTTGTATGTTGCATAGGCTTGTTCAATAGCGTCCTATTTAGATCATTTGTTGGAATTAAATCATGTGTAAATGCATTTCGAGTCATCTTACAGTTGCATCGATGAATTCAGTTATATCTATATGCGTAAAAACATACAAAAGAAATACACATATCGATATATATATATATATATATATATATATATATATATATATATATATATATATATATATATATATTAAAGAAAGAAAGATGAAGATAAAGAATTGTACATAAATTAATACAAATTTTATTACATCGAAAGTTCAGATGCAAGGAGTTACATTAATCCTTAAACCATGGTTTTTCAAAGATAAAACTCTTCTCGTCAGAGGATAAATCTGGTAATATGGTATTTATATCAATTAAATATTACCTAGTTCCATTTCACTTTGAAAAAATTGAAGAATAAAAACCAAAAGGGATTGAGGATAAAGAAGTTAAAAAATAAAATAAAATAAAATAAAAAATAAAATAAAAAATAAAAGGCCGGGAAGTGAAAGTTAGCAGTATTGGGAGGTGATTTTGTAGATAGTTAATAGCTAAAGTAACGTTTTGTAGAATTGAAGAAAGTTTTTTTCACAACTAAAAGGTGGAGGGCTCAAATATCTCACTTGGTCCGTATGGATTCGTACTCCGTTATAGTATATTTCCGTGGAGTTACAAGTAAAACTCCTGTACTGGTATTTTAAATATCCAATTCTGCAAATCCGCCTTTAACGCCTTTAAACAGACAATCCTAACTTCGGATTTGCCGAATTGGATATTTGAAATCTCTTTTTTAATCTCCTCCGGTGTAAATCTCAACTATTCCTTTTCACCCTCCCCCTTTTTCTCAAACCTTATTAAACGTTCCTTACACTACATTTAAACAAACATACACAACACCTTAAGCAAATAACGCGTCCAAACGAGAGTGACACATGACTTCACATTTCCGAAACAGATGACAACAGAAGCTGACGAGAGCCGGATGGCTAAGTCCTTCCGTGCTTGAAACCGACACTACGAATGTTGTACTAATTTTTCAGTACCAATATATATATATATATATATATATATATATATATATATATATATATATACATTATTGTGAACATATATGTTTTAGCATATACTTTCAATACTTTATTTTTTACCTACCTCTTCTAATTTAAGCTTTATGAATGTCAACCAGTAAAAAGTAAAGTTCATTTAGATTCCAAAAGCCAAGATTATTTTATTTTATTCACGAAACATTTTTCAAAATAAACACATTTCAGTGAAAATTATTACGAATCGTTTCGCTTAAGGTAAATAAAAGAAAATTATTACGTCAATGTTGGATCTGTTCACCTGTCAGGAAAAGTACTTGCAAATTTCGGAATTTGAAAGAAATTACAACGTATTGTGACATGAATAGCCAAACGTTCAGAAGATACTTTGAACTCACGTTCGATCCCCTCGGACGTCCGCCATCTGAAATCAACAATATATATATATATATATATGTGTGTGTGTGTGTGTGTGTGTGTGTGTTTGTGTGTGTGTGTGTAAAATGGCAAACAGAAAACAGGTTTAAGTGCAGAAGAAAAACAAAAACAAGAGTGTTGACTCATTACGTTCGTGTTCGCGAACGTCTTCAGAAAAAGTGAAGATTTGGAAATAATTTTATTTTGAAGGCACACACATGGGAGAAGGGAGAGATGATCCGATTGGACCATATGAGAATACTTCTCATATGTCCAATTCGACGAAATGGGCGCATTAGAAAGAGACTTACTGGATGTAATCTCCAAGAACCGTTTCACACGACACAGTAACACATTTCAAAGAAACCTATCCTCTGTCGTAAAAACCTTAAAACTAATAATCGCACATTGATATTCGTAGATGAAGCCAGAAAGATTTATGAAGTTAAGAAAGACAACTATAAACAAATAGCAATAAACAACATCACAAATAAATATCAATTAACATCAAAACATACATTAACATATGTGAGGTATGTAATGTATAGTGTTTAAATAATTTACATTTTATTGTGGTCTAGCACTTTATTGATTTCTTTTCACCATACACCGAAGTATTCTATATATATATATATATATATATATATATATATATATATATATTAGTGAAATTGTAAGCTGAATTATTTCTACAGTTGATTATTGAGGAAATGGAAGTTTGATCAGTACCATTGGAGAGCCATGAATATCATAACTGTTCTGTTTTAAAATCTCGTAAACAGTTACATGGTAAACAGCTGATGATTCCCGTTTTAATATTAGGCACTTACGTTAAGGTCTCCTGTTTTTGTTTCACTGTTAGATACTTAATCCCCTGTTTTTATTTTATTTACTTACTATTATATTTTTTATTTATGAATTTTCCAACGAATGTTGAGTCTGCAATATTTCGGATTTAGTTAGTTTGTCTGGGAATTTAAACTGCATTTTTCTTTTCATTTCCCCCTTTTTTTAATAACGCAAAAGGTCTTTAGACTATATATATATATATATATATATATATATATATATATATATATATATATATATATATGCGTGTGTGTGTGTGTGTGTATATATATATATATATATATATATATATATATATATATATATATATATATATGTATAAGTAAGTAATTTTAAATATATAATATTTAATTATTTTACCTACATACGCTAGCGTTTTGAGATGTTGCTCTCATCAGTGATAGTCTGGGACTGTCACACGGTTCAAATCCCTGCCACAGAGTCAACCTAGACTCCGTAAGCAAGCGCTATAACCATTAGACCACGGGACATTACCACATTCAAGAAGGGAATCTAAGTTCTATTTATGCGAAGGGCGCCATATCAAGAAAGACTGACTCAGAGATTCTACAAATGTTGTCGGAATATGCCTTATAGCTACGTGTCAGTCTATTTTAAACTTCCCCGAACATGGTTCAACATTTTTTCATCTTATTAAAAGGGGCTTATAATATTAATTTTAAATAAATAAAATTAAATTATTTTTTACCTACATACGCTAGCGTCTCGAGCTTTCGTTCTCTTACATATATATATATATATTTATATATATATATATATATATATATATATATATATATATATATATATATATATATATATATAATGTGTATTTAGGAAGTATTTTCTCATTTATGTAAGCATTGTTAAAATAACAAGCTGCGCATGCGTGGTCCCTCTTTGTATGTGACTCGATTTGGCGAGTGTAAAATGCAATAAATTTGGACAATTTAGGGCATGTTTGACCCCCATTGTACCCCCTGGGGGCGCGAACCAGAATTTTTCTGAGGTCAAGGATGCTTATGTTATAGCCAGAACAAGTGCTTCTACATTTTGCCCAACTTTCAGAAAAATTGAATGGATGTTCAAACGTTATGGGAGAAAAGGGTCATTTTTTGCCACTTTGGGAGCTTTTGACCCCCTGGGGGCGCGAACCAGATGTTTCTCAAGGTCAGCGATTGTTATTTTCTATTAGGAACAATTGCCTCCATATTTTGGCCAAGTTTCAGAAAAATTGAATGGATGGATGAAAAGTTATGGGGCAAAAAATGTCATTTTTTGCAATTTTGGGGCCTTGTGACCAGATTTTTTTTTTAAATCTGAGAATGTCACTTTCTAACCTGACCAAAGTTACAACTTCATGCAAAATTTCAGAGAAATTCAATGGATGGTTGCGGAGAAAAATCGGGGGACCAAAAAATATTCTGGTTAATTATGCCATTTTTATTTTTTCAATTTTCTGATAGTTTTTTGTATTAATAATAAAAAAGCTAATAGCTACATTGGTTACCACCACTATCCTATCCCGTCGCCTTACCATGAATCTTGTAAACTCTAACTAAATTTACCAACATCTACAAACACGTAACTACCCTCCCTCTGATGTAAGACACATTCTGGTTAATAACACGTAAATAATACATTCCGAAACTAATTAAAAAAAAAAATACTGGAAACTATCTACATAAAAACACAACAACCTACAATTAATAACATCACGTATGAAACCAGTGGCAACATTTGCAAATGCTTAACGTAATGCAATTGTTTTCTGTGATGCCACTCTGGCGTCGCTAAATTAAAATCGTCAACGTCTGTCCTTGAACAATGCAAAAACGCTCTCTGTGCATTTCTCTGTCTTCTTTTTAAAAGGTTATCTCCTTTTTCCAGCTTTTTTGTTCATTTGTTTTTGACAGCTGAGGAGAATTTGACGAAGAATCAAAAACGTTCGTGAAACCTATGGGACATTTATACTTTTCTTTTAAAATTTTAATAGTGAAAAGACAATTAAAAAATCAAAAAAATTAAAAGAGGTACCATTAAACAGATGAAGTCTGCCATTTTTAATAATGTTTGCATATATATATATATATATATATATATATATATATATATATATATAAATAAATATTAATTATCTACAGACATCGATGTTTCATGCTAACGCAATCTTCAGTGCAGGAAGTTATATATATATATATATATGGTCAGGTTAATATTACATTATTATGGACAATAATTGAGCTGAATCTTTTAATGATACTGCAAAGTAAAAGACCACTGATAGTATATGCTTATACATATATTGTCATTTATAATTATATATACGGAGGCTGGGCACTTTTCGAGGAGCTTTAATAACAAGAAGTACAAATAGCTATATGCATGGTCCGACGTTTCGTAGATCACTCTTATCTGCTTGGTAAGTAGTCGCCGAATTCCGCTATTTACAGTTAAAGTTCTTCTCTATTTACTAACTGGTTGACAATGGCCTGCGGGTAAGATCTTCGACTACGAATCAATGGCAGTTTGTGTTCGGGGTTTGCGCCCACCGACCGTTTGGAATTAGTTCCTAGACTGAAGATTGCGTTAGCATGAAACATCGATGTCTCTAGGTATTTAAATATTTAATATTTATTTATAAAAATATTATTATATATATATATATATATATATATATATATATATATATATATATATATATATATATATATATATATATATATATATATCAAAACCCTAAAAAGAATTATTGAACAAACAGACGGAATCTAAAATGAGAAAAGTATTTGGGGAAAAAAGAATATCTTGAAATCGTAAAGAAATTAGAATACAGATAGAATTTCGTATTATTGTTCCTTTCACATTCCGCTTAATCCAGGTCGATCTCAACTACGGTATAATTGCGTTAAATGACGTAATAACAACAACAACTACAACAAACTAAGATATGTGCAAAGCCAATTTTCTAAGCATCGTTATCGTAACTGTAATTTATATATTAACCTATGATATAAATTACCTAGTAACGAGTAACGCATTAATTACCGTGCGTACAATTTATGTGCAGAGTTGTTCGAAAATCTTGTTTGACTATTTATTCTAAGTATCATTTATTTAAACAACATAAGCAATTACTCCGAAAGTTGTGACCCCTTCAAAAATGTAACTACAATAAAACACCAATCACAAAAGCTCATAATCGTCTAATATTAAACAGCCTGAATGCAATGTTTAGATGGCTTGAAGGACAGATCGACCAGAAGGCAAATCTGGTATAACAACTGGCGAATTATGCTATATGTCCATATTCTACGGTCACCCTGTAAACAATTTTAAGTGTCGAGGATTTTTGACCGATGAAATGTGGACATTTAAGGTGAGACTGGGATAATTGTTTTTTTTTCTTTGTATTTGTTTATTTTTTTTTTTTTTTTTCGTGACAACTTAACTTGTTTCCTCTTTACCCAGACTCTGAAATCAAACCTCGCAATTTTCTGTCCGTGTTCTTTTTCCTTTCCACTCTTATACGCCCCGCTATCCCTTCCATCACATCCTAATTATATCACACATTTGCCATTACCTGGTATCTTATTAGGACGAGTGAACAAAAAATGCTTCAGAATGTGACCCTTATCTCAGTAAATTGAACCATCATCATATTCTTTGTCTTCGTTTTCTTCTTTCTTTTTCTTTCTTTACATATTTTTTCTTCTTTAATTTATGTTCTCTTTATATTTCTAATATTTTTACATTTATTATTTTATCTCATTTAACTTCTGTATATTCGGAATCCATTTCGGAATTATTGTGCTTAACCCGAATCTTTTAGGAAACAAAAGAAATCGAGTCCGACGACGTTTTTGTTTCGCCCGCGTATTTTTTCGTTAATGGCCACCATGTTGGAATATTATCGACATTACAACCTCATTTATATCTTGTAGAGTTTAAATGAGTCAAGTTCCATAAGTAAATGGAACTGAGGATATCGAGAAGAATTCTTTAATAAGCATTTTAAGACGCGTCCTCGCAACTATAAAATAAAGTTTGTTTTTTCGGCAGTTTGTCGGTCACGGTTCAGATTGAAAAAATAGAACTTTCTTCACTAAACGCGCAGATTAAATAGAAACATTATTTTAATGTCGTCGGACGATCTGTCACGCTTTAATTGGAAATATAATTTGTGACGATCTTTTTAAGCTCAAGTTTTAAATACGATTTTCGCTAGTCTGCCAAGCTTAAGTTTTAAAGAGTTTAATCGCCCGTCTGTAAGGCTTTATTTTAAATAGTATTTTGTGGCCAGATGTGATCGCCTATGTTCACGCTAAAATAAAACAACACAAGGCAAATGTTCATATACCTCGATTGAGTCTGGGAGGCGTGCTTTTTCTCCGTCCGCGCGAAAATAGGTACCCCAGTCGTGGTCGGCGATCCTAACTGCTCGGCTTCTCTCCGACACCCAAACTCGTTAACTTTTTGTCATAAACTTTTCTGTCCTCAACTGTCGTAAAACTAACCTACTTTACTGTAGTCAGATGTCGCAAAAAACTGTCACTCCTAAATGTCCTGTTCGGTATTCTTTTCTTAGTCACCTGTCATGAACAATGGAAATTGACCACTCCCGCATCATCTTTTGTCTCTGTCGATGAGTCACTTCCTATTCTCGCGGCCTTCATTACTGACCACTCCCGCAATTTTTTGTCTCTGTCGATGAGTCACTTCCTATACTCGCACCCTTCATTGTATCACAATTTCGTCTGTCAGCAACGTGTGTTTTAAATAGTCTCTTCCTTGATTTAAGAAATTCAGCATTCTTGTCGCTCTGTTATTTTATGTTCCTATTTACTTGCTATCCTACGAGGGCAAAGTTAGACACAAGGTCGGTTTTTAATGCATAGAAAATCCAGCTCTACCCTAAAAGGAATAACTCTGGATTGAAACAAAAATAAAAATTGCCTTAGTCTAAAACAATTGTTTTCTTTCAGTGACCGATGACTAACAAGATTAAGTGTAGTATCAGAACATATACTACACTTTGCTCCTAGCAAAACGGCCAAGGAACAAATCTTAATTAATATGATGATCTATTAAGCAATTATGAGTTTTAAATAGTCTAGTGCTTTTTTTAGAATAACATTTTCGTTGATATGTTAAGTTTAAGGTGAAAATAGGCTAATCGTCAGTTTGCAACGCTTCAGATTGAAAAAGCATTATCGTCGGTCAGTCAAGCTCTTGTGTTAAATAGTCTGGTCGTTGGTCAGTATTGTTTAAGTATCAAAAAACATTTCTGTCGGTCTGTCATGTTTAAGTTTACAATAGCTTTTTCATTAGTCTGGCAAACTTAACAAATAATTAAATAATATTCATATAATATGATGTTCGATCTACAAAACTTAAGTTTGAAATAGCATTTTTAACCAATCTGTAAAACTTAAGTTGTAAATAGCATTTTAATCAGTCGGTAAAACTTAAGTTTGAAATAGAATTTTAATCAGTCTGTTAAACTCAAGTTTTGAATAGCATTTTCGTCAGTTAGTAAACTCACGTTGAAATATAATTTTCAATCAGTTTGTAAAACTCAAGATTGAATTATAAGTTTGAAATAGCATTTTAATCAGTCTGTAAAACTCAAGTTTGAAATAGCATTTTAATCAGTCTGTAAAACTCAAGTTTGAAATAGCATTTTAATCAGTCTGTAAAACTCAAGTTTGAAATAGCATTTTAATCAGTCTGTAAACCTCAACTTTGAAATAGCATGTTAATCGATTAATATGCGCGAAAATGCTGCTTCAAAATTAAGCGTTACAGACCGATAATCAGACTATTTAAATCTTACACCTGACAGCCCGATGAAATGCTTTACCGGAGTGAAGCGCTACAAATTGACGGCCGTCTTTTTAAGAAGTCAAGGAGGTAGTCCGACGAAAACGCTACTTCAATAATTCTATTTCATGTGATATTTAAGCGGCGATAGAAATGCTATTTAACTTTTACTTTAGAACGTGTTGGTTACCTTTTATATAAAAAAAAAATGTTTATTCTCATCTATTACTTGTGTTTGATATGTATATACATATATATATATATATATATATATGAAAAAGTTCAACTATTTCAATAAAATGAACCTAAAACCAACATTTTGTTTCAAAATTTCTCAAATAGTTATTATTTTTCGGCTTTTACGCTGTACGCGTTTGCTTAAATGTAATTGCATATACATAGGCCGTTCTAAATATGTGATATTCCTAAATGGTCACCCATTTAGTACTCAGGCTCAACGCCGCTTAACTTCGGTGATCTAACGGGAACCGGTGTGTCAACGTGATTGTGCCGTGTGTGTGTGTGTGTGTGTGTGTGTGTGTGTGTGTGTGTGTGTGTGTGTATATATATATATATATATATATATATATATATATATATATATATATATATATATATATATATATACAGGGTGGGCCAAAATAAGGGTCCTATCTTTAAATTTGAATAACTTGAATTTGAATAACTTCCACAAAATAAAAGTTAAACTCACCAAACTTTATGTGTGTGTAGACTGACCCTTCCGAGATTTTTTGAAATAAACAAAACAAATTTTAGCCGAAAAACACTTCTTAAAACTTACAAAAACTAAAGTATTGTTTTTTACACTGTTTTGAGTTTTTTAAGCAAAAATAATGTTTTCTAAATGAGGGTACGTTCCTTAGGGCTAATACGGCTCATGCTTGCTTCGGAAGGGGTCCTTTACTTATTATAAAAATTTTTTTTAAAAAAATCAATAAATAAAAAAGTTATGAATTTTAAAAAATAGGACCCTTATTTTTGCCCACCCTGTATATATGTGTGTGTGTGTGTGTGTGTGTGTTTGTGTGTGTGTGTGTGTGTGTGTGTATGGTGACAGCTATAAAAATGGCAACTGAGGAATGGCCTTAGAAATGACCAATGCAAGTGGGTTGTTCAATGCCAAACAAGAACGGCGTGTTTCCTTGGCATTTATTTCTCTCTTTTTCGCGCCCTCTGCGTTTTTGCTTTGTGGATGTTAATGCTTGTGTCTCGACGGTGTCCAACTTTGACTCCGGCCGCATATGCGCAGTCCGTTGCAACGGACAGTTCATCAAAAATGGCGCCAATTAGCAAACTACTCTTGCCACCTGCGACTATTGTACGTTTTCGATTAGAAGCGGCCGCGGTTGAGAACACCGAGAGACGACTGGGATTGCCAATCTTTAAAGAAACTAGCCGCGAGATCCACCCGCAAGAGATTGAGATGGCGATCAACTAAACCTGGTTTCTAACCTTCTGACTTCCTGCACTAAACCTCTATTATGCCCTTGCACTTTTTTGTATTCTTTTTTCTGAGCCCTTACTCTAGTTTTTCAAGATATTTGAGCATTTCCCCCTGATTTGTCTTATCAACTTATGCACACACCTTTCTGTGAAATACGGTGCTGACCCTAATTCCTATTTATTTACCTCTCCACGGAGGGGGGTGCAAATATAGACAATAATTCAGTTTTTCTATGTGAGAGATATACGACTACCTTAAAAAGAATAACTCTGGATAGTACAAAAAAATTGCCCCAGTCATAAAATAAATTTCTTCTTCTTTAACTGAGGACTGAACAGATACTACACCTCGATCAAGAAAAACAAGTTAGTTTGTCATAAGTATTATCGAATGTAATTACTTAATTAAATATAAAAATGTAAAATAAGTAAACAATTTTTGTATTAATTATATAGTAATATTGGTTTGATGTTTCATGTCTGTTTTACGGTATATGGATCCTTTGCGGTTATTAAATGTTGAAACAATACTTATTGCAAGCAATGGAGTTGATATGATTAGATGAACACAAGTAGCTGTTATACTAATAACTGATTGTAAAGTGTTCGTTCATACTTTTCGCAATGCAATTAATTTCTAGACACACAATACTGATGCACCCACATCTGCTTGGAGGATAAGATGAACCTCGATGTGACCATTCTGATAAAGAACAAAAAATAAAACATATATTAATAAAATGCGAAACACACGCACATATACGCAGAATATATATTACCAAGCCACAAATATAAAAAAACATTATTTGAAAACATAGCTTTCTCTCCAATTAAAAAAAATAATGTGTACACGCATATTTAAATTTTAAAAAGTCCAATATTAATAAAATAACCTCTGACAAAAAACAAATACCAATTGACCTACTGGTAAATGCCCCTTATCTTATTACCAAGCAAACAATATAAAAAAAACTCTCTTCACAAGAATGGCCCAAATAATATCTTAAACAAACAAATAGAAGCAAAAAAGTATAGCAAAATATAAAAATTCAAGAAAATTACTCACACATTATGAATATTCAAATCCCATATTCTAAAAAATACCTTCTCAAAAAAAGAAACATTGCAAACATTGTCTGATTCTGAATAAAAACACTGTTTGGTCTATGATGACCTGACAATGGAGTAAATTCCGGTAAAACCAACCAAAAAACAAAATAAATACCATCAGATGTATGCTCCGTATAGATTGCTATTACAACTGATGCATGAGTCTTTTTAGAATCTAATTTTACGCACTAAATTTGTCTTGGGGTAGATAGGCGAACATTCAAACATTTATTATGAGTTTAAAATAAATCTCCATTTTTGTGTTACTATATAATCAAACATAGTTAGCTTTTTAACATTGTTATATCTAGTTAAGTAATTTTTTAGGGGTACACTTGTTGTCAGCCAGTCCTATAACCCCATCCTTCCCTATTGGCCTCTTAGCTTACATATTCGCTAGTCTGTTTCGAGTCTAGGGGATTGAACGCTCGTAGTGGGTTTTTATAAGCTTTTTTTCTGCCTTTTTTATTATTATGATTAGCTCCTTACATCAATTGGCTTCATGTCTTGTCTAGAGCGAGTTCTATAAAATGTATTTTCGGCGGGACTTATGGGCGATCCCAAAATATGGTTACACGTTACTGACTTTTCATGTAATTGTTTGATAAGCACACATATAACTACTAGACGACCCCTGATCTGATGGATCACAAATACTACAATTTCTATTGTATTCGAAAATTCATGAACTATGATATATCTGTTCAAGAAATATTATTGCATAACTAAATATAACAAGTCTCTTTATTGGTATATGGTAGAATATCCTTATAGATTATATAGAAGTAAAGAGTACTATTACTTTGCTATCTAATTTGTGTTGAACACACTGTGTAAAGTAATCTAGAGTGGTCGATCAGGGTGTCTGCTTCCATGGATGTTATAGAGTAACAGAAAGAGTCCTGAACCGATGCAATACTTTAATCCTGAACCGTGATAAAGGACCGGAAGTTATCTCTTCAGCATCTGATAGAGCCAAAATGTTCGCAAATAAATTTGCAACTTATTCTATCCTTTACGAGCAGAGTCTTCTACCCCTAGAATCTCACGCCATGACGAAAAAATAACTCAAGCCGACATCCGAATAACTGGTGGGAATGTTACCAAACTTATAAAGAACCTCGATGCCAACGAGGCAACTAGTCTGGACAACATTCTAATCATAGTACTCAATAAACTATAACTCGAAATAGTTCCTATCCTTGCAAAGCTCTTTAAACTTTGCTTGAGAGATAAATGCTTTCTATGACCTCGTTGGACTGCCCAATATTTAAAAAAAAATTGAATAAGTATTCTGGAAATAACATTTAGCATAATTATACAGGTGCTTGCTAGAAAAACGGGAAATTTGTCAAACTATTATTTATATTTACAAAGAATACATGTTATAATGTTTTCCTAGGACTAATATGATAATACACGCACTAATGCTAAAAATGTCGTCCGTGCAAATCGAAATAGTGAATAAGCCAGACGCAATAACATTTAAACAGAATAAACTTTAAACAAAACAATTTACAACTTCAAAGTTCCCTCTTTTATAGCGGCCACCATGTATATTGCGTGTAATCTTCGCAAGAGGATATACAACTAGTGCAAAACATACGGTTCTATTCTAGGAATTAATTTTACCTGTCATGTTTATATAAATAATATATATATATATATATATATATATATATATATATATATATATATATATACAATATATATACAATATATATATATATACATATATATGTATATATATGTGTATATAATATATATATATACAATATATATATATGCATATAATATATATATAATATATATATATATATGTATATAATATATATATATGTATATAATATATATATATATATATATATGTATATAATATATATATGTATATATATATTATATATATATATTATATATTTGTATATATAATATATATATATATATAATATATATATGTATATAATATATATATATATAATGTATATATATGTATATAATATATATAATATATATATATGTGTATAATATATATAATATATATATATATATATGTGTGCATATAATATATATATATATATATATATAATATATATTTATGTATATATACATATATAATATATATATATAT
>OY744534.1:54709300-54749300 GCA_963556195.1 Sepiola atlantica | reverse complement strand
TTAAGATTACCCTTTGCCTAACTGTTACTTACTGGACAGTATTTACTATTTGGTATTTAATTAGTTTTTGTGAAATTATTAATAAATCGTTTTGAGTTTCACTTTCTCCCTGCGTTTATTTCGTTTCACTTTTCCATCTTACGGCAACCACATCGCATTGCTATAGCCTCGGACGACTAATCTGCACTTACATTTACCAGCAATGCTTCAAGCAAACTACAATCTCCTTTTATATATATATATATATATATATATATATATATATATATATATATTCCGATAGGCATTCAAACTCTCTCTCTTTTAGGTATTCAAACTCTTTCGTATGGGCATTACACTTTCTCTTGTATAGCTTAAAATCTTAAGTGTAGCCATTCAAACTCTCTTTTGTACGTTCTGTAGGCATTCAAACCCTCTATTGTTGTGATTCAAACTTTACTTCATGGGAATTCAAACTCTCTCTTGTAGGACTTCAAACTTTCTCTTGTATGCATTTAAAATCTCTCCTGGAGGCACACTAACTTTTCTCTAAGAGTGTTCAAGTTAGGTAGTGTCATACTTGAGACACAATCAATTAAACACATATATTGGACCCTGACAAGTACTGCCACTCCTGATAAGAGTGGACCTGGGAGTAATGGTTACTAGGAGATAGTTCCACACTCTTAAAATATTCTAAAGTAAGAACCAGTGTGTACTTGCTAATTCTTGTTTTTTTGCTTAAAGGGTGTAGAGTCACTTTCAAAAACACTCTTGATAAAGATAGAGACCCATCACGCATCTCCCTAGTTGCTATTAACCTGCTCTCCCAGAATGGCTGGATGTGACCATTTTGGTATAAGGTAGAGCGACTCAACACTCCACAAAGCTGCCTATATAATATACCAATTTACTTGCCTCCACACGAGAAAAAAGTTAGAAAAATGTTTGGTTTTTAATGTGTTGAAAATCCAGCTGTAAAAAAGGGCATTCGGGCTTAGGATACACATTTAAATTGCCTCAATCTAGAAGGATTTTTCCTTCACTAACTGAGTACAGAAGAGATGAAGTGTAGTATCTGAATTTTCTACCACACAATATCTTGTTTATAATTCGGCAACGTTTTTATACAAGCCAATAATCCGAACGGCTTTTATCGATTTGCAGGAAGTCTATGCTAGCTGACAAAGACTCAGATTCCTAAATGCAAACTTTTAACTAAAATGTAATTCAATAGTGCGAGGTAATAATAGTTATCTTGTTGGATACTTATTTATTTACATCTAATAACCTGATCCGAACCCACTTGTGACGGTTTTGCCATCTTGTAGTCTATTTGTCGTAGCTTGAAATTCGTAGAAGAATCTGAATATTAGGCATTCTTTTGAAGCACGATAGGCAGTGTGTAATTTTAATCCGACCGAATCCTTTAAACTTTTCGGATGACCAAGCGTATTTAAGGCATTACATAGAAATACATCGGCAACGAAAGACGATAAAAAAATGGTTTAACAAGATATACTGTCATTAGGAGTTTGTCTTAATAAAGTATAGCACACGATAAACGAAAATACAGCGCAGATTTTTTTTCTATAGTTCACCCCAAACAAGGCAGGCCGCCACTGTAAACGTAAGGGGCTACTGAAAAAAAAGAAGAAAAAAAGAAGGTTGGGGGGGGGGTCAAGCTAAATTGGGATCTGCGCAACGAGATGTCTGTTTACATTAGTTTTAAATGTCTGATGTCAGTACTGTCGGGGCACCAGGGGGCATGGAGAGAGTCCCATAGGCCAACAGCACGAAGAAAGAAGCTATTTGAGTAGAAGGCTCTCCGGCATCTGGGGGCCTTCACAGTGAATGAATGAGATGTAGTTGATTGTCGAGTTAGTCTAGTGAATTTACGTCGAGGGGGCACCAGAGTAGCCAATTCATCGGAGCATAATCCATTGAAGTATTTGTAAAACAAGCACAATGATGCTACATTGCGGTGATGGGACAGGGACTGGAGCTTGGTTGACAGTGAGAGACCTATTAGGTTAGCGAATCTTTTTTGGACCTTGTCAAGGAGGGAGAGACTAGTAGATGATGCACCAGCCCAGATGTGGCAACAATACTCCATGCATGGGCGGATGGTTGCTTTGTAGAGATACAGGATAATGTCAGGTGTGAGGAGTTTACTAGCACGGTAGAGGGAGCCCACCTTTGTTGCTGAAGCCTTGGCAATGTCTTCAATGTGTTTGTTCCAATTCATGTTACTTGTGAAGGTTAGGCCGAGGAGTTTGAATGATGAACTCTATAAATAATATAGCAGTCCCAACTACAACTGAATGTACATATTATCGATACGAGAGATAAGAAAGATGTACACAAGCAAAAACTTACAGTATTCCTATAGAGTATTTGTCTGTATATGGCGTGCCCACACAACAGGTCTCATCGGTCTTCCAGGCAGCAAGCAAAACCGACAGGCTAAGGGTCTCAATTCTTGCCACAAGGTATTGCTTTGTCACAAGATTTGGAGATTCCTCTTATTACGAAATGAGCTGTAAAACCTTTTTACAAAGGGGCACGCCACTGACAGTAACATCACCTTCTCTCGAAGGGGGATAACTCTGTAGTGTCTACAATATTTAAAAAACACTGAATATTAACAATATCATTTTATCCATACGTTCGTCGTTTTTACCGGCCAAGTTATAAATCGCAGAATAGACACACAAACTTGATCATCAAGTCAGATCATCCAGTACAACCACCATTTTTTGGCACCAACTGTTTTACTTAGATCTATTTCAAACATCCGCTTTTGTCTTGCACGTGATCACGCTTAACCAATGTTAGGCTCGGATATCTCCAGTTTCCCTACATTAAGTAACACACAGTGATGTCTCTATAAGATTGAATCCTATCAAATGCACCTCCAATGTAGTGATAATAAGAAAGACATCATTTGTACATCGCATGCCTTCAATCTAATACCGGCGGGCGGTATTGGTTTTCCTCTTCAGGAAACGATCAAAAGAGCAACAGCCACAGCGCAAAGAAACTTTGATTTTGAATTCGTTTATAGACGGCGTCTCCTGTCCAATCATTCGCTCCTTTTTAGTTAGTTGTGTAAAGAAATACCATTGAACTGGAATCAATGGATAACATTTACATTAAGTCATACATTTATTATGTTGGATACTATGCATCTCTCTCTACCACTCCCTCACTCTCTCTACCAATCCCCCATTCTCTCCGTCTTTCTTGCCCCTCTCTCTCTCTCTCTCTCTCTCTCTATATATATATATATATATATATATATATATATATATATATATATATATATATTATAATATAAAATGAAGTAATAAAATAAGGTGTCAATCAAATTTTATTAGTATTCAAAGTTCATGCAAAGCATCCTTAAGTCCTTAGCTCATGAGTTTTCACCTTATTTTATTACTTCATTTTATATTATAATATTAATGCTCTATCCAGTATATTGAGCTTCAGTTTTTAATCCGGATGTTTCACTAATTATAAGATATTAGTTGACGCTTATATCTTTTGTTGGATTGCTTCATATATATATATATATATATATATATATATATATATATATATATTCCATGATAAATGCCACTATACTGAAATTATATGCCATTAATAGGGTTAAGATGAAAATTCATATACACTAAATGTACAAAAGCAAGGCAATTCTCAAATGTTTACACTTTTATTGTGATTAAGGGTATGCGAGCACAACATGTCTATTTATTTTACTGGTAGGAGTTTTTCTTCAGCGTACCTCACACACTTCATCCACTCATGCATAGAGATTTATACTGTAGTGATGTGATAATGAAATGGTCTGGTTGATATGTAGTCATACCCTTAATGACAATACAAGTGTAAAAATTTGGGAATTTCCTCAGATTTCTTCCTTCAAACGCACTAATAAGCAACCCTTAATTCATATCCAGCCATTAATTTGCCGTTAAGATGTGCCACATATATTTGACCCCTTTTTTCCCATCCAAAACAAGAATTTGATTTTCGACGGTTTCAAATCTGACCACGTGACCTTCCAATCTTTAATTTTCAATTTCGCTTTCTCTTATTTTCTGTTTTCCAGTGTCATTCTTCCGAATATGACTTAAGGGAAGGATCATATTTTTATTCTGCCTGATCAGATCTCAGTT
The DNA here is from genome assembly GCA_963556195.1 of Sepiola atlantica. Lineage (NCBI taxonomy): Eukaryota > Metazoa > Mollusca > Cephalopoda > Sepiida > Sepiolidae > Sepiola > Sepiola atlantica. The sequence continues at coordinate 54,745,137 of OY744534.1, read as the reverse complement.
TCGAACGGCTGTCGGTCGATAATATTGACATGCCAATGTTACAGATTATGTACATGCCTGTATACATAAAACTATTCATATATATATATATATATATATATATATATATATATATATATATATATATATATATATATATATATATATATGTATAATTGGATATTGATCACTCTCTATGAGCCCGGTTAAGATTCTTTGGGTGTTTATCCGGTGGATATTTACTTAACCTGGATTACTATATATATATATATATATATATATATATATATATATATATATACAGGGTGGGCCAAAATAAGGGTCCTATCTTTAAATTTGAATAACTTGAATTTGAATAACTTCCACAAAATAAAAGTTAAACTCACCAAACTTTATGTGTGTGTAGACTGACCCTTCCGAGATTTTTTGAAATAAACAAAACAAATTTTAGCCGAAAAACACTTCTTAAAACTTACAAAAACTAAAGTATTGTTTTTTACACTGTTTTGAGTTTTTTAAGCAAAAATAATGTTTTCTAAATGAGGGTACGTTCCTTAGGGCTAATACGGCTCATGCTTGCTTCGGAAGGGGTCCTTTACTTATTCTAAAAAAAATTTTTTTTAAATCAATAAATAAAAAAGTTATGAATTTTTAAAAATAGGACCCTTATTTTTGCCCACCCTGTATATATATATATATATATATATATATATATATATATATATATATATATATATATATATATATATATATGGGGGGTATCATTTACGTACCCGTGACTCGTTAGGTCGCAATTATATTTATTTATTTTCCTTTTATTTCATTCGAAACTGATTAACTGTGACATATCTGTAAAGAATTGTGGTCTTGCTTAACTAAAAATAACACTTTGAGATTTTATATGATTATTATTATTATTATTATTATTATTATTATTATTATTATTAGTATTATTATTATTATTATTAGTAGTAGTAGTAGTATTATTAGTATTATTATTAGTAGTAGTAGTAGTATTATTAGTATTATTATTATTATTATTATTATTATTATTATTATTATTATAATCTACATATTATATACGCTAAGACATTAAAATTGTTTGTATGACTTACTATGTTCGTCTACTTTGTACTCTCCCTCTTCCGTCTTTCCATCCTCCCTGTCCCTTCACGACATGTGTGTATGGTATTAGCCGAGGCTGGTTCTATCACAATTTGGCAGTTCATAAAATTGCTTGCAGTTTCAGTTACTTTATGTTCACACATAAAAAAAAATGAAAACGTTCGATAGTAATTGGTTATTTATCTGATGCCCTTAAGGTAAACATTTCCGAATTTACTCATTTTGAAAATGAACCGTCGACTAAAAGAGTTTTGAATAAATACAGTTCAAAAGTAACATTCGTTTTATTGACGTGCACATTTTTCTCTAGCATTTATTTTTACCGTAAGAAAACAGGGAAAATTTATTGTTTTGAAAAGAATTACATTGCTTCAATTTTAAATGAATAAATATTGAAAATTCTTATTTGTTTAATTTATTGAAGGAATATGTAGTTGAAAATTACAATTATATTTATGGAAGAAGTAAGATGTATTTTTTCTTAATAGTAATTAACCTGACATACATTTATCATTTTAAAAAGAAATATTATTATTGTTACCGTAAATTAAACTGGTGGAGACGCATCGTGGAATTTCCACAATATCTCGCTAGTTTTCATTATTATTATTATTTTATTATGATTATTATTTCATAATAGTCTCAACTTTTGGATGTTTTTAGTTGGAGTTTCCTTTTTTGAACATCAAGTCAATGTCCTTGTCTTTAAACATTCAAGCTGTACCTGAACACTTTCGCTGTTTCTAAAAGGCAAGGCGTTTGCAGAATTGGAAAAGAAATTGTCCCGTCAGTCTGTTTAAGCCATTTATGGTAGCTTTTCGTTATAGTTCCAAGCGTTCCAATTACAATGGGAATCACCTTTAATTTTTTACATTTTCATAGTCTAACTAATTCTAATTTTAGATCTTGATATTTTTTGTCTTATTCTTTCTCCTGCACTCTGGTATCGAAGGTGCAGTCTATATAGATAGAGAGAGAGAGGGGGAGGGAGAGAGACAGCAGTCACTTTTCATTCTTACTACTTTTATGCCTCGTCGTTATTACCTTCTTTTCAATACTTTTCATTTCAATTACCTCCGTTGAAAATTAATGAACATACATTTTAAGAAATATTTTGGAATGTATACCTGTTTATTAATATCTAGAATCAAAATCATGTAATTAGTTTTGATCAAAATTTGAACAAAAATGTTAATCTTCGTAAGGGGACGTAAAAGTGGTATCAAAACTATTTTGTTCGGGATGTAATATTTCCCGTCCTGTCACAAGCATTGTTGTAGTTAGTAATAGCATTGAAGAACAAAATGTTTCATTTTATATTATTCTTGCTTTTTCTATCGTGTCTAATTTTCTTTTTGAACTTCCTTCATTATTTTACTGACCAATTTAAACAACAATTCAAAAATGATTCCGTCTGCGAAAGTTGGCTGATGATTGCATTGCGTCAAAACCAGTGGAAAGTACGTTCTCGATAATCAGTCCAAAAGAGACTGGCCATTTCGGTGGCCTATATATATATACTAGACCACCCGTGACCCGTTGGGTCAGTTTGTTATATTAGCTAGGGAATTCATGTATGAGCGTGACACTTGTGGCATAAAGAAAATAGGTTTTTTTTACATAACAGAAGCATTTCTATGAAAGTATATTAAAATGAAATAAAGAATATAGATAGATTTCTATGAGTCGTTCTGTTTATTATAATTGTTTTTTTTTTAAATTACAGTTACTGAATTATAAGTGGTTGGTTAGGGCGATTTGAGAAAGGAAGGGAGTACAGCAGGCTTTCTCGCGTACGTAACGAAAACAGAGGGAGTAGGAGTGGTGAAATCTATGAGAGGGAAAGTGGGAGGTGGTTTCGTTCACCGACCGCTAGTATGGCTGATATTAATAATGAGTGTTGTTTTTTTGTTTGTTTGTTTTTGTTTTTTAAAAGGGAGGAGTTTTTTTGAAACTGCGACAGACTTTACGAAGTCCTCCCGTTGAATGTTTTTAGCCGTGAAGAAAACAAATAAACTATTTGATGAAATTAAATGAAATTGTTCAAAAATTTCCAGAATGAAAAATTTCATGCGTTCGTTAATCATAATAGAGAATAACGGAATTGGAATAACAGATTGAAGACGATGCTATTTACGCATGCGCAACCGGATGTTGAAAACCGAAAAGCTGAAAGCTGATTGCAAACATACAAGAACAATAGACTTTTAGTATTATATATATATATATATATATATATATATATATATAATCATTAATGACAATATATGTATTAGCATATACTATCAGTTCAACTATTCTAAGAAATATTACTGATTTAAAATTTATTAATGTCCGCACAACTTTTAGGGTGTACTATCTTTGAACAACAAATTCAAAATGGCGAATTAGTGGGTTTCCCCACGTGTGAGTTTGCTCTTTTTCTTTGATTTTTGTTTGCTTTCACCCAAAAATGAACCACTGTATAGTGCAGGTTTTTTCAAGACACTTAAATCCAATAACTTTTTACTCTTTGTTAATTTTTCTGAGGATTTTGTAGTGTCGCAGAGACGATATGGACATAAAAATCTTGTTTGGCACAAGACAAATGAAAAGGACCATTAAAATATATCTCACATAAATGTTATGTTTTTTTGGAAATGTGAAAAAATAAAAATAATAAAATAAAACCATGGTTATTGGAATATAATATGAACTGACTAATATATATATATATATATATATATATATATATATATATATATATATATATATATATATATATTTATATATATATATATGTTGTGTAAACTCCTTAGAGGTCCACCCTCCTAGGGCTTGCCTTTCCTCTTTAGGAAGGGGTTCGTTTATTGTAAATTGCTTGAGGTTCCCCTCCCGGGTAATTCCGACGGCGCTGGCCGGGCAATTGTTAGAAGCCAGCCTGGCTATTCCACTTGGGCCCTGGCTTTTTCTCCGAGTGTCCGGCCTTGTTCCACATCTTCCTGTCGTGGGAAGGACGTACATTAAGCTGACAATAATGCAATCTCATTAACATTTATCCTCGAGTGGCTCTTGACCTTTATAAATGTTGACCAAACAGTAAAAACAAAATAAGCGATCATCGCAAATAAAAAGAAAGGATAATGTGTGTTGGGTGAACGAACTACTTATTTAACTCTAACTAGTATGACGTCACATATGTATGGCGGTTAACATATAATCGTAATTAGAATAGATATCACACTAACATATTCAAATTCATCTCAGAAACGCCATTATTTTCTTACCAACCTCGTATGACATATTAAGCCTGAGTGTTGAGTACGCTTGGCAAATGTGGCCGGGTACATGCATTGCGTCTGACAGCCTGGCTTTAAAGAGATTGGAAGTTGGGGGCGGAGGCGGCCAAATGTTTAGGGTAAATTTGAGAAATCAGACGGGGGTATTAATAGAAGGCTAATTCTTAAGTGTTTCTCTAAATACGTTCGTCTTTTCAAAATATACACCGGAGCCTTCGGGCACTGGATAATCGCGAACGTAAATTTTCGAGGAAAGAGAGAGAGAGAGAAAGAGATAGAGAGAGAGATAGAGAGAGGGAGAGATAGTAAGAGAGGGAGAGGGACGAGATTGAGCAAGAGTGATGACTGAAACTGGGTTAGTGGGGGGGGGGCATGGTTCGAGGGGCAAACCCGTCAGAGTAAAAATAAAAATATAAAATAAAGTAAACACGCAATCAGAAACACACGCATATATATATATATATATATATATATATATATATATATATGAAAGACAGGGAGGCGTGGGAGAATTAAGGGATCCTCTTTTTGAATGGGGCTTTTCTTTCACGTGTCAACACTCTGACTCGACTTATCGCCGTATATTTCTCACGCTCGAGCTCAACATGTGCGCCATCGAAAATGAGTTCGATCCCAGGCAACAATTAAAGCGCATATAAATTAGAAAACAGAACGAAGAGACATTTGGTAATCCATTTCTATCCACTATGACTATGCAATCCCTACTTAGAAAACGGAGCCGTTAAACCTTGCATAGTGATTCGAGGCAAGAAAGTGGAAAGTAGCAACCCTAGTTGAAGTCAGTATCCTTTAATGATGCTGGCTTAACAAAGCTGAGAGGGAGAATATCACTAAATACCAAGGTCTTGTGCTCGACATGAAAAGAAACTAAATTAAACACGTGTGTATATGGGTTAATTTGAGCATGTTATCTGTGAATAAGTGTATATATATATATATATATATATATATATATATATATATATATATCATGCAGACATTGTTAAAATAACAGAATTTGTCTGTTTAATTATACCTTTTGTTATTTTTTCAATTTTTCTGATGGTATTTTTTCCCACAACCACTTCTAGGCAATGCGTGGTTGACACATCAGCACACGCGCTAACTACTGAGTAAAATATGACTTTCGTATTTTGACTGATAGCGATGGTCTCCTCCGATACTGATGATTTCAGGTTTGGAATGAAACACGTGTGTATAAAAGTTTTCTTAACATGTTATTTGATAATAATTATATATATATATATATATATATATATATATATATATATATATATATATATATATATATATATATATATATAGCCAGAGCTGTATATACTGGGAAAATCAACTATATAAAAGTAAGCTAGGTTAAGCACAAGGAGAATTCTAAGACAAATAAGAACACACCTCACATAATATCATACAACATGGCTATGGGAAATTCCAGACAAATCAAAAAGAGAATAAATACTAATAATACGCGGGATACTGCACCTAATACTACACTTAACACTAGTAGATCAACAAACCCACTATCCGTAGAAAATATTACTAAGAAGAAAAACAGACGTAGAAATTCACTATGGTTCAATCCACCTGATGGCTTAAACATTTTCACTAACATATCTAAACAGTTCTACCAAATTATCGAGAAAGATTTTCCTAGGGATAGTAGACTAGGCAAAGTTATAAATAAAAATACAGTAAAGCTATCTCTTTCAACACCGATAAACTTAACACAACTATAGTAAGTTCAAATAACACAAAAATAAAAAAAGAATAGTAACTTAGATACTAGTACAGTCCAGAACCAGAATAACAGCTCACAATGTAACTGTAGAAATGTCAATGAGTTCCCTTTAGATGGGAGATGTTTAACTTCAGGTAAGTGTAACGTCATAGAAGAACACAGAATTAGAACATACAATGGGTCGACGAATGTAGTTCCAAATACAGGTTTAGAAACCATATACACTCTTTCAAAGAATCTAATACAAATTTAAAGAAGGTCCCTACAACTTTAGCTTATCATGTAAGAGAACTAAACAGTAAAAATATACAATACAGCCTACAATAGTATATACTAGGTACGGCAGGGAAATATAAACCTAACAAATCTAAGAGATGTCACTTCTGTATTCTGGAATCCTACAATATAGTTATGTCTAAAGAAAATTATTGAATAAAAGACAGGAAGTGGTTAAGAACTGTCTACATAGAACCGCATATATCCTATCCCATTACAGACATATATAAAATACCTGTGTCAGTAACCCTTTCATCAACGTAAAGATGAAAGTATCTAAGGTATAGAAATATTATACGACTATCTAGAAACCATAAACCTAATAGTAGAGGGCAAAGTACTAATACCCCAATATAAAACATTGCTCACAACAAAAAAGACCGAAACGACAAAGCTTAAACCTAGCCTATAGGGAAATAAATTGTAACAGGGTCAGATCATGAGAGCCTCAGCAGAATTTTTTTTTTTCATTTTAGTTTTCATCTGTACAAATAAGTTAAGAAATGGTAACTAGTAAATAAGATAATTTTTGGAAGGAGTAAGAACCAATAATGCAATAATGATTTAAAATATAATGCCAAATAAATGCGCAATATAGTAATTAAAAAATGTATATATATATATGTGTGTGTGTATGTGTGTGTATATATATGTATGTGTGTGCATATCTCTATATATATGTATACATATGTATATGTGTGTGGGGGGGACGTAGATATGTGTAGAGATGTGTGGAGGGTTCGGGCGCAGAACGAGATACTCCAAATCGTTTAAATTAAGACTTTACACAATAAAAACACAGATATATTACATCTAGACTTCGAATGAAAGCTGATTTTAATTGAAATTAAAAAAAGCATTTGGTATCATATTATGTAACACATAGTGTTGGGATGTCGTCGAGTGTTGAAATACAACTCTTTTTGTAGGGACAGTTTCGTGATTTTGAAAATGGCGTTTGTCGCGTTTTGTGTTCGAGCTCTTCGTATATATATATATATATATATATATATATATATATATATATATATATATATATATATATATATTAATAAACATATTGAAAAACAAAGAAAGCACACAACCTAATATTAAATATAGGCATACAATTAAAGTTGGACCTGATATTGACACTGATGCTTTACGGTATTCACCTCATAATACGAGCTGTGATTATGTTTCATATTAAACTCAGTTTAATATAAAACGTAATCACAATTAACTTTAAGTATAAGTGCCATTAAAAGTATTTTTGAATCTTCATTATACTTTATAATGAGGTAATTTACATCAGGTAATACAACATAAGTATTTAGTAGCTCCTTTCTGTATTGTAATTGATGTCTAGGTAACTATAAAGTATTTACTTTGTAAGGGACGAACTCCTACCCTTAGTTTCGCATTAAAAAGAAACTTACTACTTAAGTGAAGAATTCCAGGTGATTAATCTTATCTTGGTATTAATTTAAACGATTTATAAATAAATACTAGACATCTTAAACAAAAACACCGAAGTATAACAATCTTAATATTTGCTTGAATGGATGACTGAGTCTATGAAACTGGCTCTTAACTGATTAACTTAAAAGAGACCAGCTCTGTTGTTAACTTCGTATCCAAATGACCTAAATATACATCTGAATGCTAATTGATGTAACTTTAGAAAGCAAAACAAATACCCTCAAGTGAATTAGAATTGTAGTAAATAAATTATAGAACTTATTAACTATTTTAAGAAATATTACTGAATTAAAATTTATAAATGTCCACACAACTTTTAGGATGTACTAGCTCTGAACGAAAATAAAACAAAATGGCGTATTAGTGGGTTCCCCTATGTGTGAGTTTCTTTTCTTTGTTTTTTTTTGTTTGGTTTCACCCAAAAATGAACCACTGTATAGTGTAGGTTTTTTAAAGACACTTCAATCCAATAACTTTGTAGTCTTTGTGAATTTTTCTGATGATTTTGTAATGTTGCAGAGACAACATTGACATAGAAATGTTGTTTGGTACAAGACAAATAAAACGGACCGTAAAAAATATATCTCACAGAAATGTAATGCTTTTTGGAAATGTGAAAAAATAAAAATAAAAATAATAAAATAAAAACATGGTTATTGGAATATAATATGCACCTGATTGGTATGTATATATCGCAAGCATGAAGGGAAGACGAGATCTATCGTTCATGATTAAAAGTTAATCAAGAAAAAAAATGCCAGCCAACCGGTTTCGCCCTCTCTTTACAAAAGCTGTATCGAGGGATTTAAAAGAAACGGGGTCAAAAGAGAGAGTACGGAAAATAAAATAGCGTTATGTTATATGTACAATTAAGGATGAATCTTAGAGACTGATCATATCTAGTCCCAGTAGACATTCCCTTTGCTTACAAAGGGAGGACGTTTTAGACGGACGTGGATCGTCTTCATATATATATGTATATAGACCCATTTAGTAGTTACTGGTAGAGTTCCCTGTCTGTAAGCGATTGGGCAGACCAAGATATAAGTTTACAGACAATATGTGTAGGTGAACTAACCGGAATGCAATGACACTATTTTGTTCAATGGATAATAGGACAATGTGGAGGACCATAGTCGCCGATACCTAACGAAGACAGGGCCGTCCATGATGGTGGTGACTTAAATGGAGCGTCTTCAGCAAAGCTTAAAATCCTACACTACACAACTCTACTTGTTTTCTTTGTATTAATAAAAAAAATAGCAATTATTACGTTCTCAGATAGAGATTATCTACTCAATCAAAGAAATGAAATAGTTAGTAACTGCAGACAGTTCAAACAGTTCACCCAAGATAAATATAGTAACAAACTAGTGAGTTTATCAGAACATTTTTTAAATGAACCTTAATAAACACTCTCCATGTCAAAATTCTTATTTTCAATCACATTCTGCGTTTAAAAATCAGCCAAACATTCTCCACATCTCTACTCTCTTATTATTTTTCTTCCACGCCTTTTCTCTTTTCTCTTTTTTCTTTTTTCCTCCAAGTTTAGAATAAACGGCACTCATCCAGACACCTCCACCTACTGCAGCCATGCTTTGCTATAACATATGTTGACCTCAGTTACTTTCTTAGATAAAATAGTCATACACTGACAAATCCGAGCCATCGATCCCATTCATCTCGCGTCCTTTGAAGGAGACTGACCACGGCTGATAACACTACTACCAAAATCATGTTTGTTGTTCTCTGCTTGTTCACGCCAACAGCCATGCCGAAGTCTGGATAGTTTCTGACATATATGCTGTGGACGAGTGGCTATAGCACTTGTCTTTGGGCTGGACGACCCGGGTTCGATCCCAATCACGGCATGCGAATTTTTGGGTCTGAAAACTCCTTCTATCCACCCAGCAGTAAATGGATACCTGACTAAAACTCAGGGAAGGTTCAAGGCAGCGGAAGGAGAGGGATGGGCTCCGCTTTCCATATGCTGTGCCCTAGACACGGTGATTCTTAACAAATCACCGCCGCTACGGCCATGGGCAGTGTGCGAGGTCGGCAACGACACTCGTGCGCGTCCAGGCTATGCGACCTTTACCTTTTTTTTAATATTTTCTTCATCCTGAGGAATTCTTTAAAAAAAGACGAAACGTTGATGAATACATAAATCACATAGGTTTTGGCTTTCTTTTTCCATTTTACATTACGCCGAATAATTTTATCCCCACCTTTCTTCATATATATATATATATATATATATATATATATATATATATAGAGAGAGAGAGAGAGAGAGAGAGAGAGAGGAGAGAGAGAGAGAGAGAGATAGAGAGAGAGGGAGAGAGATAGAGAGAGAGAGAGAGAGAGAGATAGAGAGAGAGAGAGAGCAAGAGTGAGAGAAAGAGATGAGACAAATAGAGAGAGGGGGTGCGTGTGTCGGAAAAGAGGAAACATAGAAGAAAGAACGCGGGTAACCTACGTTTCTTTTTTATAAGAGAAATGCGACTCGCAACAAATCGGTGAAGACAAAAGCTTTTTTGGCGCTGATCAATTATTTAAATAAGTTATTGTTTTGTTTGGCCGATGTAATATTGATGAACACATCGAAAACACAAAGACGCTTTTATTTTAAGACTGTCACAACATCCCAGGTCCTTAGGCACAGAATGTTGACAGACAGTGGTTTCCAGCATTCACAACTTTAGAACCGACACAGACAACATTCTTCTTTGTTTTCTCACTTGAGTTATTCACACTAAGCGCCGGTTGCTGTGACATTTTAAAAGCTACACCATAAGGTCAGACGAAGAGCATCAGACTTCGTATACACTCGCGTTATTTATTTATCTATTGTGCATCGTTTAATAAATAAGCTCTGTTTTGCTTGTGATGAAGGAATAAATAGTCCGCCAGTCAGTTTGTCGTTGTCGGGCTGAGGTATGGTCCTGTTCATTCTCAAGAGGCCCACCCTCACAGCGTTTACCACTTCTCAATGCCAAAAGCCATTGAATAATACTCGTTAATGTGATGGAATGATTGTAAGTTGAAAGGTGAAGAATATTATGAGAGGATTAAAATTGATTATCGGAATCAACTAAATATTATTTGGATTATTCGGACTACTGTTCTCGTATTGAGTATTATTTTCACAACGTTAAGGCTGATGCAATCCGAGACCCTCTTAGGGTCGATCTTGAAAATGTCCTTTACTTGAGAATGATGGACATAATGGTTTTGTTCTTTTTTTTAAACGAAACACAGTCGCAAAAATTCCAAATGTGTGATGCGTAAATGAAACGGAATAAGCATCGAGTCGTGTCCATTGGACTAAATTTGATTACATATGGAAACGGCTTATGACAAGTATTTGTTGTGATTGGGTTTGGAGACGACCATGTTGTAATCCGCAGGGAAGCAGTTACGTGGTGATTTGTGTTTGTTTAATTTACCTTCTTTTTGAAAAGGCATTAGTTCATTACAATCAACTGAGGCGTCCCTACCTGAGAATGCCGACTGGGCTTCTCAGGCATTTTGTAGTCCAGAGCACGCTAATTCTAGTGCATTGACTTTTCAAAACCATACCTGACCTTGTGTCTAACTTTCTTGCAATCTGTAATCTTCTTTTCAATACACGAATAATATTATAGTATATTAGAAGCTGTTTAACATTATGTTGTGGAAGTCGACGTGTGTAGTGATTACAACTGCGCACTGTGGGGTTCGAGTACCGATTTCGAGTTTTGTCTACGGCAAACTTTTACTGCTTATTTTGGGAAATATATATGAAGAAGGAATTTTATTCCGTAATCGATAGGATTAATGTAAGAAAAAAAAAATTAATCTTGTATTGCTAATTTGGCTTATATTTCACTTTTATTAACTTTCCATGCAATACTTTGAAACTTGAACGATAAACCACACATTTATATATATATATATATATATATATATATATATATATATATATATATATATATATATATATATATATATATATATATATTGGTACAGAAAAACTAGTACAGCATTCGTACCGTCGATTTCAAGCACGGAAGGACTTAGCCATCCGGCTCTCTTCATCTTCTGTTGTCATCTATTTAGGAAATGTGAAGTCACGTGTAACTCTCATTTGGACTCGTTATTTGCTTAGAGGGTTATGTATGTTTGTTTAAATTTAGTGTAAGAAAGGTTTAATAAGGTTTGAAAAGAAGGGGGAGTCTGAAAAATAACAGTTGAGATATATATATATATATATATATATATATATATATATATATATATATATATATATATATATATATATGTATCCAGCTACGGATTTATGAGTCCAGCTACGGATTGATGAGTAGAGTAAACCGGGCTCTTACGCCTTGTCTGTGCGACTAGTTTAGAAGGAAAACGCTGAAATAACACGAATCTTTCTCTGCTTATGCACACATAATTTCCAGTCGTCCTGGTTTTCTACTCGACTCTGGACTCAAGTAATGTCGATATGGCGGATTTGCGGTTTTGGATTTTGAAAACCTTGCTTCACTATGGAGCCGCTGCGAATCTTCCCTCGGAGGGATATCTATAGTCTCGAATGAATATGTAACATTCGTGTACACATTATCAGGTGCTGAAATTTAGTACTTTTCTCGTATAGATGCCATGGATGTATATGCGATATTAGACGTTTTTGAATTAATTGTTATTCGTAGAGATACAATTTCTAAGCGGCAGGTGAACTTGAAAAGTACACTCGGCTCAGATAGTAAATTTGTAGGTGTTACTTTACTTTAGCATCTCTTCTCACGGCTTATTAAGTAAGTAAGAATCATTTTCCCAGACCAGTTGAACGAAGGGAAAACATACACCTAAAACCCTTTTTTCCTAATTGCTCAGTATACGCACGGAATACGACTTTTAGGGTCTTGTGAGGAAGCGCCTGAAATCGATACACCGACATTAAAACACACACGCACAGAAACAAACACACACACATACATACGCACCCACGCCTATATATATATATATATATATATATATATATTATATATATATATATATATATATATATATATATATATATATATATATATATATATCCACAACTTCCTATAAGTATACATGTCACGTGCACAGGAAATTACTTATATACAAAACAAAACGAATTTGTGTAGAAACAAAATACATTAAAATAAATATACACCTTTTATGTACATAAACTTTACAGACGTGCTAACATCTATACGAATATTGATATTTAATGCACTGCTTTATATAAATATTTAGTCACCTAAGTTTTAGACTTTAGCTCAAATGTAAAGGCATTGTGTAAGAGAGTCTACCCTGAAGAAATAGAGAAATATGTAGAATCGGAATTTTGTGGAGTTATGGTGAAGTGAAACCGATGTGCATTAACAACCTAAGTATATTAGGCTATTGTGCAATGTAGTGGAAATGGGATGAAAAACAAATAGACAACAAGTAACTGTTATCAAAGGCAAGGAAATTTACTTTTCTACTCACCTATATAATTTTCACGTGTCTTTACTGATTGTAAGATTTATTATCTACGCATTTATTGTGCTCCAGCTCATTGGATATGTTATCACCAATTCGCTTTTTTCGACTTCGTTCTAATATAGCTGTCATATTCCAGGAGCGTTCTCCAAGAACTTGTAGAACTTTTTTTCCTGTTGATTGTTTTTCTGCTACACATAACCTTGTTCTTCTGAGAACTAAGAACAATAAACATCTCCTGTTTTTGCGATTATTCTATTTCGTTCTTGTTACTTTAGTTCTCCTATAGAGAACGCACCGCGTTTCCGTGACTTCGTGTCGTCAACGTTCGGATAGGTCTCGAAAGCGTCCGTGAGTTGACGACGCGAAAACTGCAAAACGATAAATTGAAGACTGGAAGACAATACATTCATACGAAGAAAAGCAAAGTAAAATACATATATAACAATAAAGAACGAACAAACCATGGCTAAACAACTGTTATATTAATTAGATGTCTATTTTCGTTGTCAAAGGAACCATTGTTAATCAAATGTTTTTTACATAGAATGTTTTTTTTTTTGGCGCACCGAAAAGTTTTAAAAGATTATTTTATTTTATATAACAAACAACGAAACCACTGTTTTTAACAAATTTCTTGTGTTTTTGTTTGTTTTTTTAAATTTTTCTTTCAATTATTTTATCTTCTTTTTAACATTTTCTGAGTTTGGGTTAGTCTTTCGCTAGAAGTGACTGTTGTTGACAGAACTCAACGAATCTTTCGGGAGATTCGACGCGCTAACACAGATCGTAGAAATGTATTTCTTTGTTTGTTTTACCGCGCTGCAGATCGTAGAAATTAATATCTTCCAAATATTATCGTCTGCTTGCTTGCAACCTGATTGGTTTATAGTTTCGGCAACTCTCATGCGCTTCCGAGAAATGCCGAACGTTAACGACACGAAGTCACGGAAACGCAGTGCGTTCTCAATAAGAGTACCAATATTTTAATTACTACAGATTAAACAATAAATCCCAATGTAAAAAAATATTTTTAAAAAAACATTTTTTTTACTCACAAAATATGTACAGTAAATCGGGGCCTATTTTTAAAGACATATGGATCGACCCTCCACGTAAGTACGAAATAAATTATTTCTCAGTATAGATCATTTTCATGCGCGAATTCTTTAAGAAGCTATTTCAAAATTCACTTCATCTTGTAGTACGATGGTGTACAAAAACCGGTGACCATTTTTCAAGCCATTTGCATTTCTTGTAATATATTTATTTCAATTATATTTTTTTAGATACACTTTGTTTTATTTTTAACAGAATTTTTAAATACGCACATGTTAAAACTAAGGCTTGTATACAATATATAGTTTTCGCTTTTTAGATATTATCAATAAAATTGTAAATTAGTAAACATAAATGAAAGTATGGCAATCATTTCATGATAATAGAATTGGAAATAACGATTTAAATTACTTTTAAAGCAGTTCAAACAATTAATTCAATTATGTGGGGTTTTTAGTTTCTTACAAATTTATTTATAACAGGTTTTGAAAAGAAAGTCCAAATTATTAATTAAATGTATTCTTGTAATTTCAATATTAGTTATTACGAAGAACATTGAGAATAAATTATCAAATTTTCTGACAAAATTCGTAAAAATAATATGGGTTTATGATTTTTGCTGTTTTAAAAAATTCCCAGGAGATAAAATTAAGACAACATGATTTTTCCATGATGTGTTTTAATTGTTTTGCGAGATATTCTAAAGAATAGTTATAAAATATTAAATAAAATTAATTTAATTTAAGTATAACTTAAACGTTTTCTGATAATTATTTAAATAGTTATTTTACATGAATTCTCCTCTGAAAAAGTCTATTTTTATGAAAGATATTAGCTAGATTTTAAACCGGATTTCGGTCGATCCAAACGACCATAATTATTTGGTGTATATATATGTTTACTCTACATGAACGACTAAGGTGGTTTGAACCGAACGAAATATCAGTTCTGTTCTAATGATGTGTTTCAATTCTTATGTCTACTAATCTGTTGACATATTTATCCACTATACTATATAGTAAATATAAGATTTTGTCTTAAATTTCATTTCATATTCTAAATTCTGACATATTACTTGCTCATGACAATCATTATATCTCATTAACCGTTATCCTTGAGTGGCATTTGACTTTGATAATTGGCGTCTATATTTTAGTGAATATATATATACTAGCAGGACCCGTGTCCCGGCGTTGCCCGGGGAAATATAACAGCCTGATTTTAATTTTTAAGTTAAATGAATAGATTAAGAAAATAAATCATTTCACTGTAATTTTGGTAATTAAAATTGGATTTAACACGGAGCTGTGCCCTAGCGTTCTTGTGTTTGTTCCAACAGATGTCTCCTTTATAGTGGTAAAAGTTATTCGTACAAAGCTCTTGAAGATCCTACATAAAACTGCCCATGGCTAAAACAAGGTGAAGTCAAGTTTAAACCAACCACTGCCAATGATTGTCCTTGGGACTTGTTAATTGTCATGGCAAAACACAATTTAACTGGGAACTGAAGCCTTTTAAATTTTATTGCAGAATCTGACGAAATAATGGGTATTCTGGGAAAAATATATATATATATATAACAAAAACCAATGAAATGATGAAAATAAAAATTAGACACTTTACAATATTTACTAATTTATCGAGTGTTAAACCGAGGAAAATGAAAATAAAATGTTACCCTTAATCCAAAGATAAGCTCTTCTTAAAAGAGGAGAAATGCCAGTAAAATAACAAATTACTGGTTAGAATGAATTTTAACATTTAAATATTGCAAGCAAATACAGTGTTTATCATCTGTATAAAGAAAAAGAGTTCTCTATCGAGTTGCATATTTCACTGCTCAACTTTTTTCATAATATTTTCTGATTGCATTTTCAAATGTTTGAATGGGTACATTGGTGTCTACGCTATTTTGAAACTTTCCTTGGAATCTTTTTCTTCAAACAGATGGTAAAAAAATTGTTTTGCTTGCAATATTTAAATGTTCAATGTTTATGCTAACCAGTAATTTGTTATTTTCTTATCTGATTAGAAGAGCTTATATTTGAAAATTCATGGATTAAAGGGGCAACTTTTTATTTTTTATTTTCCTTGCTGTACCACTTGATGAATTAATAAATACTGTCAATTGTCCAATGGTTTATCATTTCATTTACTCTCAAAGTAATGCTCTATCTATAATATTGAGCATTCCCTTATCACGATAAGCTCTAAGACAAAGATAAAATATTATCTTGGGATGTTCAATTGTATATATATATATATATATATATATATATATATATATATATATATAGATATAGATATATATATATATATATATATACATATATATATATATATATATATATATATATATATATATATATATATATATATATATATATGGTACTACTCAAGATAGAGCGCCTAATTTCCGTGACTGCTCGGCGGCAACGATCGGGCAGGTCGCGGAAACGCCCGAAAGCTGCCGAGACGAACACGATGCTGAAGCAGAACTGACCAATGAGGTTGTTGGCAATCATCTGCGCTCAGCACAACAAAACAAGCGGTAGGAAGACCTTTCGAACCGGCCGCAAACGTATCCGTAAACCTTGACCCTCGACGAGAATATGAAATCCACCCTCCCCTAAAAAAAAAATATACAAAAAAAAAATTGCCTAAATATCCTAAGAAAAATAACATACTTTGTTATATGTAAAAAAAAAGACAAAAAAAATTACCTTAGGTATATATCGTAAAAGAAATAGCATTTACTGCTTTGATTTATGTAAAAAAAGACAACACAAAAAATTAAAATGCTTCATTTGGTCCACGAAAAAATGTTTTAAAAAAGTGTATTCATAGTCTTCAGCTATGGTTTGTTCATTTTTTTTTTCATAGTCTTCAAGTATATGTATTTTTTGTTTCGTATTCTTCGTCTTATATTGTCGTCTGCCACTCTTCCATTTTACGACTTTCAGTTTTGCTTCAGCCTCGTTTTCGTCTCGGCAGCTCTCGGGCGCTTCTGCAACCTGCCCGATCGTTGCCGCCGAGCAGTCACGGAAATTAGGCGCTTCATCTGGAGTAGTACCACATATATATATATATATATATATATATATATATATATATATATATATATATATATATATATATATATATACAGGGCTTTACGGAGCCCTCCAAAAATGAGCGCGCTCCAGGAGCACGCTCCTATTTGCTGGAGCGAAGGAGAGGAGGGCTCATTTTATATTCAGCGGGAGTTGAGCGGGAACAACTCTATTTGGGACTAAAGAGCGGTGGTGTTATCGCTCCGCGCTCCTCGCTCCAAAATTATTTGATTTTTTTTTTTAACATTAGTTTTTTTTATTCAGCAATATAAAGGAAAAGTAAAGAAAGTCTCAGAGTTTACTCTGAATTATTTTTTTAAAATTATATCTCTGGTAGAGAGATGGAGGGGGCTCAGGCGGAAGACGATTTAATTGTAATGTTTTTAACAATCTTTTTTTTATTGTTTTATTCGTTATCCACCCCCCAGTCCACCCCGTCGACTTGCTATCAAGCGATGAGACAGATCAAAGCCGTCATTAAAGTTTTTATTGCAGTCAGTGACTTGAGCGTTCTATTTCTTTGGAAAGATTAAACAAAGTTGAAATACAGTTGAGTTAGGGGTACGAACGATTTTGACACCACCTGAGTGCAGGTCGGGAGGGGGTCGAGAGAGAGAATTCAAAATGTTTACTAGCTGACCTGAGATAATTACTAAGGCCCTTTTAAAAAGTACACTGCTATCTTCCTGTTGAATAAAAACTCCGAAAATTAGCACTCTAGATAGGGGAGGTAAGTTGCCCAATCAAGGTTTCAGAGTACAGTCTACCCTACTATTTAATTCATATAACTTTGGGGAGGATACATGTGGATTCATACCGTTCCTAATGTATTAATGAAAGTTATGTTGTTTTTCTTCTCTTAGACTAGATAGTCTGCTTGAACGGATAGAAGTATGTATGTATAATACACAATTTAGGAAAACTCGTCGAAGGAAAACTCGGCAACGGAAAATTCGTCATTGGAAAATTCGGCAACGGAAAACTCGGCAATTTTGGCCAAGTAGGAAAATTCAGCAATTATCGAATAAATATCGATTGAAAATAGATTTTAGAACCGTTTTTACAGGAAATATACTTGTAAATACGGGGCTACCCCCTCCCCAGTGAAGAATATTCTTTATATTATTTTTTTGGTACTTGTGCAGTTTACGAACCAGGCTATTTTTTAGATAAGATTTTCAAGTTCAATTAAATTTTTACGATATCTTTTGTTTATTAAATTGTTAGGTGAAAGTACAGAATAGTTAACAAAGCCCCCCTCACTCCATGTTAAGAATGGCTTTCTAAATAATTTTATTTCAATCCGGTTCGTAATTACGTTACGAAATTAAAGGTTTGGACCGGGTTATTTTTTACATAAAATTTTCAAGTTAAATTCAATTTTTACGATATCTTCTGTTTATTAAATTGTTATGTGAAAGTACAGAATAGTTAACTAAGCACCACCCCCCATTCTCCCCATGTAAAAATCGTTGTCTAAATAATGTTATTATTTCAAGCCGGTTCGTAAACAAGTTACGAAGTTAAATCCATCATAATTCATTTAGATTTCTTCGTAAACAAGTCAGCCATTTTAATTGACAAAACATCAATTCGTGTGTGTGCAAAACTTGAAAGGAATTTATAAACTATCGAGTAGAAAGTCATTTAAACTGGCTTTAAATTCTTAGAAAATTTCCATGTATTTAAAAAAGACAAAATTGTTTTCTTGTTCTCAGGGAACGAAAATTTACGTATAATCCTATACTTCGCCCGACATGTTCTCCTATAACTCTCAAAATATGAGCGAGATTTTTTCAAATATTATCTTACGGTCTTACACTTAAAGTGACATCTCAACCCATATTGACGAGATCCTTTGACTCCCACCCCTATCCTTCGACCACTCATTGGCAGAATAGAACGTTTATGAAAGAAGGTACATTTTTATTATGGAGCGCTGAAAAAGAGCCGCTCCTTTTTTATAGGAGTTGGAGCAGGAGCAGCTCCTTTTTGAAAATGGGGAGCGTGAGAGGAGCCAGCTCCAATTTTGGGCGTTGGAGCAGAAGCAGGAGCAGCTCCAAAAGTAGTGGAGCGCGTAAAGCCCTGTATATATATATATATATATATATATATATATATATATATATATATATATATATATATATATATGTGCACATTTATATTCATCATTGTGCTCGTGTACTTCTTATGTGTGTGCTGTTAAGAAACATATGCTAGTGTGTTTCTCTTCCCCCTTGGATGGGGTGGGGTGTAGTCTCACACTGACACAGCTGTTTGTATGGAAAGACAAATATCTGATAGCAGAAGGTCTTACCCACAGCCCCGTATATGCCAAGGCGAACACAAAGCTGCAGCCACACCCTTTCGAACCGAGTGTCTTCCCGGCTGACAACGATAAACGCATCTGTGTGCGCCTCACAATGAGATCGCGGGACGGCCGGGAATGGGAGGGGCCTCCGAAGGTGGAGGCAGAAATGCCAAAAAATCAAGGTGTTGGCATGGTTTCCTCCAACGGTCAGCGAGGGCACATACCAAGCCGTCAATGCTCCGAGCCCCGTGTTTATTTGTCTTGGCCCAGTCTCTTACTCCCCCATCCTCTATGCCAATAGGTCGGCAACCACTCCCTCTCTCTGTCTCTTTATAGATCTTTCTCGCTTTCCACTAAATTTCTGTACCTCTTTTCTCTTCCTTCCGCCATCATTGCCATCAATATCATCATTATTTTCTTCTTCTTCTTGTGCATTAGTATTATTATTACTTACTGTACCCTCCCGGCGTTTCCAACAATGCAGGGAACTCATACTATTTTTCATTTTTGTATTTGCTTACACATTTTTAAACTTAAGGTAGACCGCTTTTATTACATTTTCAATTTAAAATTAGTTATCCTCATGCTGATTTTTGTTTTTAGGTTATTATTTGAAAATGAATCATATTAAGAGTCGTCCGGGTCGGAGTATGAAATTTTAAAAATTATTTGTAGCCAAGTACGTTATTTGATTGCTGTTTAAACAATAACAATTGAAATTGACAAGTCAGAAACAAAGTTTTATTCGTCGGCTTAAATGCTATTTGTTTCTGAATTCGACAGTTCGACAGGATAAATTTATATGTAGTATTATTATTAATATTATTATGATTATTATTATTATTATTATTATTATTATTATTATTATTATTATTTTACGCTTGCTCACACCAAAAAGCCTACTATAAGTGGAGTTGAACTGCGAGATGTTTGTTCGCATTACATTTATATTACTTCATGCTGGTAAAGTCAGGGAACAAGGAAGAAGGGAGATAATTGCAAAGTCTAGCAGTTCAAGAAAATGCACTATTACAGTAGACAACTTTCTGGCAGTGAAAAGGTGGGGTTTTACTGCTTCCCGGGTTAGTCGGGGGGATTTACGTCGTGGGGGAACAAGTGCCACGAGTTCATCAGAGCACAATCCATCAAACTACTTATAAAACAAGCACAATGATGCAATATTGCGACGATGGAGCAGGGGTTAGAGCTAGGTAGACAGCGCGAAACCTATTAGACTGGAGACACTTTTTGGGGCCCTGTCTTATAAAGAGAAACTAGCGGTAGATGCACCAACCCAGATGTAGCAACACTACCCCATGCATGGGCGAATTGTGGTTTTGTAGATATATAGGATACTGGCAGGTGTGTGTAGTTTCATAGCGCGATAGAGGGAGCCAACCTTCTTTTGGAGCCTTGGAAATGTTTTGTATGTATTTTCTCAAACTTATTTTGCCTGTCAATGTCAGGCCAACGAGTTTGAATCATGAACTCTTAGGTAGAGTGTTATTAGCAATGGCAATCAGTTGTTAAGAAGGTTTCTTGTAAGTGTTAATGAAAAGAAGTATATTATTATCATAATGATAATAATAATTATTATTATTATTATTATTATTATTATTATTATTATTATCATTATTATTATTACTACTATTAACGCACTAGAATTTCTCACGCAAAACATTATCAGTGATTGTGCTTTGCTAACAACAAGTGGGGTTCTCTAGAATCTGAGTGAAAACAGGTTTTCCCAGATTTCCAGCACTCCCCACCTCTTTTGATAAGCGTTGCAAATCATTATACGTTATCGCAACAGCCATTCACCAGTTATTTCATGCCGGCAACGGTCGTCGGCTTTCTCTTGCATTTGAGTGCCAATAAGTCGTTACATGTTTTTATCCACTGGTACTTCTGTGTCTCAGAGGATGTTGTTGTTTTAATTTTCCAATACTCTCTCCGGTTTGTGTGAGTAACATTTGTGTTCATGTTAAAAGTGTAGACGTTTGCATAGTTTCTAGTAGACAGCTTTTCCACGCAGTCATGTCATGTTTTTACACTTTTGGAGCTATTCAAGTGTTCGTTTTCGTAGCCATGTCCAGATTATTCTGAACGTTTCTTCGGTATTTTCAATAAATTTGTCTACATTTTCTCCCTTTTTCTTTTTCTCCGTCTCCTAATTATCTTTGGGATGCATTGTTAGCCTAATGGATACGGTTTGCAATCGTGTATACTGGTATGAAATCCTATCGGACCTATGTGCTTGATTACATTGTTTGGGGAACGTATGGATCAAAACTCCCGCCCCCGATGGAGATATGAAAGTGAACCTTGGGTTTACTTTCGGCTGTCTCGTAACTCTGGCTTCAACCGTGTTTTGTCTTTTAGTCCCAACATGCAATTGACAATGTTTCTCACAAATGAGAGCGAGTAGTTTTCTGGGTCGGTTATTGTTTTATGTGGATACTTTTTATTATAATATTCAACTTCAAACAAACCGTGTTTTAACCATGATAACTGTTAGCTAATAAACATAAATTATATGTGTAAAATAGTTATTTGTGTTCAACTAATTACATACAATAAACCGTTAACTATGTATACTGAGTTTAGCTATTAAATGATCAAACATAGGTTGATATGCCGTAAAACCGACGAAGCAAATCAATGTCTTTAATTTTCTTTGCCATCTTCTCATTCTTTTTCTTTCCTTTCTTCGGACTTTTTCTTAATATTTAACTCATTGTGACAGTCTTCACAGTCCATGGGCGATGTTTTTTTTTAATAAGGGGCAAGAATTGGTGTTCTGCATCGACTGTTGTTTTAGTGGGGGGGTGGTATCTGTAGATGTTCAATCCTCCCATAGTAATCACTATCATTCAACTTCCAATATGTCCATCTCATTAACCTTTATCCTCGAGTGTTTTTAGCTTTTATAAGTGTTGACTCATTGGTTACAAAAAGGGGGTTAGGTTTGAAATTATTTTATGTTTTTCACATAGTGGCAGCTATATTTCCACGTAGTGATACATGTATTAACCCCCATACACCCATTTCATTGGTTGTCTGTTGATACAGCATTAATTATTATATATTATATTATAATTAATACACTCATTATTATTAAAAAAATATGGGTAACATAGTGATTTTTGTGCAACTAATCGTATACAATCGTTAACTATATGTATTGGCTTTTGGTATTATATGATCCAAATAGGTTAAGATGTCGTGAAACCGACAAAGCAAATCAATGTTCTTCATTTTCTTTATCATTGTTTCATTATTTTCTTCACCGTCTTTCGCCGTTTCTGTTTTTCCTGATATTTATCTGTTTTTACTTGTTCTTAAAGTATTATTCTACATCCATAGGAAATCATGTTAAGTCAGCGAATTTTAGCGATATTAAGCCTAGACAATATCCAATGGGTGACTAGTTGGGAAAACCGGGTACTTTATCAATCAAAACTCTCTTGAAAATTACAAAATCATCGACAAATAAATCATATAAAAAACATGCACGATGTTGGCATAAAATAATCTAATACAATTTGAAAGCCGGGATTCGAACGCAAACCGTTTATCTTGGAAAGCTAATACTCTATGACTAACCCCTTTCTTGCCCTATAAATGGATAGATTGATTCAAAGAAGCAGTAATTGTTTTTTTTCGCAACTGTCCTAAGACTTTATAAAACTAATAGTTTCCTCGAAAAGGGTTTTTAAAAGCACTGGTTTAAAATAGTATCCTCTTGTAGTGTTAAAATACGTAACTATAATCGTCCTCAAATATAAGGTTAAATGATCCTAGATCGATAACTCAAATTACAATGTAGTTTTTAGTTCTTGACGAATGGCTAAACTATTGACCGGTTCTCTTTTGTTGTTGATTCTGAGATATGGTAAAAAAAGCAGTAACGTTGTTAATTGTACAAAGCATATTCTCTATGTTTCTCAATACTTTTTAAAATACAAACACTTATTTCCCTTTCTTTTTCGCTGACAATTCATTCAATACGTTCGATTGGAAATCAGTCCGAACAGTTAAGGGTGTCTCTCTTTCTTTCCATCTCCTTTTACTTGCTATTCTGCGATAACTCAAATATCGCAGTATCTATTCAGTCTCTTCTAACCGGCTTCTTTGTCTCTTTGTTCTGTCCTTTTTTTTCACACACCCGTATTTTTCACACACCTACGTGATTTTAATTTTGTTTGTATTTTGATACGATTTTTTCCTCATACAATTTTATTTATGAAGAATTTGGAATATTCGGACTACAGTTCTCATCTTGGGTGTTTTTATCACAACGTTTCGGTCGATGTAACGTCCTACTTTCTTCAGGTGTACTTTGTCGAACTTGTGAATCTTTATGTCGAACTCGAGAATCTGGACGGAATTTCGAACGGAACCCTTTATTAAATCCACGGGGGTAGCATGCTCTCGTTCCATCTGCCATGACTGGGAAGAAGTCTTCAGTAATTCGCAATTCTTCGTATCGCCCTGAGGTTTAACCTTCAACTTTCAGATGACTGCCACATAGAACTGAATTGTACTTAACACTATATCCACTGCGCCACGGGTCCTTTATGTTATATTATATGATAAATTACTTAATTCACTTTTCAGATGTATCTAATTACCAGATTTTAATTAGATATTGTCCGTTGACTAGCGTCATACAAATAAAATCTCAACGAAAAAATGTGTTTTACAAATTTCCAGACAACTATGTCAAAGAGTCCTTTGACTTTTTATTATTTGTTTGATTTGTAGATTGTTTCGAAATTTCGAGTCTGCACAGTGCTTTATCCTAAGCTATCCGTCTCCACAACTGATCGTTACATATTTTATGAAAAATAATTCATGCTTCTATGAGTCTGCGTGTATATTAATTTGTTTGTCTGTTTGTGTGCATTAACTACGTTTTATTTCTTGTGATACTATTTTTTTAAAATCTTTATGGTTAACAAAGCTATTCATTTTATTGCTCTGGTATAATTTAGTTTGAGTGTATTGCAATCCCGTATATAGAATCTGAATATGAGAACGGTTAAGCTCTATCCGATCTCGTTCTCGAAAACCAGTATACCCCTGTTTATAATCCATAGCGATGCGCCTTTTATAATTTCATCAAATTGCATATACTATTTTCAGTTGCTAACCGATCTTTTTAGAACATAGAATTGTAACTATGACCAGTTGTTCATGTATAACCCTACACTTTTACTAGTGGGAGAGATGTAACGCCGAAAATGTGTAAATTACCTGGATCGATTTCGCTATATTTGTGAACTATTCACACAAGATACCAATAAGTTAATATATTTCTATATTTAAGTTATATAGTTTACACAAGTAATACATAATGCAATCATTACAACTTATATCAAGGCCCAATGGCCCAATAGTAAAACACTGACTATCATAAAATATTTACATGTAAGAAATATGTTTGCGATGTACCAGTATCGTCTCTTGCATATTGACGTCTGGTAGGAATTATACAATAGCTAAGCATATTATTATAAGCATTACGTATGTATCAAATAACAAACACTAATTATCTGTATCTCAGATTTTATTTTATTCAAACTATAGGTCTATGCCAAAAAGGATGTATACAGATTCGTAAAGACACGATCAATTTAAGACACTCTAGTTAGAAGTAACTCAACATTGTTACTGTTACCGAGGTATTACCGGTAGTTGTCGCTCGACAAAAATCTTGGAAACGGCTATGCTTGTAAGCGCAATCAGTTGTGACGTCGCCCTGTTTCATTCTCTTCTGTTTTGTTGTTGTTAACAGCATCCGTCATAATCGTAGGGAGTTTTTCTGCCTCCCTTGCTTTCTCGGTATTTAGCCAGGGATCAAAAGTGTAGTATCTGTTCCGATGGATACTACACTCCATAAACTGGTATTGTCTTGGCCTTCGGGGATTGATTTACGCCGGTCTATGGGTCTGTCCTGTGCAGTTCTAGGAGCTCCACGCTCCCAGGCTTTGCCTCCCCTCTTTGGGGAGGAGTAAGTTTATAGCTTACTGCCTGAGCCGCCCCTACCGGGGAATACCGACGGGGCTGCCCAGGCATTTTTTGTAGGCCAGAGTGTTCACCTTCTCGGGTGATGGCTTTTCAAATCCCACTTTCCCGACCTTGTGTCATATCTTAACTTGTGGGAGGAAGATAAATACATTGCTTTCTCGGCCTTTGGGCAGGGATCAAAGTGTAGTATCTCTTCCGATGGATACTACACCCTATAGACCGGTATCGTCTTGGCCGTCGGAGCTTGATTTCCGCCGGTCTATGGGTTTGTCTTGTGCAGTTCTAGAAGGTCCACCCTCCCAGGCTTTGCTTTCTCACCCTTTGAGAAGGGGTTAGTTTATTCCTAATCGCCTGAGGCGCCTCTACTGGGGAATACCGATGGGGCTATCACATCTTACCGCTGTTGGAAGTAGATACATAACTTGCTATAATAAGCACATTAGCATTCTTGCGCTGTTGTTTGCTGTTTGGGGCTAAGAACAAAGTGTAGTATCTGTTCTGATGCTGCACTTAGTCTTTTCTGCATTAGATCCGTGAAGGAGAATTCCTTCTAGACTGAGGTAATTCTTGTTTTTCTTCCAATCTAAAGTGCCTCTTTTGGGGGAATTTGATTTTCCCCACATTAACATCGGGCTTGTGTCTAATTTTGTTCTCGTGAGGAGATAAGTAAATAAGAACAATAAACTCGATGTATACTTTTATGTTCATCTTTGTTTTATTCTCCTTTTATAGTTTCTCTCGCGAGGATTACACATTGTTAATAACACGAATTCGGGCGTAGAAGTGCTTTACAAATACGTCCGCTCGCATCGCAGATTAATTCCGAAAGGAGTGATTTTACTATCTTGTTCTCATAGTTTTTTCACACTTCCCGTCAGTGACGCAACTTTCGAAACGCATCAGCTAACATTCTAATGGTAAATTCAATGTTTACTTAACAATTTACGAAATGTTATATTTTCAAATATACCCACGTTTAAATAGGGGTGCACATTACTCTAAACTTAGAACTGATCATAATTTATGATAAGAATAGCGTTAGTTCTATTTTTATACACTTTTCACCGGAGCATGATTGTTTTATTGATTTGAAGTATGTTATGATTAGACCCTCTGATTTTATTAAACTATTAAGTAGTATACACCTTTAATGGGACGGATATCTAATCAAGAGTGTTCGTCTTTATGTATTGTTGACTAGCTGATCGTTTCTATGTCCGCTGACAACGTCCGAGTTATTAAGTGGACGCAGGGTTTACTTTCGACGGCCTCGTAACCCTCGATGCGTTATTTTTTCTTTTAGTCCTCACATTCCATGAATGGTGTTTTTTGATAAAGGGGGAAGAATTGCTGTTTTCTGTGTCGGAATATATATATCCAACACATATTATATGCTAGTTTTTTACCGTCATATTTTTTAGCTTCTTACATAAAGCAGCTTCATGTCTTGTCTTGAGCAATTTCCATGAAAATATGAATTTTTAAAAATAAAATAAAATCAGAAAAAAATAAAAGTATCTGAAAAAGAAAGAAAAAGAAACAAACTGAACAAAATACCTGATGGGGCAGGTTAGGAAGGTCCTCCTATCACTTTTCCTAATTGTTACACCACCCACTGTTTTCCGGGTAAAAAGTGAGATCGATGTGCAAAGGGTAATCAATTAACATTCAAATAGTAGACTCTACCATTGAGATGCTTCGCGCCCTCTCAATCGATATATAAATTCAAATAGCCACGTTTCTATTTTTAGAAGTTTCTTCGGGAATTCATCTAGATCAGGGGTGGGCAAACTACGGCCCGCGGGCCGCATGCGGCCCGGCAATGTAATTCATGCGGCCCTTCAAAATCCTAGTAAATGAAAAATGATTGCATTTTCGCTTTGCAATCCATATATTTCGGTTATTTCAGATATCATTTATATTGGAAAATATACTATGCTGCCCAGTAAAATCTTTTTTTTTTTAATGTGACCCTTGCTCTGAAAAGTTTGCCCACCCCTGATCTAGATGATAGTCTCTTTATTAATGATATCGCTAGCACTTCCTTTCTCGCTGTCTATCTTCTGTGCGGTTCAATATGTCTGACAATCGATCAATGAGCAAATAAAGCAAAGAGGAAGAACATATTTGCTTAAGTACCAAAGTTGATACCCATACAAACAGGACAGTTGACACAGCAGCAAAACATAGCTTATAAAACCCAGCGGAAGTAATAACTATCGTCGGTTTCTCCCCAGCAATCTAACTTCCGGTCAACCCAGCGAAACCAGTGAACGAAGGGATCGATTGATCCCAGGGAAATTGTACTATTTATAATGGAAATCGCGCCAGTGTTTAGGACTTAAACAAAACAATACTGAGAGAAATAGCGACGATTTTGAAAGTGATTGTAATGGAATACAAAATCCACTTTCTCGCCCATTGATTTTGCATATTTTGCTCGAAGCTTTCCGTTCTTCTTTTCTGTGTACCCCCATCTTCTCTAGTACTCTTTTTTTCTATCTATCTCTCCCCCTCACACACACACACACACACACACAAATATATATATATATAAATATATATATATATATATATATATATATATATATAATTATTTTGGTGATTGCAGCGTTCGTTAGCCATGCTGATGACGGTTGTGAGCCAGAAACACGTGTTCATGGATTACCTTTATGTACGTATGAAATAAACAAAAATATATATATTAACGACAAATACGTCCTATGAAGTTAAGGGCGACTAATAATGCAATTTCCTGCATTCTAATCACTTAGGAAGTGAGACAATCGAAATAATAGTAAGCAAAATAACAACGTACGCTGCAATACCCAATAAAAATAATTACATAATAATACATTAAATATTTAGGTGATAAAAATCGTACATATTTCTTGAACGATCGTCTTGGTCCAGTAGTAGAATGCTGGACTATAGACATCAATATCGAAGGTTCGATCTCTGTCTAAGTTAGCCATGCTGATGACGGCGGTGAGCCAGAAACACGTGTCCATGGATTAATTTTATGTAGGTATAAAATAAAATAAAATATATATATTAACGAAAAATACGTCCTATGAAGGTAATGGTGACTAATAATTCAATTTTCTGCATCTTAAGTACTTAGGAAGTGAGCCAATCGAAATAATAGTAAGCAAAATAACAACGAACGCTGCAATCACCAATAAAAATAATTACATAAAAATACATTAAATATTTAGGTGATAAAAGTCGTACACAGAGCGTCTTGGTCCAGTGGTAGAACGCTGGTCTATAGACATCAATATCGAAGGTTCGATCTCCGTGTAAGTTAGCCATGCTGATGACGGTTGTGAGCCAGAAACACGTGCCCATGGATTACTTTTATATACTTATAATATATATATATATATATATATATATATATATAAACAGAGAGAGAGAATGGTAGTTTGCTTGAAGTATTGCTTGGAATAGTAGTAGTGTGTTTAAAATAGCTGAGATCAATGCAAAGTGCCGGGTAGGATGTAAGCTGGAAAGAACAAAAATGATAGATCGAAATGAGACTTTTAGTAGTAAGTCCCATTTCGATTTATCATTTTTGTTCCTTCCAGCTTAAAACTTATCCGGCACTTTGCATTGCCTTCAGCCTTTTTAAACATACTACTATATATATATCTATATATATATATATATATATATATATATATATATATATATATATATATATATATATATATATATATATATATATATATATATATGCAGGGTGGGCCAAAATAAGGGTCCTATCTTTACATTTGAATAACTTGAATTTGAATAACTTCCACAAAATAAAAGTTAAACTCACCAAACTTTATGTGTGTGTAGACTGACCCTTCCGAGATTTTTTGAAATAAACAAAACAAATTTTAGCCGAAAAACACTTCTTAAAACTTACAAAAACTAAAGTATTGTTTTTACACTGTTTTGAGTTTTTTAAGCAAAAATAATGTTTTCTAAATGAGGGTACGTTCCTTAGGGCTAATACGGCTCATGCTTGCTTCGGAAGGGGTCCTTTACTTATTCTAAAAAAAATTTTTTTTAAATCAATAAATAAAAAAGTTATGAATTTTTAAAAATAGGACCCTTATTTTTGCCCACCCTGACTAGAATCATACACATCTTGGACTGGGTAAAATTACTACCTGGAACACAATAGTTTGACACCAGTTGTATGCCCCCTTATGAAGATTTAAATCAAGTGATGCTAGTATATCTTACTTTTTTTTCCCAATTTTGATCAAAATCTATTATATGATTTTTTATTTTAAATGTCGACAATGATAGGGTTAAGCTTCGACATCTTAGAGATATATTGAACTTTAAGAATTATGCTTAATTTGTGTCGAATTCATATGGATCAAATTTAATTAAGAGCTGAAATATTTGAATTTTTAATGAGTGAATGTAAAGGTGCTCATATTATCCTCCCCCCCCTACAAATCTTCAAATACGCCAAGTGAACTGAAGTTTAGAGACTATTTATTTATTGATAACATTTCACAAAAAAGATATTTATATAATCATAGAGGGCTACTCTCTCTTTGCCCTTTTTTCATCAATTTAAACTTAAGCATTACCCTTAACACACACGATTACCCGAAACAGTTTTTTAAATTCATAATGATCGGTTAATTAGGTTGAATTTAAATCTATATATAAAAATATATAAACATACACACAAACATAACGTTGTATATATATATATATATATTTATAGGTCAGACTGTTTCGAATTCTGAATGCTGTTTCGGAGGTGGTGGTGTTTTCACCGCGTGAGTTCATTTTCATGTACTCCAAATTACGAAGCTTTTATTGGAACACTATTTTTTTTTAATCTCCACCTTTTTCTTTCTGCTTTTTCTACTGCGATTTTACGTTATAAGCTGTTGCTACAATTACAATACACCTTCTACAATTCTCTGAAGATTGACAAGTAGGTTACTAAACAGTAATGTTTGTCCAAATCTACCAAGAAACACGTGTAAGAATACAAAAGATTAAAGGTGGAAAAATGTTTTTTATACGTAAGATGAAAAGTGGAATGATAGATATCAACCAGGGTGTTGAAATAAGAATAAAAAATGAAAGTACATTGTCATTGCGATGAATCAATATCAATATATATATATATATATATATATATGATTATTTTTATTTATACAGACATGTACAAAATCTGCGACACTGGCATGTCGATGTTATCGATGAACAGCTATTATAAACTGAGATATCATCAAGGAGAGTTAGAATCTAATCTTAACCTTAGATCATATTTGGAAAGAATATTTGGTTCTTTCCAAATATGATCTAAGGTGAAGATCGGATTCTAACTCTCCCTGGTGATATAATAGCTGTTGATCAATAACATCGACATGCCAGTGTCGCAGATTTTGTATATGTCGGTGTAAATTAAAAAAAAATCATATATAAAAGCTCTATTTGATATTGACCACTTTTTATGAACCCGATTGGAATTCTTTGGATTACTACCCTGTTGACGTTTTACCTGAATTATTATTATTATTATCATATATATATATATATATATATGAATGTATATCATAGAATTATGATACACACCAGTTAAACAGTGGCTTAGATGCTGTTTTGCTCAGACTTTACCTTCTCTCTGAAAAGGAGTTGTTTATTGACAATCGCCTGAGGTGCCTCTTGAGAGGAATGCCTACGGGGCTGCTCAGGCATTATTTCTAAGCCAGAGTGTGTTTCTCCTTGTGCGCTGACTTTTACCAACCACACCTGACCTTGTGTCTAACTTCCTGGCTTGGAGGTAAATAGTATATTTACCCTATAATATCCTATAAAATTCCCTATAATCCTATATATAGAAGTATAAAGTATTTTTGCGGTATATAACATACAATAATTATTTCGACCTCGACTGCCTCTTCCTTATCAATCTCTCTGTCTCTCTCCCCCTCTCTCTCTCTCTCTCTCTCTCTCTCTCTCTCTCTCTCTCTCTCTCTCTATATATATATATATATATATATATATATATATATAGGTGTGTAGATGTACGGATTTATGTGTGCATGAATTCATACCTATACTTTCTACATCCGTGTCAACATTCACACATATCTCCGCTCTTCAGACTGAGATCTACATAGCCTCGATCACCTATATTGAGCACTTTACCCATAAAAATATAGCAAATATAATACAGCACTATTTAGATCTACGCACACACACGCATATATATATATATATATATATATATATATATATATATATATATATATATATATATATATATGCTTGTGCGTGTACGTGTGTGTGTGGAGGTGTCTGTGTGTACTGGTATTTTTACAAGGTGATGAGATGTTTCCGAGGTGGATATCGAAATATCGGTAGGTATTTGCTCTTGCTAACCTCGGCGGCCACCTCGCGACGATCGTCTGACACTCATCTTATTACCACGTGTGGACTTAATCTTCGCACCACGATTTCCGCCATCTGGCGAACTTGTCCGTGGCCCAATTCCGGCTTGACCTCTCAACCCCGCAACGCTGACGTACAGGGTGTTTAGGCGTGGAAGGGGATTAAGAAACGGGAATCCGCAGAGACTCCGCGTGCACGCACTTAATGATTATACTCGAGAGCGCTTTCCTTAAAATAAATAAGTATATATATATATATATATGTATATATATATATATATATATATATATATATATATATATATATATATATATATATATATATATATATATATATATATATATATATATATATATGTATATATATATATATATATATATATATATATATATATATATATATATATATATATATATATATATATATATATATATGTACATTTTAAATAGACAGGTAAATATGCGCATCGATCTAAATGCGATCTTTTGGGAAGTTAATGTTTTATACTAGTTGAAGTAAACTTCTACGACGGGTAAAAAATAACGTATTCTTCGAACCACAACCTACTGGAAAAGTTGTTTTTTAAATTGTTTTTTAATTGAAATCACGCCAGACAAGGCATGTAGCCACTTGATGTGAGGAGTTTAAAAATACTACTTCAAGTATATTATTTTATTGGATATTTTTTAACATTATATTTGTTCACTATTTTTATGGAAATCGCTCCAGACAGGGCACGACCTCACTTGATGTAAAGAGCTAACAAGAACCAACGATGATTATCGCAAATACGGGTGATGCTTAAACTAGCCAAGGATAAGTGTAAGATAAATAGATTGTGACACGGAAAACATAAATTATTCCCCATTTGTCAGAAACATCGCTCATGGAATGTGATGGACTAAAGGACACATAAATGGAAGCGAGAGTTACGCCGTTGCAGAAAGTAAACCCATGGTCAACTTTCTACTCTCCTTTGGTTTACTCTCAGATATAATAATGAGATATGTCGTTTTTATTTTAATGAATCGCTATAATGGCAAATAGCCACTCAAGGATGAGAGTTAATGAGATGGAATGATTGTCAGCTGAAAGATGAAGAATACTATTAGATAAATTATTAAAGAAATGAACAAAGTTTAATTACTTACGGGGACAGTTTATAAGAAGTATCTGCTGACATTGGGTTTAAAGACGACTTTGTTGTAGTCTGCAGGGAAGCAATCCCGTTGTAACATGTTCTCTTAACAATAGACACTTGCAAAAGAGCTCTGTTCATTAAACTTTCGGCTGACGCTTGGCACACGTAGGAAGATTTTTTGATTTTTTAATGATGTGAAAGAAAAAGAAACTAGTTTTAGCTGTATTTACTTGCCGTTCCACGAGGACAGACTTAAATACAAGGACGGTGTTTGATATGTGGTAATCTAACCCCCCCCCCCCAAAAAAAAGGCACTCTGGATTGAGATAAAAATAAAAGTTTCCTCAGTTTAGAATCGTGTCCACTTCATTGGCCGATGCCAGAAAAGCTGGAGTGTAATATCAGAACAGATACTACACTGCTGCTATGCATGCCTTACATAGAGGAATAAGAATTCAAGTTGGGCGTTAGTGATGAAGATTAGATATTAAACTTAATCGTGACAGACCGATAGTCTAAGTAACTGTTGTACGTGAAGTAATCTTTGTAGAGATGCCTCTACGTTTCTAAAAGTGCTATTTGAAACATAACAGTGACAACCGAAAATTTCATGTAAAACTAAAGCGTGACTAAGCACACATTCTTCTTGAAATCTGAAGGTGACAGAAAAATACGAAGTTATTGGAAATTAAGGGCAGTTTTAAGAACTAACAAAACAAAAATGGGCTGAAAAAACAACAACAATATACAACTAACAAATGTTACCAAAGGAAAGATAAGTTACGTGATCAGTTTTTTTTTTGTATTTTAACTTATTTTAAAGCGTTCTTTTATTTCAATACAAAACTAGTGTCAACTCTGTTATATTAAAACGAAAAAAATGCTGACATCACACGTTTACGTCGAGTCACAGTAATCACTAAAAAATCGAAAATCTAACAGAATCACCTCAAATAACTGTCAACAATCGTGCGAATATGTAAGGTTCAACTGAACTGTATATTTTTAGTATCACTATTTTTGTGTAATTTTTTATTTCGAGCGATTATCGAAAATGTGACCGTGTAATGTCAGCCATTTTGTTTCGTTCTAACTTAAAATTTGACACTAGTTCTATATTGAACTTACCAACGTTTTAAAATAAGTTAAAACACTAAATAACTTATTCCAGGTAGGTAAAAGAGTAACTTATATTGCCTTTGGTAACATTTATTTGTTGTATATTTGTTTATTATGCCCCTTTTTTATTGGTTCTTGCTAAAAATGCCCCAAATGCCCCAAATTAATTTTGACAGGCTGATAGGCAGATGCTGGACTCATACATGAAATGATGCGCCCTTTCAAGATGCATTTTAACCCTAACCATTACCCTAGTGGACGACTAGAGTGACCGACAGACCATATAAAACGACGCTTTTAAATCAGTAATATGTTTATTGGAAGAAAACAAGTAAACATTATTTCTTATCACTTTTTACGGACCCGGCTACGATGTGTTTCAAAAGGAAAGGAGTTGTCGCCGGGCGTTAAAAAATATTTTACCGGATTCAAATGGGAATAACAAATTAAAAAAATGAATATTCGTCCCGAACTCTGTTTTGGCTCTCAAATAATTTAACTGTAAACACTACACGCTAAAGAAGAGATAATGTTTTGGTTTGGACGAAAAAGTGGTTCGTGGATGAAGATGAATTTAATAAACATAGCATGTGTATGAGAAACAAAAATGTATTGAGGTAGATTGAACAAAGGTTTTGGGAAATTGAAACAATTCAAAGATTACTTAGTTGAATGGAAGATATGATTGGTTGTTTCCGAATTTTTGAAATGAGGATTGTTAATTTGTATAATTTGGATTAATCGAACTACTGAGGGCTTGGCCTTTTGGCTAAGATCAAAGTGTAGTATCTGTTCCGATGGATACTGCACCCCATAGACTGGTATTGTCTTGGCCTTCGGGGCTTGATTTACGCCGGTCTATGGGTCTGTCCTGTGCAGTTCTTGGAGGTCCACCCTCCCAGGCTTCGCCCCCCCCCCTCTTTGGAGAGGAGTAAGTTTATTGCTTACTGCTTGAGGCACCCCTGTCGGGCAATGCCGACGGGACTGCCCAAGCAATTTTTAAAACCTCACTTTCCCGACCCGACCTTGCGTCACATCTCACTTGTGGGAGTAAGATAAAAACTGGGCTTGTGCCTAACTCCTGGAGAGGAGTAAATCAATACTGTTCTTATCTTGAGTGTTATTCTAACAACGTTTCGGCCGATGTAACCTCCGATCTTCTTCATGTGTATCTTGTCTAACTCGGGAATCCGTGTAAATTCCCGAGTTCGACAGAAAGATTTCTGGAGAAACGTTGTGAGAATAACACTCAAAATGACAACAGTAGTGTGATTAATCC
>OY744534.1:54689300-54701800 GCA_963556195.1 Sepiola atlantica | reverse complement strand
TCTTCTTCTTCTTCTTCATCTTCTTCTGCTTTTTTCTTATTTCACTTTTTAATCGGTTTCAACCTAACCAGAGTGGTATATTTCGTATTCCCCCTTAACTTTTCCTTTTTCATTCTTCCTTTTCACACACACATTCTCTCTCTTCCTCTTTTTCTATCTCTCCCTCTCCTCTCTCTCTCTCTTTCTCTCTCTCTCTCTCTCTCTCTCTCTCTCTCTCTCTCTCTATATATATATATATATATATATATATATATATATATATATATATATATATATATATGTACCTGATATTTCCACTATTGTGTTGCTCTCATTTGGTTTTCAAAGTCTATTTATTTCTCCAACATATCATTCTTCTGTGTTTTAACTTTATTTTTAAAGTTAAAAATTATTACTACAGTATCGTTGCGTAATTAACTGAATAGACCCGTGTTAAAAAATTTGATTACATGAGAATCTTCTAAGAATTATAAAGCTAGTTACAAAAGCAGGATCTTTAGCTTTTCTATCTGATGTTCTAACAACCCAGCTATTCGGGTTAGTCATATGTGTTATAAGTTGAAATATTTAAAATGCACTAAACCCCTTCTGTTGCTGTCATCTAGTGAAGATGGTGACTATCGGAAATTTGTTCTTAGAGGTAATAAATATTTTATGAAAAAAATGGAATCGAAATATATATTTTTTTGTTTACAAAAGTTTTATTAAAGAAACTGACAAATCAGAATCAAATACGATGTTGTAGGAATGAAGCTTATAATTAAAAAATCGAAACACGGACAGATTTTATGTCATTATAAAAGTTTATCTTCCTCTCTCTTTCTCTCTCTCTCTCGTTCTCTATTCCTCTCTCTCTTTCTTTATATATATATATATATATATATATATGTAAATATATATATATATGTAAATATATATATATGTCTCTCTCTCTATTTCTCTTTATATATATATATATATATATATATATATATATATATATATATATATATTGAAACGTTAGCATCTGTAGGTATTTATAATTTTATATTTATCTATAAATATTATATATATATATTAAATATTTATTATTTGACGCTCTTCGAAAAAGTAGAGCACTGTAAGTGTAGTATTAACACAGCTTAACGTCACTAGCTTTAAAATGCATCGTTCCTTCCCTTAAAAGTAGAACGCTCTGGACGATAAAGTGTGAAAATTATCACCGTTTATTCGCTATTTAAAATTGGCCGAGTGGTTAAAGACGTCGGATTTGAGTTGAATAAAAACTTCTGATCCGGAGTATGGAATCGCATGACCGGTAGTGAATAGTCATATCTCTATGCTGATGAGTCCCGATTTAAAAAGGACGAAACGTATACGTACATAGATAATAAACAATAAGAAATATTTATCATATATATATATATATATATATATATATATATATATATATATATATATATATATATATATATATATAATGAAGACGAATGGAAAGGAATTAGAGAAGCAAAAGTCAAATCATAATTCAATTCAATTGCTCAGAGCAAGGTAATTCCTTTCCATTCTTCTTCATTCTACCTGCTCTATCCTGGATATTGAGCTATATACTCTTCACAATAGGTTTCAATTTTTCTTAAAAGTTCGCTTTTAGTACACCACTTTATATATATATATATATATATATATATATATATATATATATATATATATATATATATATATATATATATATAAATGTCTGTGGGTTAGTTTGTGCTAGAGTATGTGCCCAATAAGGATAAAAGGTTAACGATTTAACATAAAATCTAAAAGTGTATTCTTATGTGAACTTAACTGGAGAAGATAATGGAAGTGTCCTCGAATCTCTAAGTGCACCTCTAAGTCCGCTATTGAGCAGTGTTTAAGCCATAATTTTCTTCTAAAATAATTTAACGTTTCTGAAATTGGTGTTCACACTAGGGCGGGGGTCAAGGAACACGAAAAGTGTGGTTTTAGTAGTGCCATAGAGGAATCATTACTTTTATTTGGGTGGTTTCGGTAGCGCCATAAACGGGAGCAATGTATCAAATGTTACACTTTTACATTTGGTAAGCGAAAGTGCTCAACATCCTATATAGAGCAGGTGTGTTAAAACGCAGCGTTGCCCAGGAGTAATAACTTCTGTCGTTCTTATCTCGGTGTCTCCGGGAGCCATAATATAAATTTTAATTCTCGTAAAGTGGCCATCCTATGTTAAAAGGGGATAAAAACAATATGATGATAACTATCCTTTAAATGTTTATCCACATACTCATGTGTTTTGTTCTTTTTTCGGGAATCATCAATATATATGTATATATATATATATATATATATATATATATATATATATATATATATATATATATATATATATAGACCGTCGGAGTATGTTTAATAGAAATCAATAAAGTGCCCGATCGTAAAAATGTATATATGTATATATATATATATATATATATATATATATATATATATATATATATATATATATATATATATATAGTCTAAAGAAGCTTTGAGTCGTTTTAAACAAATGAAAAAAGGAAAAGAAAAGGAAAATGCAGTTTCAATTCCCAGAGAAACTAACTAGATGCAAGATATCGCAGACTCAGCATTCGTTGGCAAATTCATGAATTAAAACAATAAAAAAGAGGATTCAAGTATCTAACAGTGAAACAAAAACAGGGAACCTTAACTTAAGCATGAAATATCAAAACGGGGATCATCAGCTGTTTACCATGTAACTGTTTCGGAGATTTAAAACAGGACACTTACAATGGTACCAATGGTACTGATCAAACGACCATTTCCCCAATAATCAAGTGTAGAAATAATTCAGCTTAAATTTCACTAATAAATAAATAAATAAATAAATAAATAAATAAATAAATAAATAAATAAATAAATAAATAATAATAATAATAATAATAATAATAATAATAACATATTACCCTTAAGACTACCGTGTGATACGGTAATTTGCATATCAAATAACATTAATTATAACAACAACAATACTACTACTACTACTACTACTACTACTACTACTACTACTACTACTAATAATAATAATAATAATAATAATAATAATAATAATAATAATACTATTTAAACACTACACCCAAGAACCATTCTGCGATATGGTAGCTAGCTAAAAATTATGTAGGAATAAAAGTTGCATTGCAACAACAACAACAACAAAATAAGCTTAAGTACCATATATATATATATATATATATATATATATATATATATATATATATATATATATATATAAAGTTAAGAAGTGTTATGTCTTTATATATGTGTATGTACAGGATTTACTTCCAAATTTATTAACCTATCATGATGGATTTTATAACATAGTTACTCTGCGTAAGGGGTGGTAATATGGACAATATTCAGTTTTATTTTGGTGCATGCAAAAAGTCTAAAAGAAGGAATGAGTTTTGTAAGAATTCAGACCCTCCGATTTGTATTTAATTTTAACAATAGATATTAGACATCAATAAATAAATATTCGACAAATTTCAGTTTTCTTTTTTTAGTATTTCAAAGAGTTTTTATGAGAGATATTATTGGCATAACCTCTCATTTAAAAATTAAGTTAATAAGATTTGCATTGAATTTGATGCAAATTCATTAGGTACTAATTAAGCTAATTTCTCGGAATTTCAATTTCTCTTTTAGACATTTTAAGCTTAACTCTTAAATGTTAGACTATTTCTAGAATCACAACCATGTAATGGATTTTGATCACAGTTGGAATAATTATTCTAGACATAAGTTTTTGTATCAGTATTACTTGATTTTACTAGATGGAAGGGGACATAAAAGTAGTGCAAAACTTCTGTTTGGGGAATTAATATAACCAGTTTATTATATATATATATATATATATATATATATATATATATATATATATATATATATATATATATATATATATATATATGTATGTGTGTGTGGGGTGTATATGTATCGCTGCGTATGTATTCATGTATAATTATTTTCAAATGTAGCTACCTCTACATAAATAAGTATATCATTTCCTTTTAATCTACATCGGTTTTCTTCCTTTCTCCTCTTTCTCTCTCTGTGCCTTTCTTAGTCTCTATCTCTGTGCCTTTCTTAGTCTCTATCTCTGTCTCTGTCTGTCTCTATCTCCTATGAATCGTACGGTGAAGCCATTCTCTTCCGATGGTAATCTTTCCGTTTCTGTTTTTCTCCACACCCTTCCTACATGCGTATTTCGTTTCCCGCCATGCCGGCCCCTTTCTGCATCAAATGGGCCCTTTTCCCGCTTATTCTGAAGTGATGCCAACGCATCAACCAATGGTGATTCACGCTTCGATGATTGCAATTGATTCGCCCTGACGAACCGATCGTCGATACCATTCCAACTCCAATATCGATCGGACTCGTTCTTATCTTTCCCTACGATTCGATCATTGTTTCTGAAAATAACAATTTCAATCCGGTCCGCTCAACCATAAGAATAAATAATGGCACATAACATCGCTGAAATACTTCAACTTTATAACAAAAAAGTTTTCTTTCGGTTGTTAGGGATACATAATGATAATAATCTGCCACTCTATAATAAAGATCAACGTGTTTTTATTTATATATGTATGTTTGTACTAACGCTATTAAACCCGCGTGGCCCGTGTGGAGATATATTGCTGGTCGGAAGGTTTCTTATCTTGAGAGAAAATTTCAAAACAACATTTCCAATATGAGATCAAGTAATAAAAAAAACTGCCAGTGCGGTGGTGTGCTTGTTTATACTGTGTTTTAAACGTTTCTCTAAAATGGCAAATGACTTTAACGAATCGAAACGAATTCTTTTTTACTTTAATTATTCTAAATCTTAAAAAAAACAAAAATAATTACTTAAGTGTTAAAAACCTTTTAAAATATATTCTTCGCAAAAATATTCTTTGTTTAATTTTTATTTTTGTTTTACAAAACGAAGTAAATCTATTTCAAATAATGTATTTCGTTTTGTATGTTCTAGTGTATGTAAGTAATTGCATGGACCTTACTGATAACTGCCCCGAGTGACACCAGATAGAATCCAAGTGTGTCTTTAGATTCTTTATCTCTTATGTTAAACGTATTTGAATATTATGTTAAACGTATTTGAATACTATTTAAACGTATTTGAATATTATGTTAAACGTATTTGAATATTATGTTAAACATATTTGAATATTATGTTAAACGTATTTGAATATTATGTTAAACGTATTTGAATATTATTTAAACGTATTTGAATATTATGTTAAACGTATTTGAATATTATGTTAAACGTATTTGAATATTATGTTAAACGTATTTGAATATTATTTAAACGTATTTGAATATTATGTTAAACGTATTTGAATATTATGTTAGACATATTTGAATATTATGTTAAACGTATTTGAATATTATGTTAAACGTATTTGAATATTATGTTAAACGTATTTGAATATTATTTAAACGTATTTGAATATTATTTAAACATATTTGAATATTATGTTAAACGTATTTGAATATTATGTTAAACATATTTGAATATTATGTTAAACGTATTTGAATATTATGTTAAACGTATTTGAATATTATGTTAAACGTATTTGAATATTATGTTAAACGTATTTGAATATTATGTTAAACGTATTTGAATATTATTTTAAACGTATTTGAATATTATGTTTAACATATTTGAATATTATGTTAAACGTATTTGAATATTATGTTAAACATATTTGAATATTATGTTAAACATATTTGAATATTATGTTAAACATATTTGAATATTATGTTAAACATATTTGAATATTATGTTAAACGTATTTGAATATTATGTTAAACATATTTGAATATTATGTTAAACATATTTGAATATTATGTTAAGCGTATTTGAATATTATGTTAAACGTATTTGAATATTATTTAAACGTATTTGAATATTATGTTTACATATCGATTTCGATAACACACACACAAACGAAACATCAAACTTACACACACACGCATATATATATATATATATATATATATATATATATATATATATATATATATATATATATGTGTGTGTGTGTGTGTGTGTGTGTGTATATACTAAAAAACTAGTAATGCTGTATATGTGTTTAAATGCCCAATGGGGAATGTGTCTCCAACATCAACACATATATCGGTATGACAAGGACTAGTATCTCTCGTCGTCTTACATGTCACATCTTCTCCCCCATAGCTCTATTTGTCATGACAATCGGGTGTTGAAGCGGTTTCTTGTAGTTATTGAAAGAAAATAGCTTTGCCTTGCGGCATTAAAAGTTACCATCCATTTTTTACTCCAATCCACTAAAGATTGGAGGTAATTTTCTAAGGATTAATTGCTTCAGATATGTGCGCGTCGGTTTTGCACACATAACGAGAGTAGAGCGTGGTGTCGTCAACAAATAGTGCTATCTCAGTCTCAATGAAATCAGAGAGGTAATTTATGAAAATCAGGAACAATAGAGGTCCAAGGTTGGATCCCTGTGGTACACCAGCATTTACGTCATGTTGCTTAGATGAACGGTCATCGAGAACAACCTGGATCTTTCTTTTTGGTAGGAAGGATTTAATTATATTACATATTTGTCCAGTAATACCATATGCATGAAGTACTAGGAGAAGCCCTTCAGGCCACACCTTGTCAAAGGCTCTGGATATATTAATCACTACCGCCCTAGCTTCACTTGCCTTGTCCAGTGTATGATCTATGCATTCAGAGATGACCGTTAGGACATCTGCGGTTGATCGTGCTTGTCTAAATCCGTATTGATGATCAGAAAGAAGTTTAGCATAAACCAGATTCCCTACTACTGCTAGATTGATTAATGATTTAAAGATTTTAGCAAAGGTCGGGAGTAGACTGATTGGGCGGTAGTTTAAAGGATCAGTTCTATCACCAGAATTCTTGAAGGCTGGTACCACAGAGGCAATTTTCCAACAATCAGGGAAACAATATTCAGCAAGGCATTTGTTATAGACTTTGGAGAGGACAGGGTCCAGCTCAACAGAACATTTTTTTATTACTATTACTGGTATAAGATCAGGCCCACAGGCTTTGGAGGTGTCAGGGTTTTTTTATGATGTCTCTGACCTGAGATGGAGTGATGAACATGTTCTCAAGTGTGGCTTCAGTCCGCAATGGGAATTTACGGAGGGGTGGTTTGCTGAGTCCATAGTGTGCAGGTTCGAATTATTTCGATGGGGATTCGAGTAGAAAAGCTCAATGTAATTTAAACAGAGCATAAATAAAGTGTTCCCCTTTAAAATCTCTCTCTCTCTCTCTCTCTCTCTCTCTCTCTATATATATATATATATATATATATATATATATATATATATATATATATTAGTATGGAGAGTAGAAATTGGATTTAGGTTTTACTTTCGACAGCCTCATATTTCATGAACGATCTTTCTGACAAACGGGGAATAATTGCTGTTTTCTGGGACGAAATCTATTACTTATCGTTGGCTAGTTTTATACCTTGAATTAGTATTTTTTAGCTCATTACATCAAGTGGCTTTATGTCATGTCTGGGGCGATTTTCATTTATATATATATATATATATATTTCTTGAATGTGAGATGATATATATAATTATTTCCACAATCAGACAACGCCGCAGCCCACAACCTATGAAAAGAAACAAACCGGAAGTCCTAGACTCGAGTCTAGGACTTCCGGTTTGTTTCTTTTCATAGGTTGTGGGCTGCGGCGTTGTCTGATTGTGGAAATAATTATATATATATATATATATATATAAACGTATGCACTTTATAACGGTCACGCACAAGTTAGCGAGTATCACACATTTTTTCTAAGCCCTTAGAGAAAATCATTTCAAGTTGTGAGATGAAGCGAGAAAGCTTACCCCGCCGCCTGAAATGAATTCACAAAAAAATATTTCACTCTATAATACAAGTTAACAACGGGTGTGTGTTTTTCTTTAAGTCAACAGAAATTACAACAATACTTAATGCATGACAAATTAAATTGCTGATATTTCTATGTATTTTTATAAATAATTTTGTAATATATTTAGATTATTAGCGAGTGGAAATACTGGCAAAGCATAAACATTTTCCGTGATTATTGAAAGAAGATGTACTGTAGTCTGCATAATAATCAAGGAATGCGCGAGAGCGCTCTATCTCCTAATAGACTACACGAATGGCCTATGCTGAAAATCTCATTTTTTGATCAATCATAACTCAAAAATCAATAAACCAAATTAGTTAAAAC
Source organism: Sepiola atlantica (assembly GCA_963556195.1). Classification (NCBI taxonomy): domain Eukaryota; kingdom Metazoa; phylum Mollusca; class Cephalopoda; order Sepiida; family Sepiolidae; genus Sepiola; species Sepiola atlantica. The sequence continues at coordinate 54,693,500 of OY744534.1, read as the reverse complement.
TTTGCACATTTTTATTTGATAGGTTCTATAAGTGTGTAGAATTTTAGCATCATTAGTCAAGGCAACCCAGAGATCCAGAAAGTTCAATCATGAAATCATGTTATCTGTACGCACATACGTACTACGTATGTGCCATCCTGTATCACTACAGTATAAATCCCTATGCATGAGTGTATGAAGTGTGTGAGGTGCGCTGAAGAAAAATTCCTACCAGTAAAATACATAGCCCTGTTGTTCTCGCATACCCTTAATGACAATAAAAGTGTAAATATTTAGGAATTTCCTTGCTTTTGTACATTTAGTGTATATGAATTTGCATCTTAACTCTATTAAGGGCATATGATTTCAGTATACTGGCATTTTTCATTGAATACACTTATAGCTTGTGTGTAGTTATACTAATATTAACTAATAGTAAGTTGTTGTTCGTGTAAAAACAATTAGATGCTACCCATTTTACAATGAATTGTTCCAAAATCAAATATAATGTCGTAAATAGAATCCTGTACTGTTTGTTGATTTGAATCGTTTTGAAAATCCTTTTTTGCATTCATGTTTGTTTTGTTTATTGCTATACGTCTAAATGTTACAATTTTAAATAATTAAATATTAAAAGTGATATTCGTTTAATTTATTGGTTAAAGGATTATTATACAGTTTACGGAATGGGGTTGAAATAATAACGTTATTATTTAGAAAAAACACTCTTAACATGAGGAGTGGGCGATTTATTAACTATTCTCTACGTTCAACTAAAAATTTAATAAACAAAATGATACCGTGAAAATTGAATATAACTTGAGAATCCTATCTAAAAAATAGCCATGTCCGTAAACTGCATAAGCACCGGAAAAGGTTTTATCTGACAATGATAATACATTTTACAGAAGAAGAGGGGGCAATTATTTCTTAATATTATTAACCTTGACAGATTATTATTTCAAGAGAAATATTATTATTATTACGCTTTACACATGAACCCGCGGTACAACGCATAAAGTGCTAAATTACAATCAGTGCAAAATGAGAGTCTTCTGGTGGGTGCAGATTTAATAGTTCGTACAGGCGATACTATTATATGAAAACATACTTAAGACTTCTATAATGCCATGGCTGTTAAAATGAGAACAATCTACCCTACTAAATGGTTCAATTATAAATTCAGTACATATTCCCGAGTTCGACATAACGATTCCCGAGTTCGACAAACGCACCTAGATAAAGCTAGAGGTTACATAGAAAACAACGTTGTAAATACACAATCCATGATTAGGACAATCACAGTGGCTAAGTGGACCGAGGACCTGGGTGAACCGGGTTCGAATCAAGATCGTTCTACAGAAACACTTTCATCAAAACCCACACCTGACCGTGTATCTGGTCTGTCCTCGATCGGCGATGAAAGCAGCTTTTCTTTTTTATTTTCCCAATCCACATTGACCTTTTTGAGGAGTTAGATGTTCCTAACATAAAAAAATGATCTAGTGGCTACCTCTGCCCTCGCGGATAGGCAAGCAAGTAGGGATGTGGTAGCTCCTGTAGACAGTAATGGAGATTTCAAAATCTTCATAATATATTAAAATATTAACATCTTAACAGAGAAATCTATAAAATTTGGTGCATAAATATCTCTAGATATAAAGCTCAATGGATGTGTGTATGTGTGTGTCATTGATTTACGCTTTCTCGATAGAAAGAAAGGTTAGAAAATCTACATACAATTTAAAAGTCTATTCTCATGGAAGATCTACTGTGAAAGACAATGTAAGTATTCATGAATCTCTAAGTTCAAACCTCAGGGTTCTATTAGGGTATTACCCCTCTTAAAACTTCAAATATATCCTATTTTTATGAAATTTAAATCTTATGAATATAATTTTGCGGGGAAAACAATGGAAATGGTCCCAAATCTTTAAGTGCCTTTTCTAACCAATGGAGCTATTGGGCCGAACCTTTTTTAAAACTTTAAATATATTCTATAATTTATATCATATGTATAAAATTCTCCGACGAAAACAATATAAACGGTGCCGAATATCTACGTTACTCTCTATGTACCGAATATCTACGTTACTCTCTATGTACCGAATCTCTACGTTACTCTCTATGTACCGAATCTCTACGTTACTCTCTATGTACCGAATATCTACGTTACTCTCTATGTACCGAATATCTACGTTACTCTCTATGTACCGAATAGCTACGTTACTCTCTATGTATCGAATCTCTACGTTACTCTCTATGTACCGAATCTCTACGTTACTCTCTATGTACCGAATCTCTACGTTACTCTCTATGTACCGAATCTCTACGTTACTCTCTATGTACCGAATCTCTACGTTACTCTCTATGTACCGAATCTCTACGTTACTCTCTATGTACCGAATATCTACGTTACTCTCTATGTACCGAATATCTACGTTACTCTCTATGTACCGAATCTCTATGTTGCTCTCTATGTACCGAATCTCTACGTTACTCTCTATGTACCGAATATCTACGTTACTCTCTATGTACCGAATATCTACGTTACTCTCTATGTACCGAATATCTACGTTACTCTCTATGTACCGAATATCTACGTTACTCTCTATGTACCGAATATCTACGTTACTCTCTATGTACCGAATATCTACGTTACTCTCTATGTACCGAATATCTACGTTACTCTCTATGTACCGAATCTCTACGTTGCTCTCTATGTACCGAATATCTACGTTACTCTCTATGTACCGAATATCTACGTTACTCTCTATGTACCGAATATCTACGTTACTCTCTGTGTACCGAATATCTACGTTACTCTCTATGTACCGAATATCTACGTTACTCTCTATGTACCGAATATCTACGTTACTCTCTATGTACCGAATATCTACGTTACTCTCTATGTACCGAATATCTACGTTACTCTCTATGTACCGAATCTCTACGTTACTCTCTGTGTACCGAATATCTACGTTACTCTCTATGTACCGAATCTCTACGTTACTCTCTATGTACCGAATCTCTACGTTACTCTCTATGTACCGAATCTCTACGTTACTCTCTATGTACCGAATATCTACGTTACTCTCTATGTACCGAATATCTACAGGCTCCAAACTCTAATTGATCCATGGGGAAAGAACCCCTTCAAATTTTAAATTGGTATATGCGATTTTTCTTTATGACTTTTATTTTAAAAGTCGGCTGCACCAATAACGGAATTGTTTAGTTTGGTTAGTATCAGACTAAAAAACGTCAAGGAGTGTGGTTTCGATGCTACCCCCAGTTTTTTTTTTAAATAGATCAAATATATTTTTCCTTTATTGTTTAATAAAATAAAATATAAGTGAATATTTCTTTTGTATATTAAGTAACGCATCTCCGTCTGTCTCTCTGCCCCTCTCCTTTTCTCTCTTGCTCAGTCTCTCTCCCCCTCTCTCTCTCTCTCTCTCTCTCTCTCTCTCTCTCTCTGCTAGATTATATATTATAACATTCGTAGTTGGAGGGCCTCTGTCTAATTGGATAGTGACTCGGCGTGGATTAAAAAATATATATATAATCTTTAAAAAATAACGGATACCGTGGGCTAATAGATATTTCTTGAAATTCTACAATTAGTATAGAAAAGAAAACTGCTAGCAATTCGTTTGAAGAGCAAATTAGTTCAGACCTCTACCTGGTCATGATTGACGGAACGAGAACAATCTACCCTGTTAATTAAATAAAGGGTTACGTTCGAAATTCCGTACAGATTCGAGATAAAAATTCCCAAGTTCGACAAAACCCATCTTTAGAAGGTCGGAGGTTCCATTGGCTGAAACGCAAGAATTACATCTAAGATAAAGGCTGTACTCCGAATATTCAAAATAATACAGAACCTATGACGTTTCTCGCCCTCTTGCAAACAAAATAGCCTTATTTCATAATACATAACTAGCCATGACAATAGGGGTATATGCGTAGAATATGAAATATAATCCTTATTAAGTGACGGATAGGCTAGGCTAATATCTATGCATTGGAAATTCTACAATTTTTATAGAAGGAAAACTACTAGAAATTTGTTTGGACAGCATCCAAGATCGGTTAAAAGAAAAATGCGTTTTCGCTTTTAAGATCTTCATTTTATATGAAGATCTTAATAGTTGTAAATAAAAATGTCAATTTGGTACATAAATATATTAATAATAAAAATCCTTATTTACTTTTCCT
>OY744534.1:54674300-54686800 GCA_963556195.1 Sepiola atlantica | reverse complement strand
AATAATTGCAATAATAATAATAATAATAATAATATATGTAATAATAATAATTATAATCATTATACTGATAATAATAATAATAATAATAATAATAATAATAATAATAATAATAATAATAATAATAATAATAATAATAATAATAATAATAATAATGATAATAATGTATGTAAAATAATAATTGTAATTAATTTATTGTTTTATTTTTGCCACTCTTCATGATCTTACATATGTAATAATAATAATAATAATAATAATAATAATAATAATAATAATAATAATAATAATAATGATAATAATAATTGCAATAATAATTATAATAATAATCATAATAATATATGTAATAATAATAATAACTATGATAATTATAATCATAATAATAATAATAATAATAATGTATGTAAAATAATAATTGTAATAATAATAATAATAACAATTGTAAATCATAATAATACATGTAATAATAATCATAATAATAATTATAATAATAATAAAAATAATAACAATGTATGTAATGATGATAATACTTACAATAATAATAATAATTGTAATCATATGTAATAATAATAATATATGTAATAGTAATAATTTATGTAATAATAATGTATGTAATATTGATAATAATAATAATAATTGTAATCATAATTATATATGTAATAATAATCATAATAATAATACCAATAACTATGATAATCATAATAATAATGATAATAAAAGTGTAAATAAAAATAGCAATCATAATAATAATCATACTATTAATAATAATCCTAATAACAATAACCATGATAATAAACATTATTATCATTATCATGATCATTATTATTTTGATTAGTATTACTACAATTATTATAATATACGTATAAACGACAGAAGGTTTAAAATGACTTGTAACTAGAAGATTATATGGATGACACAAAGAAAGCCAAATAAATAGCTAACCTACAACGCAGGAAGGCTGACAACCATTGCAAAAGCACTGCCAAAAAGTAACAAGGGAAGGAGCAGTGAAACTAGAAACAAAATAGAGAGAAAATGGGAAGTGAAAAACATACATAGATTGGTCATATAAGTCTAACCAGAAAAAAAGCGCACGTAATGACCTGGATATATCTACGAAAATAAGACTTGGATAGAGAAACGCAATGGCTAGTGACAGCTGTACAGAGCAACGCGATTAAAACGAATTATATCAAAGCCAAAATAGACAAAAGCGTGACATGCAGTAAATGTAGACACAGGCAAAACGGTAAATCAGAAAATAATAGTCGTGAATAGTCAAAAAAGTAAATAAAAACGAAGAGATAGAGAACCAAATAGACCTCCATTATATATATGCAGAAGGCCCTGGAACTTAGAGTAGACGTATTGCGACTAAAATTCCAGAGAAGAACGACGATCGTTGCGAGCGACATTCAATGATGAAACAGCTGTTGTAAAAATGTAAAATGATTTGCAACCGTTACTAAAAAGGAGGAGAGAGCTGAAAGTGTTGAGAGTCCTTTTTTACTCAGACTATAGTTATCATTAATGTTATTGTCAGTGAACAATCACTGATAATAATTTGTGTGAAAGTTGATAGTTAGTAAATAAAATTAATTATAATTTGCCACAGAATTGAAGTAAATACACGGAACTTGCCAGAGAATTGGAGCAAATACACGGAACTTGACAAAGAATTTAAGCAAATATAATGAACTTGCAAGAGCGTTAAAGAAGCTATGAAGTATGCAGAAAGTCAATATAATACAAATAATCGTAGAAGCACTAAGAACAATCCCGAAAAACCTGGAACAAGACTGGGAGAAATTGGAATCAAAGGGAAGAGTGAGACCATACAACGGATGACAATGATGAAAACAGCTGAAATCTTAAGGAACATCCTTTAATGCGGAAACCAACCCACATAAGCTACGAAGAATAATCAGTCACATGCAAATTGCAATAAGAAGAAAACAAAAATACAAAAAGAACACCACCACAAAAACCTATGGACAGAAACTGCAAGAAATTTAATAAAATACCCCCCCCCCCCCCCGGAAAACTGATAACACCAGCCGAGACTGATACCACACAAAATAGTCGTAGGGATAGAAAGGCCGATGAAGAAGAGCACTAAGCAGACCTCCACTGGAAAAGTGCAAGAATGTAGTAGGACCTTGGGGAGTCCAATGGTTGTTGCAAGCGAAAAATCGATAGTAATCGTCTATTGTGATAACGCAAAGTCATTTGAAACCGTTGTCGAAATAGGTTGAGAGAACTGGAAATCTGGGGAGATGTGTTGTCACTCAGACTGCGGGGAACACTACCGGTGATTATCAGTGAACAATCACTGATGATGACCTGTGTGAGAACAAGTAGGTACAAATAATAATAATAATAATAATAATAATAATAATAATAATAATAATAATAATAATAATAATAATAATAATAATAATAATAATACGCGTGGATGATACGATAAACACACTAGAAAAAGGCATAACCCAAAATATAGAGAAGTTGATTACGCTGCAAGAGTACTATCAAAATGAACAATGAAACTGGAAACAAAAAGGCGAGAAAAGAAAATGGACGATTTAATCGACTGACCAAAAAATGTCTCACGAAAAACCTCATCATTGCTACAAAATAGACACCCTGCAGTAATGGTTAGGCTACTGACAGCTGGACAAAACAACACATTCAGAACGAACTATATATAAAAACCCAGGAAAAGAATAAATATGGACTCTGTAGACAAAGAGAGACGGCAAATGTTTAAGAATAATTGAACGCAGTAAACTGTCTAAGATGCACACAAGAAAGCATTCACGACTGTGTTGGAAAAGCATGCCAACGTCTACATTTAAAACATACAGACAAATAGTAGCGACAACTAACGAAGACAGTATTGGAAAATGAAAATCATTAAATTCTCTGGAACAAGGACGTATAATCGGACAAACTCACACAAACAAAAATATGGAATAAGATATGAATCAAGGAAAGAAATCGTTCAGGAGATCTCAAGGTTAAGTGAGAATGGATCAAAAGCGGTGGGTGCGCAGGGTAGTTGAGTAAAGCTAACTTTCTGTGGTTAATGATGTCTCAAATATTCCATTTCTTCCCTCTATATTCTCTCTCTCTCTTTCTCTCTCTCTCTCTCTCTCTCTCTCTCTCTCTCTATATATATATATATATATATATATATATATATATATGTGTGTGTGTGTGTGTGGCGTCAATCGTGTCTACTGCTTGGGTCCATAATATGGATAACGTACCCTTATACACCTAGGCATCTTCCCAGTAAGTATGAAAAGGACTGATCACGTGTTTCCTCCGTTTCTTTGTCTATACCGAGTCAGTTGTTTATTTCCTTACGTCATCATAGAGATCAATCGCTTTCTTCTAAGACATCCTTTGTTCGAGTCTCCTAAGTATGACACAGAACTAATCATCATATTACAGAATTCGCACCGTGTTTTCGTATTCAGTGACTCGAATTAAAACGGTTGATATACCGTAAAATAATCACAAATATAACCAAATGTAACGTGATTGAATTTTCTAAAAGGCTAAATTCTTAGTGTGACTAAAGTTCTACTGTTTGGTGTTAACCTTCCAATGTCGTATATATTTCTCTAACAAAACAGTGAAGACACCAGAAGATCCTTTTTTTTATTAATACGACGGGATTGTTCTCCAGGTGAAGAGTAGTGAATGATTGTGTGTATTGATTGCCTTTTCTAGTCGTTGGATGTTTGGGAAAATTACAAATGCTGGCCCCTATGATTCCAGGAACAAACAGCTGGTTTTCTTATGAATAATAATCACGCGATGTAGTGTGAACACGCAGAGCAGTGATGAAGAGGATAAGATGTAGTGATACTATCAGAACTACAGATGGATATCGGAACCCAGATAGATGAGAAGATCACAGAACTATGACAATCTGAAGAATGATGCATCTGTAGTGATGGGGTTGGGGGAGATGCAGCATTCTTATGCCTTTATTACTTTCCATGAAAAACGTATTGATATAATAATTTCAATTTAAATTATCCTTCATTATTACTCAATATACGTAAATGACAAATTGAAGCATATGTCACCATGCGAAAATTCTACAGCAAGCCCTACTCTCAACAATGATTCACCGCGAAATGTGCACCTGCTAATGCTCAGAGGCAGCAAGCATTCCGACAATTCGGCCGACATGAGTCAACTATGAATTGACAAAAACTTATAGAGTCAAGTAAAAATCGTAAAGTTGTGATAGGTGTAGCAAAGAGAAGGTATACAAAGATGACCAGACAACGCATTCAGTCGCAGAAACTCGGTACTCCTCGTGAAAATCTACAATCGTCTGGTGAACAATGGACAATCAACAATTCTCCCACTATCAAACTACAATCATGTCGTGTGCACAGCAACTGATAATGCTGGAAAACTTGCCCAGCGTTTCATCTTAAACTCCACATTTGACTCCGCAACCCACTCCCTCCCACAGTTCCCATTGCGGGCTTAACGCACACATGATGACCTGCCATCACCCCATCTCATGTCACGAACATCATAAGAAACTTTGACACGTTCAAAGCATGTAGGTCTGATCTTTTACCAGTGATACTAATAAAGAAATGCTCTGCTGAACTAGTCCCTGTCCTTTCCAAACTCTATAACAAATGCCTTGCTGAATATTGCTTACCCTGATAGATGGAAAATTGGCACTGTGGTACCAGTCTTCAATAATTCTGGAAATAGAACTGACCCTCAGAATTATTGTTCCCTCCGTCTACTCCCGCTCTTCGCTAAAATCTTTGAATCCTTAATCAATCTACTGATAGTCCGTCACTTCGCTAATCATAAACTTCTTTCTGATCATCAGTATGGATTTAGGCAAGCACGGTATACTGCGGATATTCTAACGGTCATCTCTGAATGCATATACCATACACTGGACAAAGCATCTGAATATAGGGCGGTAGCGCTTGCTATATCCATAGTCTTTGACAGGGTCTGACATAAAGGGTTTCTCATAAAAAAAGTAATTCATATGATATTACTGGACGAATATTTAATATAATTAGATCTTTCTTATCCCAAAGTACATATCGAGGTTGTCATCCATGATTGTTCATGGAAACAATATGACATAAATGCAGGTGTACACCATGGCTCGATCCTTGCACTTTTAATGTTCCTGATTTTCATAATCGGCCCCCCTGATGACAGTGTGTTTGAAATGGGTATATTTGCTGACGCAACCACGTTCTACTCTCGTCATGTGGGTAAAACCGACGTGCACATATCGAACGCATCCACTGGTCTCTTCCTCTTAGACAAGGTCCAAAAAGAGTCGCTAATCTAATAGGTCCCACCAAGCTCCAACGCCTGTCCCATTGCGGTAATATTGCATCCTTGTGACTGTTTTACAAGTACTTCAATCGAATGTGATCCGATGAACTTGCTGGGCTGGTGTCCCCTCGACGTAAATACACTCGATCAACCCGACAATCAGCTAAATCACATCCATCTATTCACTGTGAAGGTCCCCATATGCCGAAAAGCCTTCTACTCCAATAGCTAATTTCCTTCGTGTTGCCGGCCTTTGGAACTCACTCCATACTCTATTTTTCTCCAACTATACCGACATCTAGAAATTTAAAACTAATGTGATCGATCATCTCGTTGCAAAGCTCCCAATTTAGGATGACCCCACAAACGTTCACCCTAATTCTCAGTAGGCCTACCGTGACAGCTTGCTTCGTTTAGGGATAACTATGTTAAAAAAAGATAGGGCAAACAAGGAACGGTTCTGAATTGTACGACAAATTCAGTAACAAGAAAGGTGTCAGTGATATTCCTCCTCCTCTCTCTCTCTATCTATCTATCTATCTATCTCTCTCTATCTCTCTATCACTCTCAACTTCTCCAAGAAGAACGTATATGCAGATAAATTTTATATAAAAACTATATTTATTTATAATGAAACTGTCGTTGTTTATTTTAATCAACCAATGTAAACGATAAAGGCAGGGAATGTACTAGGGTGAATACAGATAATATCAATTCTCCGAGTACCTCATTCTCTTCATATCCTTTTCTTAAAATAACCTACATGTATATTAAATAAAATAAAACATCTACTTATTTAAAATGTTAATATTCGTCCCTTCTTTTAATATATCAACGTAAACGAAAAGGATAATTCCGTTAAAATCACACTTGCTTTTTTTCTCTCTTTCTCTTCATTTCTAAGAAGAATGTATCTGTATATAGATTTAATATAAGAACTATAGTATTTATAAACAAAATGTCGTCGCTTATTTTAATCAACAAAGACAAGGACTGTACAAAGGTAAAAAAAACTAATCTAAAATCAACCTATGTTCTGGGTACGTCATGTTTTTTTTTTATCACGTTTTCTTAGAAGAACGTATATGTATATAAATCAAAATTAAACCTTTACTCATTTAAAATGTTAATAATCGCCCCCCTTTATTTTTATACAAAACATAAACAAAAATGGTTATTCCATTAACATCTAACTCTCGTGTTTTCTCTTTCTTTCTTTATTTCCAAAAAAAACGTATATGTAAATAAAATTTAAATAAAATCTATATTTATTTAAAATGAAAATGTTCTCCCGAATTCTAATCAACAAAGGTAAACGATAAATACAGTTATGATAAGAATAAATGTTTAAATAGAACGACAAATCCAGAAACAGCCAAAGTAAAGATGCAGTCTATCACTCTCTTACTCTTTTGTCCCAAGTAAAACGTAGCTGTATATGAATCACCTGGCACAGCCTCCTGCACAGGAAAGTAACCGCTGTCCTGTCTCGTCTTGTCCTTTGGGAATTGATCACACCAAGGGACTTGATCACACCTGTCTGTCGGTCAACCTATGATCACACCGGTCTGTCGGTTCATCCTTATGTCGGTCTCGTCTTGCCCTTTGGGGCTTGATCACACCGGTCTGTCGGGTGTTCTGCCCTGTGCAGTCCTAGGAGGTGCCGTGGTGCGGCTGTTCTGTCCTGTGCAGTTCTAGGAGGTCCACCTTCCCAGGCTTCGCCTCCCCTCTTTGGGGAGGAGTAAGTTTATTGCTTACTGCCTGAGGCGCCCCTACCGGGGAATGCCGACGGGGCTGCCCAGGCAATTTTTAAATGGCCAGAGTGCTCACTTTCTCGGGCGCTGGCTTTTCAAACCCCACTTTCCCGACCCGACCTTGGGTCGCATCTTACTTGTGGGAGTAAGATAATTGGCCTTGAGCCTAACTCCTGGAGAGGAGTAAATAAATATACGTATTTAATCAACCAACGTAAATAACACGATCGGTTAGGAAAATAAATAAATTAAAGATAGTAATAAGCTATGGTTTGAAGAGATGAAAACAAAAACTCGAACACTTGACAAACAACGAAGCACCTTTCTCCGAGATATGGCTGTTTTACAGTATGTTATTTTTATATTAGGTCACCACTCGCGGATAAGGGTGAATAAAACGGAATGAGTATTAGCCAAAACATGAAAAAGACTCAGGAAGTACTAACATTGAGCTAAGGCAGGGGTGGGCAACCTTTTCAGAGTGAGAGCCAGATGAGACATTTAGAAGGAGATCGCGGGCCGAAGTGAAACACGAAATCTCAGAATTACTATATTTTGTTTTCATGAATAAATTGTACAAAAATTGCATTGAACACTCTACAAATCTGATATTTTTTCTCAAGAGACTTCTGTGTGTGATGTTATAAAAGGCGCCGATGAAGAGCCATTATGGAATCATAAAAATAATAACGGGGGAAGTAGCAAGTTGATCCAGCATTCGTTTTGACACACTTCACATAAGTTCTCTGTGTTATGCCCTTTCCTCGTCTCTCGTTTCCTCTTTGCTTCTCCCTTTCTCTTTTTCTATTTTTATCTCAGGTCAAGGATTTGAAATTAATAGTTAAAGAAAAATGAAATATACATGCATCATCGCTCGCTGATATTTATACATTTTTATCCCACTGTAAATCTTAATTGAAACCTACTTTTAGGTCTATGTCACAAAATGATATGAGTTTTACTGGGAGGTCCGCAGTCCGGATTGCAATAATAAAGCATAGCAGGGTGGCGGGCCGGGCGCTAAGTCTCCGCGGGTCGGATGTGGCCCATGGACCGGAAGTTGCCCGTCCTTGAGCTAAGGTATGAATTGCCTTTGATTACTTATTGGACGGTTAGGACAATAATCTGTTAGCATCGGCTTTGAACACGACCAAGTTTAAATCGGCAGGAAAGCAGTCCGCGGTAATGTTTCCACAACGATGCAACCCTTGCAAAGGAGCTCTGCTCAAGAATATTCCACCTAGCGCTTGGAACATGGAGAGAGAGAAGGGTAACAATACGAGTTTTTACTGTGAATGTCTTACAAGCAGGAAGAAGATATTGGAGCTCGGTCGAGCACTTTCGATGGAAATAACGCTAGCATAGAGAGAGCCTAGCAACGTATCTTCTGTAAAAAAAAGGGATGTAGGAAGGAGCAGACACAATCTCATACTATATTTCGTAGTCAATTTTGTACTCTGTCAAGTCAGAGAGTGTTTACTCTGGCACTTCCTGGGGTGTCGCAACAGTATTTTATCGTAGGGCGTACCTGACTCTTATATAGGTAGTAGATTGCATCTAAAGCCACGCACTTACTGAAGCGGTACAATGAATCAACCAGGGGTATTTTTACCCCACCTAATAGACCAGTATCGTCCGGGGCCTTTGGGTCTGGATTTACGCCGGTCTATTGGGGGTTGTTGGTCCTGTGCAGTTCTAGGTGGTGCACCCTCCCAGGATTTGCCTCCCCTCTTTGAGGAGGAGTAAGTTTATTGCTTACTGTCTGAGGCGCCCTACCGGGAATGTCGACGGGGCTGCCCAGGCAATTTTTAAATGGCCAGAATACTCACCTCGAGCCCTGGCTTATCTAATCCCACTTTCCCGACCTTGTGTCACATCTTGCCTTGTGGGAGGTAGATAAATATAACAATGATCTAGCCATTTCACCAGCGATCCTAGCAACAAACTGGATATACGTTTTCCATTTTAGGTTAATCCTAACAGCTTATCTAACCGAGGGCCTTCTTCAAGGAAATAACACTTCATTTCAACTGAGGTGAAGTAAGGATCCGGGACTCGGTAGTCAATATATGGTATAACACATGTAATTCCATACAAACTCTAATCTATTATATTAAGAGGATGTTGGGGCCGCAAAACAATCCCTATTTGCTTAGATAAGCCTGAAGGCCACAGCACGACAGTTCAGGTTTGAGGACTTAATTTCTTACTAATAATATGACTAATGATCCTACAATATTCTAGTCCCGAGCACGCGGAATATGTTGACGTTATATTTATGTTGATATTTATTAACTCTCGTCTCTTAAGGCACTTCCTATATTTTTGTAAGGAGAGGGGGTATATATCGTGTAGATAGAGGGGATGTTTTTTTTTTGCACAACTCCCTGACCGTCGAAATACGATGGGTACTCCCACATTAAAACTACATTGTGTCGCCGCCTACCTGTGTGGGGCGCTTAGTAAATACTACACAGCGAGCAGACGAATCAGGTGATAAAAAAATATTGTTACCGTCGGGGTGTGGCGCAGTCGGGGTAGGTTATGACTTGATGTCTTCAGGCTAGTTCTTCAAACGTAAAAACAATTTCTCTACCAAAATTAGCATTGCCATTCCCCGTTGCCTCTGGGGTTGTAGGATCTGCCACGCCCCTAACAAGGAACAAATTTATCCTCGAAGAATAAGAAACATGGAAAAAAACAAAAACGGGGATTCTTAAGATGCGTCCAATTAATCTGAACGTTTAGCTATGAAAATGATACTTCAACATTAAGCGTGACAGACCAACGAAAATATAATGTTAACCTTGAGCGTGACAGACAAACAGGAATGTAATGTTTACCTTAAGCGTGATAGAGTAGTTCTGATCTTTGTAGAAATATAAGCTTCACACATCAACAAAAATATATGTAAAAGATAAGCGTGACAGACCATTATTAGAAATATAAGCATGACAGACAATTATTAGAAATATAAGCGTGACAGATCCACGAAAAAGATATCTAAAAAATAACTCTGACAGACTAATAAAAGTGTTTGTTTAATGTAAAGCGTTACATTTGATTTGAAAATTGAGCGTGACAAACCAGAGAACGTACTAATTTTACCGAAATCGTTACAGACCAAAAAGCAGTACGTTTCAAACTTAAACGTGACAAACCAGAGAACGTACTAATTTTACCGAAATCGTTACAGACCAAAAAGCAGTACGTTTCAAACTTAAACGTGACAAACCAGAGAACGTACTTATTTAAACGAAATCGTTACAGACCAAAAAGCAGTACGTTTCAAACTAAAACTTGACAAACCAGAGAACGTACTAATTTAAACGAAATCGTTACAGACCAAAAAGCAGTACGTTTCAAACTTAAACGTGACAAACCAGAGAACGTACTAATTTAAACGAAATCGTTACAGACCAAACAGGAGTACGTTTCAAACTTAAACGTGACAAACCAGAGAACGTACTAATTTAAACGAAATCGTTACAGACCAAAAATCAGTACGTTTCAAACTTAAACGTGACAAACCAGAGAACGTACTAATTTAAACGAAATCGTTACAGACCAAAAAGCAGTACGTTTCAAACATAAACGTGACAACCAGAGAACGTACTAATTTTACCGAAATTGTTACAGACCAAAAAGCAGTACGTTTCAAACTTAAACGTGACAAACCAAAGTACATATTATTTTAAACTTAATCGTTATAGACTAAAGAGCATTCTATTTTAAACGTAAGCTTGGCAGATCGAAAAACATACTATATAAACGTAAACACGACAGGGTAACAGAAATCATGTTTAAATTTATCTTTGACAAAGCGACACACTATATTACGCGTGACAGAACGACCGAGGAACAGCGCTTCTTATAGAGATGATTGGACGCATGTCAATTAAGACGCGCCCATTATGATTACGTGCGTGTTTACCTATGAAAATACTATTTGAAGCCGACGTGATAGCGCGATCGACTTACAATGCCTATAATTGAAATGCAAGGACGCATATTAACAATATTAAAATACAGCTTGAAGGCATTTCCTTTTTAGGTTTATAAAGGAAGAAACCTCCAAAAATGGAATCAGAAGAAAATTTAGAAAAAATAATTTTTCTTTGATCTTTGACTCGATTTGTTTGATTTTTAATGAAATGAAATAATTACAAACATTTAATGAGAAGGTATTTTTTTCTCACAAATATGTATAATTTATTTTTCATTATATATATATATATATATATATATATATATATATATATATATATATATATATATATATATATATATATGTATATATATATATAAATTTATTTATTTATTTTGGTACAGAAAAATTAGTAAAATATTCGTACCGTCGGTTACAAGCACAGAAGGACGTAGCCACACGGCTCTCTTCAGCTTCTGTTGTCATCTCTGTAATAACGACAGAAGCTGAAGAGAGCCGGATGGCTAAGTCCTTCTGTGCTTTAAACAGACGGTACGAATGTTGTACTAATTTTTCTGTACCAAAATAAATAAATATTACGCTCTTAATGTTTAATTTTTAATTTTAATTCTCAATTAATCGAGCACTATTTTGGGAGTTTATTGCTATATTACAAAGAGGTTATATATATATATATATATATATATATATATATATATATATAGATAGATAGGTAGGTAGATAGATAGATACATATATATAGATACATATTTATATATATATGTATATATATATATATATATATATATATATATATATATATATATATATATATATATATAAGTGTGTGCGAGTATGTATATATGCATGCATAGGATCCAAACTTGACAAAGTACATACTAATTAAAAGATACATAGATGAAAGGTGAAAAGTAAATCAACTCAAATATATACCAATAAATGCTGTATTAAAAATCAGCTTCATGGTTTGTACTTTGGGTCAAGAAGAGCTAGTATATACATATATACATATATATATATATATATATATATATATATATATATATATATATATATATATATATATATGTATATGTATATATATATATGTATATATATATGTATATGTATATATATATATATATGTATATATATATGTATATATATATGTATATATATATGTGTATATATATATGTATATATATATATATATATATATATATATATATATATATATATATTATTTGTCGCTCCTTGAAAGTAGAGCACTGTAATTGGTAGTATTAACACAGCATGGCGTCACTTACTTATAATGCATCATTCCTTCCCTTAATAGAAGTAGAATGCCTCGACGTCAAAGCCGCCGTTAAAGTGTTAAAATTATCATAGTTTATTCGCTGTTTACAATTGGCCCAGCGATTAGCGACGTCGGACTGGAGTTGAAAAATACTTGAGGTCCGGGGTTTCGAATCGCATGA
>OY744534.1:54659300-54669300 GCA_963556195.1 Sepiola atlantica | reverse complement strand
TATATACACACACACACACACGTTTCGGTATACAATGGACCTTCTTCAGAATTCAGCAAAACCCAGTAGAAAAAGAAGTGTTTTTTTTTATATCGCAAAGGCATAAAACATGCATACGATGAAAGATAATTGACACGAAAGAAAAAAAAGAAAGAAAAAGAGAAGTACGATTCGGAAAGGAATGGAGAAGTATTTTTCTTGTGCCCTCCTAGACAATCTTAAAATGTACTTTTCTTTAAATGTTAAATCTGTTAAATGTTAAATTTGTTGTTTAAAAATGAAAATGGATGTTTAGCGATTAGGCAAGTAGATAATGCTTGCTTATCTAAAATAGGAAATCAAATTTAAATATTTCTTATACTTCCCCGCCTTACTCTGTGACTGGTCATAAATGATTGGGATTCGTGGCTGTGTTTTATTCTAATTATCTCAAAACGATTGGCTACAGTGATCTGTTCGCTATTTGCGGGTAAAATTATTTTGCTTGCGGACATGATTGTAAGCAAGTCACATGACTTGTTCTTTTTATAATTTCGTTTTTTTATATATTGGAGTCCTTAATGAGATAGTTTTTTATATATAATCTTGAGGTGGGTTTGTTTTTACTCACTTTTTTTCGTTAAAGCTATGTTAAATAAAAAGTTTACACATTGATTAGAGAGAGAGATAGAGAAGGAATAAGATGAGAGTAAGAGAGACTGAGGTGTGAAGAGACAGCGAAAAATTTAATTCTTCTATTTTCGTATCCCTGACTCCGGGTAATACCGAGTAACCCTGTGATTGTAAAAGAAATGATAAATCTTGTTATTCTTTAGATATATTTAATTTCAGTATTGGACCGCGGGATATTTTGTTTTTAGTTAAGCCGGTGTTTACTTTCTTAAGGCGATTATTATACCAAACAACGCGAGTGTGCAAGCGAAGAGGAGGAAAGGGTCTCCCTGCAGCTAAACAATGCGATCAACAAATAGCAATGCTAATAGCAAAATACAAAATGGCGGATATGAATTTTTATGTAAAAAAATTAAGGCAAATTAAATTCGATAGAATTTTTCATTACTATTAAAGCATCTCAGATGGAATTAAAATGACTTCGTGAATAAAGTCGTTAGAGAAAGAGAGGGGATAGAAAGGTGGAAAAAGAGAGAAAAAGTGAACAAGAGATTCTGTTCGTTCAAGTGCATACATCAGTAAGTAACTAAAAGTATTCCCGTTGCTTTCTAGCCTGAACAGCCGTAAGAAATGTTATATATTAAAACCTATTTGAACGTATATGTGTCTATTTCCTTTTGGCTAAGATCAAAGTGTAGTATCTGTTCCGATGGATACTACACCCCATGGACCGGTATTGTCTTGGCCTTCGGGGCTTGATATACGCCGGTGTATGGGTCTGTCCTGTGCAGTTCTAGGAGGTCTATCCTCCCAAGCTTCGCCTCCCCTCTTTGGGGAGGTGTAAGTTTATTGCTTACTGCCTGAGGCGTCCTACCGGGGAATGCTGACGGGGCTGCCCAAGCAATTTTTAATGGCCAGAGTGCTCATTTCTCGGGCGCTGACTTTTCAACCCCCACTTTCCCGACCCGACCTTGGGTCACATCTTACTTGTGGGAGTAAGATAACACTGCCTTGTGCCTAACTCCTGCAGAGGAGTAAATAAATACTCTGTATGAAAATGGATATTAAAATTAAACACACACAAATCAGGTCTTTAGTCCGATATGGGTATGTGTAATGTGTATGCCTATCTGAGAGATTACGTTTTTATTTATTAAGTAAAAAATGAATTGTAATAACGGTAATAAGAACAAGATTAACGCGGGTACACTGATGTTAAGAAAAAAGATAAATGATCTTTGCCGGTCAAACGTATTATTTAAAGCGTAGCTAATATACGCGTTCAGCCAAATAAACGAACAGTTGTGTTTGGTTTGGTTTGGTCGTTTTGTTTTACGGCATATCAACCTTTTTCGGGTTATTTAATGTCGAATCAGGTCATTTTGGTGAAGGTTGTTTAAGCTTAAAGGTGTTTATATTTTCAAATATTTATTCATGGTGTTTTGTTTCCTTGTTTTGTTGCTTCTTTAGCTTTGCAGAACATGATTGGAAATGGAAAAAAAAACAATAACATCAATGTTTGGTGCATTTTTAGCACATTTAAAATGAGAGTAATACAAAGTTTGAAATGTCTAGTTTTTCTATAAAAGTTGCATATTCAATGGATTATTATGAAAAATATGTTTTTGGATAAATAACGAAGGATATTCCGAAATATTAAACTTCAAAATTATACACGCATTACTTATTATATTTTATGTTTTCAATAAGTCTACTTTTTATTTTGAAAATTTTATGAGCCGTTACACTATTGTAAACATATTTCAAATCCAATATTTCATCAAGGGACTGTTGAGCATTCTTTACTTGGTATGCAATTTAAGGATCTTCCATCACCAAATTCCACGTCAGGGTAGTCAGTGGCTATTTTTCTTTTTATATGAATAAGTATAGTACTTTGTTTACCAGTTTTGTTGTTGGCATTGGTTTCCCCAGATCTTTCAAGAGCCATGTACTTACAGGGGGAGTCAATCAAATATTGGTATAGTGAAAGTGGTGCCATGGAAACAACTGGGTTCGTTTCTGTCAACCACATCCATTCAGATCACATCTCTATCAACTTCACCACGTTCACCTTCAAACTAGTTGACTAATGAGATCTACAAGGCGTAACATGTTGGCAATTGTGTATCCACTAAAACAATTTTTGATATTATTAATTCTTTGGGCGTTTTTTACTAAATGAACTAAATTGAATGTGGTGGGAATAGTAATAATGAAATAAAAACGAAAGAAAAAGGGATGGAACAAAGAGAAAAATGTAGTTTTCTGTATATTCTATAGACGATCCGTGAATATTGGGTAAACGTTAGTACATTGTATATTAATATATGATCTAATATTAATATATGTATGTATGTATGTATATATATATATATATATATATATATATATATATATATATATATATATTTAAACACGATATGCTTTATTTATAAAAGTTCTACTTTGTATTGACCACTTTTAAAACAAAAATATTGGTGTTATGTTCATGTAATCAATATATTTGAACTTAATTAATTAATATATATATATATATATATATATATATATATATTACATGAACATAAAACTATGACTTTTAGT
This sequence comes from Sepiola atlantica, assembly GCA_963556195.1. NCBI lineage: Eukaryota > Metazoa > Mollusca > Cephalopoda > Sepiida > Sepiolidae > Sepiola > Sepiola atlantica. The sequence goes on along the minus strand of OY744534.1, from coordinate 54,666,102 downwards.
TTGTATCATGACTTGAACCGGCGACCGATATGAATAATCATCTCTACACTAACGGTTCCCGAAAAAATAAAACGTATACGTATGTAGATAAAAACAACTATATATATATATATATATATATATATATATATATATATAAATTTACACTTTAATTTTAATTTAATCTTCTTTTAATTTTACTCGTATATTGTTTTAAAAATGATCGTATACGAAACTGTTGTTTATGTTTAATTCTTTAAACGTATGTAAATGAATATCCATGAATGTATTTACCTCGAATCTATAATATATATATATATATATATATATATATATATATATATATATATATATATATATATATTAAACTTAGAGAAAGTTCCAAAATCTCTTCAAAATTTTGCGTTAGATGCAGATAATTTTTATTAAAATCAAAATAATTTTTTTTTCGTATTGACTACAAAGATGCCTAAAAAAACGTTAAATGCATATATATATATATATATATATATATTTATATATATATATATTTATATATATATATATGAACAAAATGTGCGGATAAAATGATCCGATGTAATGTAAAATTAAAAAGGAAAGGAAAAAACTATGTTATTTATGTATTCATACACGTTTCGTCTTTATTGGTCACCAATCTTATTCATTTCGCCTCCTTTTAAGGAGACAGGCCACTACCGATAACGCTACAACCAAAATCATGACTTTCATTCTCTGCTTGTTCACGCGAACATCCACACCGAAGTCTGGACACTTTCTGAAAATTTAACATTCTGAATGATTTTTCTACATTGTTTTCTCAATCCTGAAAAAGTATTTCAATAAAGATTAAACGTTGATGAATAATAAATAACATAGTTTTGGGCTTTTTTTCATTTTACATATATATATATATATATATATATATATATATATATATATATATATATATATATAAAATCAGATTCTTTTTCACAGTGATGTTAGTAATGGTAAGGAAATAGTATTTTTGTTTTGTTCTTTTTTTTATAATAATGGTAGCTGTCGTCATGGTAATGATTCGTCTTTTTAACGAAAGTGTCTCATAATGATGGTATCTAGTCGAGCCGATATAATGAGGATGGCATGGATGCCTTTTGTTATTATCCTTATTGTAATTGGTAGCGATGGTAAAGGAGTTGTACCGATCGCGGCTGGGTTTTTCTACTAGACGATACTAATGGCGATGAAGATTCTGGCGTGAGGACGCAAGCAACAAGCGAGTCGCCATTGCGAAGATTGCTTTCAGACTTCTGACTATTATCGTGCCTTACAATCATCGACACTTATTATCTTTCTACGAGCGCAGCTGTATCTAAACTATGTTATCTAGTGAGATTTTAAAAGTCGGACCTAGATAGCATTTATCTTACATGTCAAACTTTGATTACGACTAGGCGTTTGCAATATGTTATTGTTGTACCTTGTTATTGGAACAAAGATAAAAATCTTATCATCAGAGTTATTACATAGATAGATATGTTGGCAGTGGACAAGCCAACATTCAAAATTTAAAAAACATTAAGTAATCAACGGACATTTACCAACTGGACAGACCCCATATCTTTTTACGCGTACATTCTCACTCTCCATTACTTAATATTGATTTTGGGGGATTGTTCCTAGTAATACTACGATTATTGGTATTATACTGACTTTTTTCATGCTCCATATTCCTTTCAGTTTGCTGGCTAGTTCTGTGTATTACATTCGTTTTTCCCTGTCGTTTATCTTCACGCTGTGGTCTCCTGAAACGGAGAAGTCTACGAGTTCGCAAGATTTTTCCTTCTTGTCGATTATGATAACATCAGGTGTCCTTGCTTGGGTTAGTTTATCTGTTCGTGTTTTAATGTCCCAGAGGATTTCATGTTTTTTGTTTTCCAGTACTGTTTCTGGTTTATGTTTGTACTATTTGTCTGCGTATTTGAAATTCAATTGTTTGCACAGTTACCAGTGCACTGCTTTCCCCACACAGTCATGTCTGTCCTTGCATTCTTTTAGGCTACATTCACTTATTACATGATTTACTCTTTGCCCACACAGTCTGCAGTTACTGTTTTCTTTTGTTTTATCTATTTTAGCTTTAATGTAGTTTGTCTAAATCGCATTGTTCTGTGCAGCCATCAGTAAGGATTCCGTTTCTCTTTTCAAGTTTCCATTTTCTTAGCCATGTCCGGCTATTTGTGTTGGTATTTTCTCTTGTCAGAGATGTAGTTGTTTTTCTAAATGTAGTCCATGTAGTTGTTTTTCTTCCCACTTTACTTTTTTTGTCTTTTTAGTTCCTGGTTTCGGTGTTTCTCAAGTTGCTCTTTGGAACGGTATCTCTTGCTGCGGTGATAAGGATTTCCGTGTTTTGAGTTAAGTATTTCTCCAGCTCTTTTCAGTCTTCCACACACTCTTCTATACTTACCAATCCTCTTCCCCTTTTCATTTCTTTTTATGTAGAGTCTATCCGTATCGTCTTTTGGTTGTAGAGCATTGTGCATGGTCATCAATTTTCTAGTCCTCTGGTCAAGGTGGCTCAGTTTTTTTTAGTCCAGCCTATGAATGGTCCAGAGTATCTTATTAGCGATACTGGGCAGGGGTTTATTCTTTTTACTAGATTATTGCTATATAATTTCGTTTCTAGAATTTTACTTGTTCTTCGTAAATATTCTTTTCCGATTGTATCTTTCATTTCTGTAGATTTAATGATGTCTTCTTCCAGAACTCCCAAAATATTTGTAGCTATCCTGCTCGTCTAGCAGCCTCATGTCCTTTTTGTTGAGAAGTTCCATGCCCTCTTTCATCTCTAGTTTTCCTTTTTTCATTTCTAGTAGTGCACACTTTTCCATTTCGAATTCTATTTGAATGTCCTGGCTGAAGATTCTGGTCGTATTTATCAGCTTTTCCAGTTCATTTTGGCTTTTTGCAAATATCTTCAGGTCGTCCATGTGTATCAGGTGTTTTTTCTTAGTTCCGTTTATTATTATTATTATTATTATTATTATTATTATTATTATTATTATTATTATTATTATTATTATTATTATTATTATTATTATTATTATTATTCAAAATCTTAGTTCATCAGCATTTGTCGCCTAATCATATTTACTATATATCTTAATTACGCAAAATAAATGCTAAAATATTTCGTAACTTTGAGTTTGGGTTATGTTTTTAAAGTTCAATTTTAATTGCACACATTATTTGTAATTAACAATTAACTCATCAAGTCACCCATCTTTTACAAAGATTCTTTAAATTACGCGAAACGCTCTCACTAGATGTTGTTTGACTTCTCGCTCTTATTTTAGACAATATCGATCACTCTCGTTTCATATACCCCTTTCTTACTCCCTCTATTTCTTTATTTCACTCTCTCTCTCTGTCTCTCAACCTTTCTCTCTCTCTCTCTCTCTCTCTCTCTCTCTCTATATATATATATATATATATATATATATATATATATATATATATATATATATATATATATATATAAAGTAAATTTCGCGTACAACAAAATCGTAGGATAAATTTCAGAGTAAACATTTTTTTAATCAATGAAACGGGAGGTGGAAAAAAAAGAAGAAAATTGCTAAAATTTTCCTTAAGGCTTTATCGTCTGACCCTCTAAGAGAAAACATCAGAATGATAAATTAAAAACTAAGAAAATTGAATGAGATATGATGGGAAAAAATTTGTTTCAGAGAGAAACAAAAAAAAAAGTAAATCTCTCAAAGTTATGGTGGCTTTGGATCATTAAAGATCTCCAACTGATGCTTCAAAATCTTTTGTCTACATAGGCCAGGTCGAGAATATATATATATATATATATATATATATATATATATATATATATATTAACCGATCTATCTATCTATCTATTTGTGTGCTTACTACCAATCAAATATAATGAAACTATAAAACAGAAATTTTTAATCGTCCATTAACAACAATAAGCAATCAAGGAATAGCTAGTATTTTAAACAAGGCATATTGTCACTGAGACGTAAGGAGCCCCCTAAATGTGGAGTTGGGCAGCCAGATATTTTTTCCAATTACATTATAATTTCTGCATGTACGGTTTCTTCTTATAGGTACGGTGGCGGAAACAAGAAATGAATGAGGGAATTCCAAAGGCAATCGGCATAAGGAAACATACTATTTGAATGGAACATTTTTGGCATCTTAGTAACTTCACTGTGAAGGGGAACTCTACTGTGAAGAGGAACTCTACTGCGAAGGGGTGAGATGTTGTTGTAGAGAAATGTAGAGATAAAGACAAACGGAAAGATAAGGGGCGAGATAGATGGAGATATAGCTAATAGAAAAAAACAATTTTAGATTTTATTTGCTTAACTTAAAAATATTAACTGGTTTTTCTAACTCTTTTATGATTATTTAAACAAAACGATTAATTTACGAATATTGGGTTCAAGTCTACAAAATAAAAGTTCGATGTTAACTATCGAAAACAGAGTAAACACACACACACACACACACATGTATATATATATATATATATATATATATATATATATATATATATATATATATACGCATATTAATAAATATTAAATTAGTATTACCTACAGACGCCGGCGTGTCAAGCCCATTGCTATCATCAATGTAGAAAGTGATAATTTTAGCCGAATCAGCCTCGACTTCGAAAGCGAACAGCAGACAGTAGAAACTCGAGGGGCTCAACGAACCTTGCATGAAGCTAGCTGATATATATATATATATATATATATATATATATATATATATATATATATATATATATATAGGATCAAAATAAACCAAAGTGAAAACTTTTAGTAGATGGAACCTATTGTGAAAAGAGTTAGCTCAATATACGAGATAGAGCAATAGTAGAGATAGAAGAAAAAAGAGTGATAAATATGCGACGATTAACCAAATTTATTTCAAATTTCAATTGTTCAATGCAAGGTGCATTCAGTAATAAACTAGTGTTAATTATTCTTTCCTTAAGCCAAGGCTTTTCAAAGATCGAAATCTTATCATCAGAGGAGAAATTCTTTTCATTTCTTTTCATTCAATACGTTTTTTTAACAAAAATTATTTTAATAATTTTTAATAATAATTTTCATATTTTTCAAATATTTGAACTTTGTTTTTTTCGAAAGCCAACTTATCCATCTGTATTTCTCCTAAGAATAATAAACACTAGTTTATTACTGATTACACCTTGCATTGAACAATTGAAATTTGAAATAAATTTGGACAATCGTCGCATATTTATCACTCTTTTTTCTTCTCTCTCTCTCTCTCTCTCTCTCTCTCTATATATATATATATATATATATATATATATATATATATATATTACAGAAAGATACAAATAGAAATGTTACAATTGTTTCAAATTTAATTCATGTTTAATGAATTAATTTTTTTTCAGATGAAGTGAAATTTCATCACTTTTTCTTCGTTATAAGTAAACGTAAACAACTAAAATAAATCAATTAACACTACTCAACAAGAAAATCTACAAAGTGTTCCATCAAACCGAGAAATATCGATTATTGTCTATATTTATTTAAGGCGGTATACTGATATCGCGCGGTCTGCATTCGCGCCGGAAATCCATACAAAACAAAGTACAACACTTATATTTATTGTATTTGATCATATCATCTTATAAGAATCATATATATATATATAAATAAAAATAAATAAAAATAGAAATGGTGGTTAAATTGAAAAAGTCTACTTGATGACGCTTTCCAATTTTTAAATCAAAAATTGACAAGAAGAATTCATCAAAAACAGTCACCCATAATATTTTAAGACGAGTGTTTTTTTTTAATTATTAAGACGTAAGAAAATATTTTTATTACAAATAATCAAATCAAACGTTGTTGATATTGGAATGATTTTTGTTTTAATTACAAAAAATAAAGTAAAACATTTTTAAGGTGCGTTCTCCTTTTTTAGCCGATTTTGTGTGGGCTTATGACCTTGCAACTCAAATTTAGAATTAGTGGTAAAATAAATGTAGTTAACTCTCTACGAAATCTTTACAAATCAGTGAAATAAAAAACTTCGCCAAAATCTAAGCCTTATAAATTATGGGGAACATTTTGTTGATAGACACCGCTTGTCAATTTTCGATTTGAAAACTGGAAAGTTTAGAAAACACCTGGTGAATCTCAAGGGGTTGAAAGACGATAACTTTACTGAAACCTTTTTAATAAGTGTCATTGTAACGACAGTCGCACCCATCTAACAAAAACTGAGTACATCCTTGGGCCGCACCTTGAAATTTAAATATTGTAAAATATAAAGAAAAAACAAAGAATTAAAAAAACATGGAATTATAGTATGGGGGCAGTAAGACTTGGTGTGCGGACAAAAGCCCACCGGATAAAAGCCCACCGGACATAAGCCCACCGGACAAAAGCCCACCGGACAAAAGCCCACCAAAATAAGTCAAACTCGGACAAAAGCCCACCAACGTAAAAATACATTAATTTAAAAAAAAAAAAAAAAATATTTTTGTATTTTTTTTTACATCATAAAAACACGTACCCTTTTTACTACTAACCCTAAGTCCGGTAGTAAAACAAAAATACATTTTAGATACAATTATATATTACTCATCTTTTGCGGAATGAAAAAAACAATTATTTTAGATTGAAATTGGAGTATCAGTTTTGCATATAATTTTAACATAAAATGATCCCCCATTTCCGGGCCATTCTAACTTTTTAGGGCATTAACCCTTTTTTGCGATGAGAAATACATTCTATGCATTGTTTTACACCTAATTTAGTTA
>OY744534.1:54646800-54654300 GCA_963556195.1 Sepiola atlantica | reverse complement strand
AGCATTATTAGTCAAGGCAACCCAGAGATCCAGAAAGGTCAGGAGTGATTTTGTGTTATCTGTGTGTACTTACGTACGTGTGTGTCACCCTGTATCTCATCAACTATTTGATGGATTCAGCTGATTGTTGGCAAAGATAGAGGTTCTAGGGTCAAGTTGATGGCATTTTAATGTCAGTTTACCATATACCTTAGTTTACCAGAAAATTAAAGAAAACCTTAAAAATTACCATTTTCTTGAGGCATAACCTTTACAAAAGTAGTGACATTCCATGATAAATGCCAGTATACTGAAATCATATGCCATTAATAGGGTTAAGATGAAAATTCATAAACACTAAATGTACAAAAGCAAGGAAATTCCCAAATTTTTACACTTTTATTGTCATTAAGGGTATGACTACATATCAACCAAGCCATTTCATCATCACTACAGTATAAATCTCTATGCATGAGTGGATGAAGTGTGTGAGGTGCGCTGAAGAAAAATTCCTACCAGTAAAATACATAGCCCTGTTGTGCTCGCATACCCTTAATGACAATAAAAGTGTAAACATTTGGGAATTTCCTTGCTTTTGTACATTTAGTGTATATGAATTTTCATCTTAACCCTATTAAGGGCATATGATTTCAGTATACTGGCATTTATCATGGGATATATATATATATATATATATATATATATATATATATATATATATATATATATATATATACATGGTACATGTACTGCATTAGTTTTTGTAGATGTAAATCGGGTGAAACTCCAGTGTTTATAAAAAGTGAGCTGTTCTTTAGTATAATTTTTTATTCATGCAAACATAATTGGTTACATATGTACATACATATTTCGGTTGTACTCTTCACAGAGAGTCAACCTCTTCAGACCAAAGAAAACAAGACGGTGAGATGAATTTAAAACACTTTCCTATATATATATATATATATATATATATATATATATATATATATATATATATATATATACATATATATATATGTGTGTGTGTGTGTATGTGTGTATATGTGTGTGTGTTCACAGGCGCATATGTGTGAGTTTGAGCTAAAATGATACACTAAAATACGTAGAGTTTGAAAGTGTGTTCATGTGTACGTGTGTGTGTCTATAATAGACAAAGATACATACAGAGAAAAGGGCCGGGGTAGAGGATGGGGGCACGTGTATCCTTGGTCGAATGTCTTTTGAACTGACCGCATCCGTACCAGTCGGTGGAAATCAGAGACAACTTTTTGACTGAACGGCGGAGGAAGTACGACAGTCACCAAAATAGGAAACGAGGCACACGCCTTACTTATGGGTGAGAGAAAGAGACAAAGAAGTAGAGATGAGGGGGGGGGAGAGTGAGAAAATAAAGAAACAAACGAACAATGTATACTATAAAACAATAAACACCAACAAGAAAGTAAGGATAATAGAGAGATAGAGAGATAGGCAAACAGGTAGATTGATAAAAGACAAAAACAAAGAAAATCAGAAAGACGCATACAAACAAACAAAAATAAGCACAAAAGGAAAGATATATTGAGAGATAGATAAGAAAGAGAAACAAAAATAAACATAAAAATTAAATTATATATATATATATATATATATATATATATATGGGAAATAGATTACCTTCATCCTTCCTTACTCATATATATATATATATATATATATATATGAATGAACACAAGTTATATGTGTGACTGTGTGTGTGTGTGTATTCAGCATGTATAGAATAATGCCAGCCCAAAAGAAAATTATATAGACCATCCACAAGAAACCCAATCCACAGAAACAGCACCATTGCTAAGAATATGCTTCCGTTTTTTAGTGACAACGATACAATCCTAACATAAATATACAGCTTACAAGGGAGCTGAATCATTGTAGTACGAACTTAATTTACATATTGGAAACTTAAGACATGTACAAATTGAGTTTGCCCATTATTTATATCAGTTCCAAGACTATAACCTATCGCCTTTAATAAGCAAAATCACCTTTACCGAACAAAAACTTATCCCAGATCATGGATAACATCCATTTTTCTCTCAGATCTCAATTATACTAACCCACATATCCCCGAATACACCCCCACACACACATCTTCATTCACCACGCCGAACTTTATAACGTACTCTTCCCTCACATACTTAACATAGCAAGCCGGTCAAACAGTCCCACTTTTCAAAATATTTCAAATATTTCACACCTAATCACACCTAATCACAACAAATCTCCCCTCTCCCCCTCACCCATTTCACCATTTCGACCACTTCTCTCGCACCTTTATCCACCCATACCTCCCACTCTTAAACCACATCATTTTTTTCAAATCTTCTCGTGACGTTACCCACCCACCAAAATCACAGGGCCCCCTCCTCTTTTTCCCCACCTTCCACTTCTCTGCATACACCCCCCACACACATCTTCATTCACCACAAAGCCAGACCTTATAACCTACTCATCTTGAAGCAGTCACCTCGTCAAACATTAACCTCTCCACTTCTTCACTCACTGCCATCCACATTATTACCGCTAACCCACACTCCCCCACTTTTCACTTACAACCATCCACATTATCCCTGCTCACCCTCACATTTCCACTTTTTTTCACTCAGAACCATCAACATTCATTACATTCCAAGCGACTGACATTACCAAGCCCGGACGTTGGTCCTACTGCTTCCAGTAGTGGCTACTACGTCTTCCCATCAGCCCATCATGTCAACCCAATATGTTCACGTACTTGCATGACATTTTTCTTAATATTATCATACTGAAGAAGTCTTACAAATAAAGACGAAACGTTGATGAACACATAAAAAAACACCCTTTTTGGTTTTTCCTTTTTCATTTCCCATTACGTCGGATCACCTTAATCCTTCCTTTCCCATATATATATATATATATATATATATATATATATATATATATATATATATATATATATATATATATATAATATATATATATATATATATATATGCATATATGCATATATATATGTATGTATATATGTATATATATATATATATATATATATATATATATATAGGTAGTTAATTAGAACTATAAGGTTAGATACTTTAAAAGTTTAATTTTAATATTTTCAAATAGTACATTAAATCATAGTATTAAGCAAAATTATCTTCTTGATAATTTTCTCTCATTTCTTTTTCTCTTGCTTTCAATTTCCTCAGTATACTTCTTATACTGCTACTGAAAGTGTTTGAGGCAAAATGTATTTACATGTATTAAACACTGATTGTTTCAACCATATTTGGGATTTTGATATATTCAACTCGTACAATCTACTGATTTAATATCTGAATAAATGATATCTCTTGACAAATCACAAAATAGCCGTTGATTTACTGATGCAAAACACATGTAACCGCTTGTTTCATGGGTATTTCTTATTTTATTACCCATTGGAATAATAAATGATTTTAGATTTCTTGCATCAGTTATATGCTTTGTTTTAATTAATAATTGAAACCAAAGCTTTTATTGTAAATAATTGTTTTTTTTTCCTTCTGATGAGAAGATATGTACCTTTGAAAAACCTAAATTTAAAGCACTTTTAGGGGAAATGCTTTATGAAACATTGTACACACATTTATAAAATAATCCTTTTATTATATTTAAAATTATATATATGTATCTCCGCCCATATCGTTGAGCACTATCGAATGTTTAGATATGTATACTCGCCGCTTTCAGTGTAAACATCAATTAATTTCTCCGTTATCACCTGCCAATCTCTCGTGTACTTATTGGACTATGTGAACGCTTACAGATTCAATGTGAATCGGGTTCGCGCCCGATGACCGTCTTATATTGTTATTTCCCTGTGCTGATGAGACCCATCAGCTCGAAATGACGTCGTACGTAGGTAAGATATCAAAAAATAATTCAATATCATTATATATATATATATATATATATATATATATATATATATGTGTGTGTGTGTGTGTGTGTGTGTGTGTTTAATGATATTAAATTATTGGATAGATAGATAAATAGATAGATAGATAGATAGATAGATAGATAGATAGATAGATAGATAGATAGATAGATAGATAGATAGATAGATAGATATAGAGGCAATCGTAGAAAGATAGCAGAGAAAAATATGTTTTAAAAGAAAGGCGTTTAACACACATATCTGAACACACCATGCCCCTGGGCAACGCCGGTAGCCCTGCTAGTGTTAAATGAAACGGAAAGGCAATATTGTATTCCGGAAGTTGAACTCAATCTTTGAGATCTCGACGCCCCGCTTAAAAATAGTGCATTTAATCTGAGAGATGAAGGACGCGATAAATGGAGCGAGCCTCGCTTCCATTCTCCTTGGCCTACTTCCTATCTTAAGCTCGTTCTAAACTTACAGGATATACGGCGGACGTATATGAAAGGCTTTACCCCTACTTCTAGTATTATGTTATTTTTTTGTTTTTATAAACAAAAAAATGCTTGCTCGTGTGTGTGTGTGTGTGTGTGTGTGTTCACTGCACAGTCCGTGGTCGTCTGCTCGTTGTGGTCGTTCGAATTCGGTGCTTCATCTCGACAAGAACCTTAGTGACAATCGTGTGTTCTCAGTCAGTTCTGTAACAAAAGGGGTTTCCCTTCCAAATAAAATTACAACTCAAAGTGTTGAAGCAAGCAGCAATGTTTTGTTTTGTGAGGTTTCAAGTATACTTGCTTTCTCTACCGAACGATAGGCGTTCGAATCGAACACAAACACAGTCCTCTTAAATTCCTGACTGTACCCAAAGCCTGACCGAAACACTATAACTATTCATGTCTGGATTTGCTCGAATATATAGATATAGATATCACTGTCATTTGGTGTAGGCCACACAGCCAGCCTAATTTAAAATAATCAGCTGTTATATCACTGGACATAACACTTTTGATCAGAGAGTCTATTATCTTGAGTTGACATAAATTCTGTAAAGTTTCAAGTTATCTGATTTCTCAGCATGAACCCCATTTTCAAGAAGCTATTACATTTTTCAAAGAACTCAGCTAATTTTGGGTGGGGTCTTCTTCTGTCAAAATGATTTTTCCAATAAAGGTCTACCGTTTGTAGCATGCACTTCAATTAAAGATGTAGAAATGTTCATGTTGACAAGTAGTCAATTTTCAGTTCATACATGTTTTACTACTGGTTTAATTTTTAGATAAGTGTTCAATGTTCGATTAACATCTAACAGAAGATGGTCGCCGTGGAGTTCATATTTCACGCGGTCACTCCAATACCTTCAGAAATGATGATGTGCATATATATATATATATATATATATATATATATATATATATATATATATATATATATATATATATGAATTAAAAGTAAATGAGGACTCTCCCTAATTTTAAAATTCTACTTTTTTAGGCGATTAGGTGAGTTTTGAATCTGAATCGGTATTTGTATACAATTACCGATTCAGATTCTAAAATCGCCTACTCAGCTATTCGCCTAAAAAGTAGAATTTAAAAATTAAAGAGAATACTCGTCTACTTTTAACTGTAGATATAATTTTCTTTTTAATTTGACAAACTTCTTAATGTTTTCGCTTTACTTATTGTATCTAAGATTTTGATAGACTCATTGTGAGAGTTTTATCTATTTTTTCCCATGAGCAATTTTTTCTTATTCATCTACTTGTGCCTTTTTAACATGTGGCATTTTACCAGGCAATTTTTTATTGTGCCATATTTACTTAAAGTGATTATTATGATCTGGTTTTACTGGTAGATTAAAAACAATAAACATGTATTATTTCATCATTAGTACTCGCAATAGAAAGTTTAGTTTTTAACAACAACAAAAGAAATTAAAAGAATCCTATTTGGAATAAGACATTAAGCTTATTTTTTTGCGATGTTGATACCGATTCAAATACCTAAAAAGTTCCGATTTATCGAAGTCCCATTCCAATATAATCGTTCGAGAAATGATCACTTCCCTGCACTTTTAAGAGAAAAGGCTCGAAACGACGTTGTCTGTAGGAAAACTAGTATTTAATATTTATTTTAAAATATTATTATAATGCCCCTTTAAGCAAATTGATGTTGAGAACTGTTCGAGAATATTCAAAATTAGACATTCACTTAAGCTACAAAATATAATGTCTGTATCTTCTTGTTTGCTTGTTTTATTTTACGGCATATCATCCCTTTTCGAGTTATTTAATGTCAAATCCGGTCAGTTTTGTAAATATGTTAATGCTTCAAATTCTACATATCTTCAAATATTTATTCAGGGTGCTTCGTTTGCTACGACATATAAATCCTTTTTGGGTTGCTGAATGCCGAATCCGGTCATTCGTGTAAATATGTTTATGCTTCAAGTTCATTATATCTTAAAATATTTATTAACGGTGTTTTTTTTTTTAATAGAGTAACATTTTGTTTTTGTTTTTAGCTTTGCAGAAAAGGATTCAAAGGAAAAGGAACTAAAATAACATCAATGTTTGGTGCATTTAAGTCAGGAAGCCGGTATCTTTTTCGTTATAGGTGCAACTATGTAACAAAATGTTTGTTTGTGTTTTATAGAAATCGATATGTTGACAATTAAAACATTCAAATGAGATTCAATAAAAGTTAATTTTTTCAAGGAATCTTAATACATTATTATGGTTATTCCCCTTGTGTCGTTGCGGAAAAAACTGCAATCTTACAGGTTAACCGAATAGCTGCTATCAACAGGAATGACTCCATCCCTACCAGACAACCCTGAGGTACAATCTTCGTGAGCTTTATGCAGAAGTCTGACTCGCTTAGCAGACAAATGAACAACATTAGCAATTAGACATGTACGAACAATAATAATATCATTTTTTCCTCAATTAAATTGTATTAAGCGTCATTTGTGATCTGTGATTTTCTTTCCTATTTTGGTAACGCAATTCTTCAGAATTGGAGTTTGTTTTGTTTGTTTGTTTGTTTGTTTGTTTGTTTTTGCAAAAAAATATACACTTGGAATTAGAAGCACAGAAAAAGTAATTTTGCTTACATTTTCGGTCCTAGATTTGTTTTTTTTTAATTATCATATCTTTGTTTTCCAGAAGTGTTTAAGTGTCTCATCTTACTAATGATGGACGCTTTAATAAAGGTCTACACCAAGAATGTTGTTTGATTGCGGGGCATACGTATCACAGGACGTTGAAAATATGGTCCTCATGTCCCAAATTTGAGGTTTGCCCTATCATACTATTGTATCCCAACTTATCAAAGCCAATAGTCTTTCGACCATAATAGTTAACAAAACGGAATGATTATCAACCGAAAGATGAGGAACACTATGAGAGTACTACCATTGATCAATGGTATGAATTGCGTTTAATTATTTTTGGGGACATTTTGGACAATAATTTGTTGGCATTGGATTGTAAGATGACCCATTTGTCATCCGAAAGGAAACACTCCCGCGGTAAAATGTCCCACAGCCGGAAACCCCGGGCAAAGAAGCTCCAGTCG
>OY744534.1:54604300-54641800 GCA_963556195.1 Sepiola atlantica | reverse complement strand
GTTCACAGATGACCGTTAGGATATCCACAGTAGACCGTGCTTGTCAAAATATAATGATCGTCAAAAAGAAGTTGAGCATCACGAGGTACCGAACTCTCGCTAGATTGATTAAGGATTCAAATATTTTAGCGAAGAGCGGGAGTAGACTCATCCGATGATAATTCTGAGGGTGAGTTCTTTTCCAGAATTATTGAAGACTGGTACAACAAAGGCAATGTTTCAGCTATCAGACCAGCAATATTCAGCAAGGCATTGTTGTAGAGTTTAAAGAGGACAAGAGCAAGTCCGGCAGAGCATTTCTTTATTACGATTACTGGTATAAGATCAACTACCTAAAACACCTCCATGGACCATGAAACAAGTAGAAATAAAACTGAACCTAAATAAAAAGTCCAAATCTACCACAAACCCTATTGAATACCACGACGAACTTCAACATTTAAAATTACGATATTCAGACTACATCTTTATCTACACAGACGGGTCTAAAAGCAACAACCACACTGGATGTGCAGCAACATACAATAAAACCACAATGAAGAGAAATCTTCAAAACGAAGCATCTATATTCACTGCAGAGACTATAGCTATCGATCTAGCACTCAATATAATTTCAGCGGAAAGCACCAAAAACTTTATCATCCTTACAGATTCTCTATCAGTCCTATTATCTATAAAAAATCAAAAACAAGAAAATCTACTTACAACAAAATTATTAGAAAAAATCAATATCCTTTTAACCACTAAAAACATTATTCTTGTCTGGATCCCCAGCCATGTGGGGATCAAAGGCAATGACAGGGCAGATTCAGCTGCAAAAAAATCTTCTCACCTTCCAACTAACAATCTTAAGATCCCACATACTGATCTTAGACCCCAGATAAAAACATACATACAGGAAAATGGCAACTGCGGTGGAATCAGCAAGAGGACAGCAAATTATACTCAATCAAACCTAAACTTAGGGAACGATGTCCGGACATCAAGAGATCACGCCGAGAAGATGTGATACTGACTCGACTGCGCATAGGACACACCAACTTTACTCATTCTTATATACTTAATGGAGAATCGGCGCCAGAGTGCATCCCATGCCAGGAGACACTCACAGTAAAACATATCCTAGTTGGGTGTGATGACCTCTCCCCAACTAGAAAACTATATTATACAGAAAGCAGTATGGAAGACCTGTTCGAACAGGTCAACTCAGCAAATATTTTAGCATACCTAAGAAAAGTAAATTTATATAAGAAAATTTAAGGAAATTTAAAGTTACCCAAATATACTTATCCATATATAAATACAACATTTAATTTCTTAGTTCGATTTTATAAAAAAGGGAGGAAAGGCTAAAAAAGTCTCCCCCCCCCCCAATAAAAAAAAAACTCCGGCATTAAATGACCACATAGGTTGATATGCCGCAAAACCAACCAATCCTAAGATCAAGCCCACATGTTTTGGAGGTGTCAAGGTTTTTTATGATGTTCCTGACATGAAATGGGATGATGACCAGTTCATCAACTGTGGCTTCAGTCCGCAATGAGAATTTTGGGAGGGAGTAGTTTGCGGGGTCCAAAGTTGAGTATTACGCTAAACGCTGAGCAAGTAGTTCAGCTTTATCAGTTGCAGTGCAAACAACATCATTGTGGTTTGATAGCGGGGGAATTGTTAATTGGCCATTGTACAGCACACTATTTAAGATTTTTCAGAAATCACAATTACCTTGTTTCTGTGACTAAATGCGTTTTCTGGTCATCTCTTCATACCTTCTCATAGCTTCACCTATCACAGTTTTACATTTTTCCTTTACTCTATAGATGTATGTCTATTCGTAGTTGAATTGTCGGAATGCTTGCTCCATATGATAAATAGCAGTTGTACGTTTCGAGGTGAACCATTGTGAAGAGTGGGGTTTGCTGTAGTATTTTCGCATGGTGGCATCTGTTTCAATGCCTGTTTTTACACATGCAGTTACCTCAAATGAACACGGATAAACAGGGAGAGAAAACTTTCACTCCATGGGGCATCTTTGGTGTGATTTCTGGTGGATTCACAATCAGTCTGCTTGTAGTATCATGTTGCTTTTCAGTAACACTCATCAGCTTCGGGACGAGATTTTATTGTGATATCAATTTTTACAACAAGGGTTCCTATTCTATAATATAAGTGAAGCTCCACTCTTTTTCTTTCGCTGTTGTATACTTTAATTCGCTTTTGTATTTGCAACTTTTCCAGCGATAAATTGGCTCATGCAAATGCAAAGTCTGCGATATTTGGGATTTAGTTAGTATCTCTGAGAATGTTAACTGTATTTTCTTTCTTTGTTTAAAATGAATCAAAATATATTAGACTGTTTCTTCTATATGTACCAGTGTTTTGGTTTGTGGGTGCCATTGCGTTCTCCCCCCTCCTATGCTGCTAACATATCAACCGGTGGCTCTTTCTGTCAATAGATGTTTCTCTACGAAGAGCTTTTTCATTTTTTCTTTGATTTTCTGTAAGACGTGTTGCTAAAGGCGCTGATGAAGACATTTTGAATTAGCTTTATTAATTTATAAAATAAAATAAAATAAAGTATTTCCGAAATGTTTTGGAAACGATCGTACACCATACTGGACTTGATGTTCTAATTCTTGGAACAATTGTAATGTTTTAATTCATTGAATATATATATATATATATATATATATATATATATATATATATATATATATATATATATATATATATATATATATAGTCTCGGAAGTTTCTCAACCATTAAAACTAAAAAAAAAAAAATTTTAAACCTTAAGTCCCACGTCGTTCAGTGGAAAATCACTCATGTAAGTCAATTTAGTTTTTACAGTTATTATATTAGTTTGCTTCTAACATTATTTAAGAGATCATCAGTTGTTTACCATGAGAAACTGTTTCGGGAATTTAAAAACAAGACAGTATTTAATTTCATGGCTTCCCAGCAGAGTTGATCAGACCCCACTTCCCTTAAAAGGCAAAAACATAAACGTTCCGTATACTTAATCTAAGTTGTGTTCCGTATAAATGTTTTGCTAACTTATATTATTTATTAAATATATATATATATATATATATATATATATATATATATATATATATATATATATATATATATATATATATTGAGAGAGAGAGAGAGAGAGAGATAAATAAATAAATAAATTTAAATATATATATATATATATATATATATATATATATATATATATATATATATATATAAATGCATAAATAAATAAATAAATAAATAAATAAAAAATAAATAAAAATTCCTCCTTAGGTGTGTTGTTCATTTGTCTAATAAAATTTATCCGTTACTTACAAAAATGTTGCTGCATTTTAAAGTGTTTAGACGAATCCATTACACTACTTTTTAGGTGATTAATGTATTTTTAGTTTTAGTTTTATATTAAAAATATAAAGAATATCAACATATCAAAATATATATATATATATATATATATATATATATATATATATATGCAAACATTATTAAGCAACGCGTAGATTTTTGCGTCACAAATTTTTTTTATATTTGTTTTTCAATTCTCCGTATAGTCATTTCGAATATTTGTATAGAATTTCCGTAGGTCACTTGTTCTAATTTTCTTCCTCATCATCAGGTTGTGTTTGTCTTGGTAGTTATTTTAACTATCTCTTTACTGTTAAGATTTAATAACTTCTCTAATTAATGACTTTTAAATGAGCGTATGGCTGTAATAAGGTATATGTTCCATGCAAACATGCTAAGCACGGGCAAAATTTAAAAAATATAATTCCTTAACGGCTCATTAGTTAGTAATGTTTATTACTATACTAGATACTTTAAAATGTGACGAGTTTAGTAATTTACATTATTGATTGTGAGATTATTGGGGTTTATGTAAAGGGCTACAATAATTTGTTATCGTTTTGTGTTGGTATCGTGGTGTAATATATTATGATTATTTACAAAGATATGCCTCTATTTAGAAAATGGGCAGTCATGTTTTAGGTGTTGGTAAATGGAACTAATGTTAGAGAGATGTAAGCTGAGTCTTCGGGAAAGGGTTGTGGTAGTGAAACCGATGTAACAATAAATGTTATTATTATTAAGATGCATTCTCACATAAGGGAAATATATATATATATATATATATATATATATATATATATATATATATATTTATATATATATATATATATATATACATATATATATAAAAGGAGATTGTAGTTTGCTTGAAGCATTGCTGGTAAATATAAGTGCAGGTTAGTAGTCCGAGGCTATAGCAATGCGATGTAGTTGCCGGAAGGTGGAAAGGGTGAACAGAAATAAACGAGAAGAGAAAACGAATCTCAAAACGATTTATTAATATTTCACGAAAAACTGATTAAGTACCAGAATAGTAAATACTGACAGGTAAATAAAAAGTTCGGCAAAAGGTAATCTTAAATTTTCGAAAGAAAAACTTTCATTATCAAAAGACAACAATAAAAGACCGAATAACAATTACATGGGTGGAGGATTACCCTTCTTGGTGTGGTGGATTCGTAGAACATGTCAACTCATCCATCTACGAAAACGAACACTGATATAAAAGCTGTGCTACTGACTACTCACGTCTCAGCAGCTAACCGTTGGGAGAGGGGGACTCCTTTTTCCTGATCGACAACCTTCCTAAAGCTGGAGTCTCTAACAAAATATCAGGAATGCAAATCTAAAATTTCTGCAAGAGTAGATGTTTTCTGCCTATCGTCCGGCCTTTGCACTAATTCTTTGTCTATTAGCCAGGCGCAGGGGTACTAGAGCAGGGACACCACAAAAACTGCAAGTGCTTGGCCTTGTTTCCTGACTTAAGCAATGAACGTTTTTTCTCTGTCCCTCCATCTAGGCAACTTGGGAAAATGTTTTGTCACTCAGTCTCAAATGACTAATCTGTGTCGCTTTTTTCCCGACAGCTTGAGGGTGCAAGTTAGACAGCTTGAGGGTGCAAGTTAGACAGCTTGTCTGGCTACTGTTTCTGAATGGTAGTGCAAGAGCTAAAACTGTTATGTAGCGCTAAGAACAGCTTCTCCATCAACAGTTGTATAAAATCGTGGATAACTGTACGTTTTATTGCACGCATGGATAGGACACTACAATTATCCCCGATTGGCTTTCTCGAGCCACAACCAATATGGATCAAGTTTCGACTAATGGTCTGGATGTAGGAGCTTATTGCACCAAATAAGAACTCACTTTGCCCTCCCCACTTTATTTTAAACCAAAATGACAATGCAAAGAAAAAGCAAAAAACCTAAAGCAGACACCATAGGCTAGGATCAGATTATCAATCCTACATGTGCTTTAGGTTGACCGCCCCCTACCTTCTCCCTTTTTCTTTTTCTCAGTAGCCCCTTACGTCTACAGTGGCGGCCTGCCTTGTTTGGGGTGAACTATGTTAAAGTAAAAAAATGTTAAAACATTAGCTACTTATATTTGTTATACCATTCTATTTCGACCCAGTAACGTACTCTGTTTAACTTGACATCAAAGATACGGCACTTGCACTTTACTTGCGTGCTCCAATACATGCATTTAGCGTTTTTAATGCACATCAGCGTGACTGGCTTTGATTCTCCAGCTATACAGAGATAGCATTTAGTTTCGCGATAGCGCACTCCCTCTTACAGCCTGTCACTTTCTGACTCGCTTCTCTGATCGTGTGGACAAGCAAGCCTAAGTTCTCGACCTGTTCCTTACCTCAAAGTAGCTTCCACAGGTATTTGTAGATTAACATCACTTAAGTCAACCTTTAAAAGAATGTTCCTCCGTTGAGTTTAACGAACATTTCTCGTGGTCTAGGCAGAGAGTAGTGAAAATCTTTTAATGCATGGTTTAATTCTGTGGAGAAGTCTGGATGAAAACGGATCTCTTTACATTTTTACGTAGACTGTAGGCCGAACCCCACACGCTGTACTATACTTTTGATTCGAGTATATTTTATTGCTCATCAATCTGATTTAATAATGCGAATAGAAAATTGCTTCTTTCTTTAAAACTCGTTGAATATTTGGTTTTAATTCAAAATCAGCAGCCACATCTTTTTACATCTTCCCATTCTAACAGAGAAACTTCTGAAATGTTTCTTTGTATTATTTCTTTAGCTTCTCTGCTTCGACATTTACAGTTTACAATATTTTGACAAAAAACTTGATTGCCATATTAAATAATTGTCCTATTTCATCCAGTCCGTACTCAAGAGATTGTTTGATTTCTTCATTACGAACATTCTTAATTTATAGGTATTTCCTTTTAATGTAAGATTTAAGATTAGTTCGCCCTTAACTTTTATTTGTCCACCAGTTAGCTATTTTGCTCGTTCTCATCAAAGTTGTGTTTTCAATGTTGTGCCACGTTCGAAGATTTGTTATTGAAAAAAATAAGAGCTGGAATTAAGTTCTAGCTTCATAGTTTTATTTTATATTTTGACCTGCAAACATTTCCTGATATTTTTAGCTTCGTCACTCTTAGCAATATTAATGAAGCTTTTTAAAAACTTTGCAGTGTGTACTGTTGTGTCCCATGCAACATCAATTTAAACCTTTTTTATCTTATTTTGACAATATTTGTACAAATGCAATTGGTTGTAACCAAAACACTGTTTTGAAGTCAAATTATTTTTTCATTTGTTTATAAAAGGAAGTTGGTGAATTATGGAAAAACGTGAAGAGTACTAGAAATCTGGAAAGACTTGTTACCACCCAGACTACATGGAACATCAGAGATATTATCAGTGAGTAATCACTGATAATACCTTGTTTGAGCACTCCAAGTGAGTACTATTAAAATGATTAAACTAATGACGATCCACAATGCACTACACGCGAATGATGATGCTAACCGATTACATTAAAAAGAAAAGACAGAGAGAAGGAGATTGATAAGTGTAGAATACTGTGTGAGTAACTCCAATGGTGAACGGCTGTTGAGATGACGCTAAATGATTTGGAGCGGTTATCGAAAGAGGTGGTGAGTGCTGGAAATCTGGGGACACTTGTTGTCACTAACACTCCAGGAAATACTCCTTGTTATTACCAGTGAGAAATAACTGATAAGGTATCTTGTAAGAACTCTAACTCCAACTGCATTGATGACATTTTCGATAGTATTTTAACTGGACTTGGCTTATTTGATCGTCTACAGTTATTCGTCTTCCTCCATCTTGGTTTGTCTCTTTTCATCAATCTATTTTTCCATCCGCCCCTCATCTTTTTGCCGCACTACTTTAGTCCCCTTTTGTCTTTCAAGTCCTCTTTCATTCGTTGCTTCTCCGGTCGTTAATCGTCTTTCCGCCTTCTTGTTTGTAAGCCGATTTCTCGTGTTCGCCATTAGTTTGGCCCATTGTTCTTTAAGAGCATCACAGGCGTGTATGGCAAAGAGTATTGACGTCGTTTGATGCGGTAGTTGCCCAACAAATATTGGTGCGCTTTTACGCGGATATTTGCGACCAATATCAGCCGCTGAAATCATTTGATCAAAACGTACTTTAATTTCACTAACATTACACTCTCTATACATTCGCACTCTCTTTCTCTCTCTCTCTCTCTCTCTCTCTCTTTCTTTCTCTCTTTCTCTCTCTCTCTCTCTTACTCTCTCTCTCTCTCTTTCTCTCTCTCTCTCTCTCTCTCTCTCTCTATATATATATATATATCTCTGTCTCTCTTTCTCTCTCTCTCATTCTTTATTGCTATAACACCAAGGATTGGCGCGCTTTTTGCAATTATTTGCGACCAATAAAAGACGCTGAAATCATTTTATCTAAACGTTCTTTCATTTCAGTAATTTTAGCCTCTCTAACCCTCTCTCTTTCTTTCTCTGTCTCTCTCTCTGTCTCTGTCTCTCTCTCTCACTCTCTATCTCTCTCTCTCTCTCTATCTATCTATCTATCTCTCTATCCATCTCTTTATTTCTTGCTATAAGATCATGGATTGCAAGTTCAAACCCATTGATAGGCAAGCCAGTTGTTTAATCTATTCTAATAAGACTTCAAAATACGAAACAAGCTTGACTATAGATAAATAAATAATCATTAAGTATGTATTTAGAGGCCAGTTAATAAAAGGAGAGCGCTTTGATTGGAACAAAATAATTACATCGCCCTGGCAGTAACCCTAGAGTTCCCTCCCTTGGTAGAACACTTTAGATGTGATTACCGGTACGAGTTTGTATTAAAACCGTATTTACATGTCTTAATCGCGCTGCTGACTTGATAGCCAAGGAGTTAACGACGTTGTGTTACACTACCTGAAGTTGTAAGTTCGACTATTTTTTAATAATATATTCTGAATAATTTATCAAACGACGAAACAAGCTTGTCTATAATTAAATAAGTAATATTTAATTATTTAACTATATATCTATATATCTATATATATATATATATATATATATATATATATATATATATTGTAAATGTAAAAATAAAGCCAAAAACTATTATATTAATGTATTCAACAACTTTTCGTCTTCATTGTAGATTTCTTCAAGATGAAGAAAATGCAGAAAAATCATACCGTCATTTATTTTGATTTGCCTAAAAAACGTTCGAGTTTCACTATGGCTGTGGTAATGAAAAAGGCTAAAATTAAAATAGGCTGACTTCAAGCTGTATGCTAGTTCAGACGCTGACTTAAGCCGACTCCTGCAGGTTGTACATACCTTTTCCAACGATATTGGAATGTAGTTCGACCTAGACAAATGTGGCAAGTTATTCCTCAGAGCTGAGAAGAAGATCCAAACAGAAAACATACAGCTTGATGAAGATACTGACACCAAACACCTTGAAGAGCAGAGAACAATACAAATACCTTGGCATAGAAGAAAATGATTCAAAGCAACATACCAAAATGAGAGACATTTCAGGAATACACGTTTTTTTATCGATATAACGCCATTTCTCATAGTATTTTGACCTCATTCCGTACGCTGACGAGTCCATTAGGTATAGACTTTTTAAAATGTAAAAATTCAACCCATCTGGATTAAACCGCGATACGATTCTGAAATATGTAACATATAGTTTTAAAATAATTGATATATATATATATATATATATATATATATATATGTATGTATATATATATATATATATATATATATATATATATATATATATATATATATATATATATATATATATATATATACATATAACAATCTTCATAGTTGCTTGAATGGATGGGTGAATCTATATAGCTAGCCCTCAACTGATGAACTTAAAAGAGGCCATCTCCGTTGTTAGCTCGTATCCAAATGACCTAAATAGGCATTTGAAGGCTAATTCCTGTAACTTTAGGAAAGTCAAAAATACCCTGAAGTGAACTCGAATTTATATAAATAAATTATAGATATTATTAACTTTATTACTGAATTAAAATGTATAAATGTCATCACAACTTTTAGGGTGTAATAGCTCTGAACTGAAAAATTCTAAATGGCGTACTAGTGGTTTTCCCCACATGTGAGTTTGCTTTTTTCGTTGTTTTTGTTTGGTTTCACCCAAAAATGAACCACTGTATAGTGTAGATTTTTTTCAATACACTTTAATCCGAGAACTTTTTACTCTTTGTGAATTTTTCTAACGCCTTTGTAGTGTTGCAGAGACGATATTAAAATAAACAAATGCTGTTTGGCTCACGACAAATGAAACGGACCGTAAAAAATATATCTCACAGAATTGTTATGTTTTTTTAAATGTGAAATAAAAAAAACATGATTAAAATAAACTAAAAAACATGATCATTGGAATATAAAATGAACCTAACTATATATATATATATATATATATATATGCAGCATCTTCTCTTGCAGGCAGATATTGTTGAATATAAGAGACAACTCGTGTCTGGATATATTTTGGTAGATCCTTTCAATAGTACTTGGGAGACAAATCCAACTATGGCAAATTCATCAGCCAATTCTCCTCCGAAACTAGGATCCTGATTCGGACTATTGAAAGGATCTACCAAAAGATATCTAGACACGACTTGACTCTTATATTCAACAATATATATATATATATATATATATATATATATATATATATATATATATATATATATATATATATATATATATATATATATATGAGTGTGTGTGTATTTTTTTAAATCCACATAAAGACGTGAATGAATTCTACACTCAAATGAAGACTGATTCTGGTATGTTTAAAACAAATATTAGCCCAGAACAAAAAAAAAACAGGACTTTTTTCATATTTATGAACTTTTGAATTGGAGATGGCGCTGTTTTATCGAGAGTTGAATACAATAATCTTCCAAGGACATTCCTAGATGCTAAGTACCGATCGACCCTAAAAAGGTCGCGGTTCTAAATGGGCAAATCAGACAGTGTTTTAATCTACGATTAGTGCACCTCGTTTCATATTCTTCTAAGTAATCGCTTGCTGTGGACTTTATATGATTTATCAATAGTTTTGTTTTTTGTCTTTTATATTTTCTATGTAAAATAAATGTTTTTTTACATGTATCGATAAGCTTAAAATTGATTGTCTCCACAATCAAGACATTTTATTTTTCAATTACATATATGTTCTCTAAGTGTATTTATATGTCTATACCTATATGTGTACATATGTGTGTGTATGTATATATACATGTATATATTTAACGGTCCACGAATATCTAAATACGATTGTTCTTCTTTCTAATTATTTTTATTTTTATTGGTTTTTATCACTGATACTAATGTCACACTAATAACTATTATGCTTATTACTATAACCTTTTGTCAATTATTTTCGAATAGCTATCATGTAATTTTTCTAACAATTACTTTAAAACCTTTGTTTTAATTATTTACAAATTTCTTTTTAGAAAGCTTTTTTACGATAACGTTTTTACTGTTTTAAGGGGGTTACTCTCTATATATATTCTTTAGATTATTTCTAATTTCATAACTACATTGCACTATATATCTTCGGACTTTAATTTTATAATCCACTGCAATTCTATATCTATCATCGGGATCTCATCATACATCCCAAATTCCCTTTTAAGCTAAATTTCTACTATTCCTCTTGATGTTCATCAATGTTTCTTCTTTATCAATTTTTTAACTAACTGTTTTCTGGTGATACCAGATCAGGCTGCCCTGTGGCTCCCTGAGACGAAATTCACCTACATTGACGTTTTTTTTTGTTTGTTTTTTTTTTTGTTTGTAAAACTTAATTATGTTCTACAAAACCAAAAACAAAAACAACAGCCCCTCTCCCTTTCTCCCTCCCCTTTTTTATTTTTATTTTTCCTACCCTACTCCCGGTCCTGGATATGACCTTAAACTACATCCGATGGTGAGATCCGGCTTACGGACTTTGGGGAATGTGGAGCCTCCTCTTAATTACCATTGCTCCCAGGTCCACCCTGACCCGGAGTGGTAGTACCTGTTAGGGTCCCAACTATGGGTTAAATAGAAACAGATATTAAAAGGGGAAAGAAACAAAAAAGAGAAGAAAACAAGACCAGATTCGGCATTAAATAACCGAAAAAGGGTTGATATGCCGTAAAACAAAACTACCAAACCAAAAACCCTGATTAAACATTTGAAGATATAAAGAACTTGAAGCATAAAAACTTTCACTATAATGACCAGATTCGACATTAAATAACCCAAAAAGGGTGGATATGCCGTAAAACAAAACTACCAAACAAACTGTTTTATTTCATCGTTCCCATCCTATTCCATTATATAAAACTATTATTATTGAGGTACATATACAAGTAATTTTATTTTTGCTCCTTATAACATCATTAATCATTGTAAAAAAATTATCTTATCGCTTCTAATACTGTTCAATGCAACCATTGTTTACATTTCTATCTTATATTTTTATTGAACAATTTCCACTTACGTATTTTACACCAATATAATGTCCACCCCCCTTGATCCAACCTGCATGGTGAATGCTCCAAATGTTTTGAATCTTTTTATTAATTAATCAATTCGCTGTCCTACTTCTGCTTCGAAATTTCTGTCAGTCGTGTTGCATTTTTGTACCGAAACTCCGATACCTTTTTCACGAAACTTCCGTACGTGAGTTTATAAAAAGACGCGCTTTAGTATTATTAAAATATAACAAGCCGCGCATGCGTGGTCCCCCTCTGTATGTGACTCGATGTGGCGAGTGTAAAATGCAATAAATTTGGGCAATTTGTGGCATTTTTCACCCCCCCCCTTTGACCCCCTGGGGAGAGAACCAGAATTCTTCTGAGGTCAAGGATGCTCATTTTATATCCAGAAAAATTGCCTCTACATTTTGGCCAAGTTTCAGAAAAATTAAATGGATGGATCAAACGTTATGGGAGGAAAGGGTAATTTTTGCCATTTTAGGGGGTTTTTGCCCCCATGGGGGCGTTAACCAGATTTTTTCCAAGGTCAGCGATACTTATTTTCTATTAGGAACAATTGCCTCCACATTTTGGCCAAGTTTCAGAGAAATTGAATGGATGGATGAAAAGTTATGGGGCAGAAAATGTCATTTTTTTGCCATTTCGGGGCCTTTTGACCCCCTGGGGGGCTAACCAGATTTTTTTTCTAAAATCGGAGAATGTCACTTTCTAACCTGACCAAAGTTACAACTTCATGAATAATTTCAGAGAAATTCAATGGATGGTTGCGGAGAAAATTCCGGACGGACGGACAGACAGACAGACAGACAGACAGACAGACAGACAGACGGATGGACGGACGGACGGACGGACGGATGGACGGACGGACGGACGGACGGAAATGCCTCAAAACATAGGTCTCCCGATTTTATAAATCGGGGGACCAACAAAAAATAATGAACAATAAAATATTTCCAAAAAGTCTTGGAAACAATCGTACGCCGAATGTCGGTTGGTTTTGAATTCTTGGAACAATGTTTAAATTATATTGATCACACCTTATATTGAATGGTGTTTAGCTCTGCTGTCGCGTTAGATTCAGCAGGTGTTTGAAGATGCAATGGTGTAACACAAATTAAGGAGTGGTTTAACCGATTCAAAAATGGCCGTACATTAGCGAAGAGTTACCAGCGTTCTGGCCGGCACCAAACTGCTCGGAGTGCAGCTGTTGTTGAGAGGGTGCGAAAAAAGAGATGATGCGGAACGCGACGTTTGAGATGAATACCATTACAAAAGAAGACTTCCAGGGGTGTTTGCGACAGTGGATGGATCGGTGGGCTAAGTGTGTGCAAGCACAATGAGCCTACTTTGAAGGAGATTAGGGTGTCAACCTCGTAACGTATTGGAAATATTTTTCTGACCTCAGGTCGGATACGTTTTAGACAGGTCTCGTATATATATATATATATATATGTATATATATATATATATATATATATATATATATATATATATATATAAATATATATATAGAGAGAGAGAGAGAGAGAAAGAGAGAGAGAGAGAGATAAGCAAGCAAATATTACTACCCAATTCCGCCGCCTCATCATGCATCTTATAAACTCTAGTTCAATTTACCAACATCTACAAACACATAACTGCCACCCGCCGATGTAAGACAAATTCTACTTAATAGCATTAAAATAATATATTCTGAAACCAATTAAAAAAAATTGTTAAACTCGAAGCTATTAAAACCTAGCAACTTACAATCGCATTACGTATGAAACCAGTAACAAAATTTTAAAATGCTTAACGTAATATAATTATATTATGTGACGCTAATACGGCGTCACATAATTGTTTACGTATTTTTGGAACAGTGTTAAAACATTCTCTTTTTATGTCTAACTGACTTCATGTGTCCTTTTCTTGGCTATATTGTGAATTTCTCTTCTTTTTTACAGTTTTTCTTGTTGATTTTCTTTTTAATCTGATGATGATTCGACGAAGAATCACAAACGTTCGTGATAAATATAAAACATACAGTATTATTTTATATTTAGAATACAAAAAAAAAATTGAAAAAAGTAAAAAATAATGTTATAAAACAGTAGCATTCTGCTATTTTTTTAAATGTTTGCTTAAATGAAAAACTGCTGCCTCGATACACACCCATCCACACACACACACACACACAGATGAAATTAAAAATGGAACAGTGGAAGACCCATAAGCTCAACGTTTCGCCCGATGTGATGTGGGCTTTTTCAAGAGCAGATGAAAAGTTTGCTAAAAATGATAAAAGACGGGCAGGTCATATAATTGGGGAATATAGTGGTCGGGTTTGAATGGAGGGAAATATATGCAAATATGTAAACTGTCAGAAATAAGTGTGCAAAATGTCAGCATATAATTATACGTACATATATATATATATATATATATATATATATATATATATATTAATATTTTAAGTACATATATGTATGCATAAATAGATCTGCAATTTCAAATGTACATAGTAATATAAAAAAAGGAGAAACTAAAGAGAAGATAAGAGGCAAAGGAAAAAAGAAGAAAAAATAAAAAATAAAAAGAAAAATAGAAAAAAGAAAAAAGAAAAGAAACAAAATAATATTGTATATATATATATATATATATATATATATATATATACATACATATATATATGTAGAAAAATAAAGTTTGTATAAATAAATAATGTCATAACTAATAAACAGCTTCCTTTTATTATGCAGCACTTTTATAGTTTTTAAGTAAATGTTTGTTTGTTTTTAGTGAAATCGATATGTTTACTGTTAGATCCTTGAAATCAGTTCTAAAAGTTATTTTTACAGAATCTGAAGACACCACAGACGTTTTCCTTTGATTCCATCTAGTGTTTAGTCGGGGCATTATCAGTTAGGTCCATTAAATAACTATATTATATTAGAAAGTAAAGAAACTAAAGAAATAAAATTAAACAAAGTTTACCTCAGTAAAGTCCATTAAATAACTATATTATATTTGAAAGTAAAGAAACTAAATTTAGTTTTTTAAATAAGTTTCGGTCGTTTCATAAGAAAAAAATTAAACAAAGTTTACCTCAGTAAAAAATGTTTGTTTTTTTAAGTTTAAATACTAAAATAATTATTTTAGTAGTTTTTGAATTTTAAATAAATAAATAAATATATATATATATATATATATATATATATATATATATATATATATATATATATATTTATTTATTTATTTATTTATTTATCTACCTTCCACAGCGGTAAGATGTGACACAAGGTCGGGAAAGTGGGATTTGATAAACCAGCGCTCGAGAAGGTGAGCACTCTGGTCATTAAAAATTGCCTGGGCAGGCCCGTCGGCATTCCATGGTAGCCCCTACCATGAAATAACTAACCCCTTCTCAAATGGTGAGAAGGCAACGCCTGGGAGGGTGAACCTCCTAGAACTGCACAGGACAGACCCATAGACCGGCGTAAATCAGCGCCGAAGGCCAAGACAATACCAGTCTATGGGGTGCAGTTATATCGGAACAGATACTACACTTTGATCTTGGCCAAAAGGCGTTATGTAACCCCTACCCACAATAGGAATATGTGACACAAGGTCGGAAAGTGGGATCTGAAAAGCCAGCGCTCGAGAAGGTGAGCACTCTGGCCATTAAAAATTGCCTGGGCAGCCCCGTCAGAATTCCCCGGTAGGGGCGCCTCAGACAGTAAGCAATTAACTTACTCCTCCCCAAAGAGGGGAGGCGAAGCCGGGGAGGGTGGACCTCCTAGAACTGCACAGGACAGATCAGACCCATAGACCGGCGGAAATCAAGCCCCGAAGGCCAAGACAATACCGATCTATGAAGTGCAGTATCCATCGGAACCGATACTACACTATGATCTTAGCCAAAAAGCCGATATATATATTTATTTACTCCTCTGCAGGAGTTAGGCACAAGGCCAGTTTTATCTTATTCCCACAAGTAAGATGTGACCACAGGTCGGGTCGAGTAAGTAGGGTTTGAAAAGCCAGCGCCCGAGAAAGTGAGCACTCTGCCCATTAAAAATTAGCTGGGCAGCCCCGTCGGCATTCCCCGGTAGGGGCGCCTCAGGCAGTAAGCAATAAACTTACTCCTCTCCAAAGATGGGAGGCGAAGCCTGGGAGGGTGGACCTCCTAGAACTGCACAGGACAAACCCACAGACAGGTGGAATCAAGCCCGAAGCACAAGACGACACCCTTCTATAGGGTGCAGTATCCATCGGAACAGATACTACACTTTGATCTTAGCCAAAAGGCCGATATATATATATATATATATATATATATATATATATATATATATATATATATATATATATATATATATATATATTGTATGTGTGTTTAGGCAACATCATCTCATTCATGCAAAAATTGTTACCATAGGAATAAGGAACATTTTTTATTCTCCGTCGAATCATCCTAAGGTGCCAAAAGAAAATTAACAAAAAAAGCTGGAGGAAGAAGAGAATGTTTAAAAAGACAGCAGAGAAACGCCAGAGAACTTTTTCGCATTGTTCCAGGAAATACCATGACAATTTAAACTCAGTGACGCTGGAGTGGGATCACAGAATAGCATTGCTTTACGTTAAATATTTTTAAATGTTGCCACTGGTTTCATACGTGATGTTATAAATTGAAGGTTGTTGTGTTTTTATGTGGATACGTTCCAGTATTTTTCATCATTTTAAATTGGTTTTGGAATGAATTATTTCGGTTTTATTAACTTAAATTTGTCTAAATATTTTTGTAGATGTTGGCAAATTGAGCTAGAGTATCTAAGATACATGATGAGGCTGCGGGATAGGGTAGTGGTTGTTAAACCTGTGTATTAATGAGCTTTATTATTAATATGGAAATAACATTCACCCTAAGGGTATTTAAACTTTTAAATAACATTCTTTTTTTATATATTTCTATTGGTTTTGGAGTTGGGGAGGAGTTGTTTTAAACTACAAGATTTCAAGTTTTAAATTTCTTATAGTAAGTAATATGTATACTTTTATTATTATTTTCACTTGGTGATATGTATATGTATACAATATTTTTTCTGTTTTTTTCCCTCAAATCTGAAGGTTTGTGGCGTTTTATTACAATAGTAACATTTAATTAAATGCAACTGAGGAGATGGATAAAAACAAGAAACAAACATGTGACTGTTATTTTAATACAATATGTATCAACGAAGAAATGTTACCTAAGCATACAAATCTCTCTCTCTCTCTCTCTCTCTCTCTATATATATATATATATATATATATATATATATATATATATATAGTATTTTTTCAACCTACAGTCCAACGTCGCTAACCGCTTATGAACAGCTTATAAACAATGATAATTTTAACACATTAACGGCGGCGAAAGCGTACAGGCATTCAAACTTCTATAAGTGAAGGAACGATGCATAAAGCAAGTGACGCTACGCTGTGTTACTACTACCATTTCACAGTGCTCTACTTTTTAACGAGGAGCTTCAAATATAAATATTTGTTATTGTTTATATTTTTATCTATGGACGTATACGTTTCGTCTCTTTTCAATCAAGACTCATCAGCATAGAAGTACGACTATTCACCACCGGTCACACGATTCGAAACCCTGGACTACAAGTATTTTTTCAACCTACAGTCCAACGTCGCTAACCGCTAGGCCAGTTCTGAACAGCTTATAAACAATGATAATGTTAACACATTAACGGCGGCGAAAGCGTACAGGCATTCAAACTTCTATAAGTGAAGGAACGATGCATAAAGCAAGTGACGCTACGCTGTGTTACTACTACCATTTTACAGTGCTCTACTTTTTAAGGAGGAGCTTCAAGTGTGTGTGTGTGTGTGTGTGTATATACAGGGTGATTTATTTATTTATTTCTTATGAATCAGATTATTCTATTGTCAGCATTGGTTTCCCCGATATCTTTATAGTTATAATTCTTTCTAGAAAGACATACGGGAAGGACAACATGAAAGTTTGGCAATATCTCTATTGAAAGCTTCTCTGTGAAGCAAACTGGATTCGAACTTGGCACACCCAGGTAGTCAGTCTGTGTCGTTAAAGGGTGATGACATATCAAAATACTTTCAACTATCCCGGAGTCTGTTGCCAGTAAGTTCAAGATTTACTGTAACAATATGTGAAAGATTTACTGAAAAATAAATAGATACGTTTTTAAAGAAAAATATCGCATATATTAACTTCAATTATTGTTTTTTGTTCAGCTCCTCATTCAACGGTTTAGTTTGTTCAGCATTGCATACAGTCTTACTAAATACCTATACTTTTTTTTACCAGCAATACTTCAAATAAACTACCATACCTTTATATATATATATATATATATATATATATATATATATATATATATATATATATATATATATATATATATATAGAGAGAGAGAGAGAGAGAGAGAGAGAGAGAGAGATTGTTCACTTGTAAAATAGATCATTCAGTGAAGACCGGGGTTGTTCCGTATATATACATATATATATATATATATATATATATATATATATATATATATATGTATATATATATGTATATATATATGTATATATATATGTATATATATGTATATATATATATATATATATATATATATATATATATATATATATATATCTACTACTATTCACCAAGCAGCTAAGAGTGATCTACGAAACATCGGACCATGCATATAGCTATTTGTACTAATTCCGCTATTTACAGTTAAAATTCCTCTCTATTTACTAACTGGTTGGCAATGGCCTGCGGGTAAGATCTCCGACTACGAATCAGTGGCGATTTGTGTTCGGGGTTCGCGCCCACCGACCGTTGAGAATTAGTTCCTAGACTGTAGATTGCGTTAGCATGAAACATCGATGTCTCTAGGTATTTTAAATATTATTGTTTATCAGCCCCCTCCCACGGAGGCTGGGCACTTTTCGAGGAGCTTTAATAACAAGCAGTACAAATAGCTATAAGCATGGTGCGACGTTTCGTAGATCACTCTTAGCTGCTTGGTGAATAGTAGTAGCCGAATTCCGCTATTTACAGTTAAAATTCCTCTTTATTTACTAACTGGTTGGCAATGGCCTGCTGTAAGATCTCCGACTACGAATCAGTGGCGATTTGTGTTCGGGGTTCGTGCCCACCGACCGTTGAGAATTAGTCCATAGACTGAAGATTACGTTAGCATTAAACATCGATGTCTCTATGTATTTTAAATATTTAATATTTATTTATAAAAATATTATTGTATATATATATTTATATATAGCAATAGATAAAGATAACAATGTAAATATAAATACTATTTTCACTGTTATCTACTGCATCGATAGCAAACGAACTTCCCACCTGGATAGCCTTTTTCGTTTTTGGACCACCATTCACCACTTGGATTATTTTTTAATCAACCTCTTTGATATCTTGCCTGGAGCTATTTTGGACCTGTTGACTTTGATGAACTGTATATTTTTACTAAAAAGTATTTTGGGCCGATATATTTGCTGTTTTATATACCTTCATGTATTAATATATATAATTTTTTATATATTTTCAAAGTTTAATTTTTATTACCTGCAGTAATGTTATTGCGGTAATGGTCCTCTGAGGAGGAGATTTTATTTGAAAACTCATGAGTTAAGGACTTTAAAGAACTTTTCCTGAACATTGAACTGTAATAAAATTTGATTCGCACCTTATTTTATTCTTTCACTTCATCTATTGCTATTAATGCTCTATCCAGTATATTGAGCTTTATTCTTATCCGGATGTTCACTAATTAAAGATATTAGTTGCCTCTTATATATTTTGCTGTATTTACCTTATATGTTTATGAAACTGAGTGGAGAAGAGTGGAAAGGTGGGGGTGAGCAGGGATATAGTGGCTGGTTGTAAGAGAAAAAGGTGGGGGATGAGCGGGAAAAATGTGGATGGCAGTGAGTGAGGTAGTGGAGGGGTAGGGAAGAGGGGGCTTTCCCCCTCTCACCTTTTTCTCTTACAACCAGCCACAGTATTCCTGCTCACCCCAACCTTTCCATTTACCTTATATATATATATATATATATATATATATATATATATATATATATATATATATATATATATCAATTATTTAAAGGAAATAGTTGGAAAATTAGTCAAGAACAGCTTATTTTGCTTTCCTTACTCATGTGTGAAATATTTGCATTAAACAAAGTTTAGTATTTAATATTAAGTTTAAATAGTGACGGAGTAAACTATCTGCGCTCAGCCATTACAGAAAGTAGGTGAATAACCGGATTATATTAAACAGTGTCAATTTACGGCAACTTGAACTGATTAACACCTTGATATGTGTCTCCCTTACACAGCGGTAAGATGTGACACGAGGTCGGGAAAGTGGTATTAAAAAGCAAGCGCCCTAGATAAAAAGGCACTGGGCATCCCCGTCGGCATTGCTCGGTAGGGGCGTCTCAGGCGATTAGCAATAAACTTACCTCTCTCAAAGGGTTAGAAAGCAAAGAAGCCTGTGAGGGTGGACGTCCTATGAACTGCACAGTGCAATACATCAAAGCCAGAAGGCAAAGACGGTACCGTTCTACAGAGTGTAGAATCCATCGGACCAGATATTGCACTCAAAACCTCTTTTAAATATACAATATTAAACTTTTTACCGCAAATAGGTCTCAAATAAGTAATTAAAACAAAATACATTGCTTTTGAATAATTTCCTAACGCGATTTGTTTTGAAATAAATTATTCCGATAATAGTAATGATTAGCTACGTATGGTTCCCAGTACTTTAATACCGCATACGTTGAACAGAGCGCCCAAAAGAAGTGACCTTGTGCCTAATTAGGGCAAGTGTAAACGTTGAGTATAACGAACAATAAAAACACGGGATTAACCTTTACAGCCAATGTGCAAAAATAAGTTCATGGACTGCACGAAGAAAACAGAATCTTAGTCAATATCATGTTTAAAAAAGGACCAAAACTATGGACGCTCTTTTCTTTAGTCGCGAAACAGAATGGATGGATGTCTGACTTTTTCTCCTCTTTCTCTCCCACTATCTCTTCATCCCTTAATAGCGCCACAGACTAACGAAGTTACACTATACTATTTCAATAAGAAAAAATGGTTATTTTGTTCACCCAAAACGGATAGTATAGCGTCAGTTTGATTATATTCACGTCTAAAATATTACCACACACACGTAACACATACACACACACGCACTGAAGATAACATAGTATTCGACGCCCAAATACGATCCCCTCGACACGGCTATACATTGGCTAATACGATGAATGGTGCACCTTTTCACAGGGAATGGTATCACAAGTAACAACACTTAGCTGGATACTCACCCAGAGCAGATAGATTCTTGTCCTGGAACCCAGTAGAACCAAGAGAGCAACAGAAAGATACACGATAACATAATTAACTGGTCAATTAGAGATATTCAAATTAACGTTCTTAACTTCTTTACTAACCCAACGTTTGAGAGATAAACGAGAACTTTAATAGAATATTCGAATATCAGTGTATTTCATATTGAGGTCAAGTGTTAGCCCTAGGTAGGGGCCTCTTAATTTCTGAGAACTTCGACTGAAGTAAAATAAAACAAGCGAGAGAGAGAGAGAGAGAGAGAGAGAGAGAGAGAGAGAGGGGGAGGGCGTTGTTATTAAACTGGTGGAGTTATAGAAGAGGGCTTGTATTGAACACAAAAAAAATGAATAAGCTGAATTCCCTTATCAGGTGCTTACACAAAACGATTTAATAAACGTGAATTATCGTTCTTCCTTTTAAAAATAAGCAGAGATGTCAAATAAAACTTACTAAGGAACACGCTGAGGGATATACGGAGGATTTAAATGCCTACGAGACATTATCCCCGAGTGTCGTCGGTCTCTCTGTCCATGCGTTCGTCACAACCTGACCTGAAGATACTTTGCCGGACAAGTAAACCCTGACCAAATATTCAAAATCACATGGTATTCGAAGCCCAAATAAGATCCCTTCGACATGGCTCATATGAAGAATGATAAATCATCTCCTCGTACTTCTGCTGCAAGTAACCGAGCCTAGCTGGATACTCCACCAGACAAAAATCCGGCAAAGCCAAGAATATACAACAAGAAAGATATACTATAAAATATTAAACTAGTCAATTGAGGAGAGGAAATTAATGTGCTTCACTTCGGTACTAACTCAACGTTTAAGAAGTAAACGAGAACATTAATTGAACACTCGAATATCTATGTATCTCATATTGAGATCAAGTGTTAGCCCTTGATTTCTGAGAACATACACTAGGTTATAATGAAAAGAAAAAAAGGATTCCTGTGTGTATGGAGACACAAATCGAAGAGAAACAGCAATGTATGGTGCATTAGATTAAAGTGCTCATTCTTGATTATACATCATTATACTTAAGATGAGGTAATCAACATTTGTTTGCCTAAGGCCTTTTCCCTACGTATCTTCGCGACATAAATACATGATTAAATATTCCCTAATTGTTGGATAAAGTTATTTAAAATAAAGTATATTTTAACTGTTTATCAGCCATGCATTACAATAATCTTCCCAAGTGACCCATTTTTTACTACGTGTCTCTGTATGCCTCTCTTCCGTTCTCATTGTATCTTGTTAGATCCTCAGTTGTTTTTTTATTATAAAATCTCTCTTTCTTGTCACCTCTCTTTTTCTCTCTCTCTCTCTCTCTCTCTCTCTCTCTCTCTCTATATATATATATATATATATATATATATATATATATATATATATATATATATATATATATATATATATATATTAGAAAGAAAGGATGAGAGTCATCCGAGGTAATGGGAAATGAAAAAGGAAACACCAAGATATATTTCTTATATATTCATCAACGTTTCGTCTTTATTGTAAGACTTCCTCAGGATGATAATTTGAAGAAAAAGGTCATGCAAGTACATCGAAATTTGGTGTTGACATGATGGAGAGATGAAGGAAAGTCAACACCCAATTTCGATGTACTTGCATGATATTTGTCTTCAAATTATCATCCTGGGGAAGCCTTACAATAAAGACGAAACGTTGATGAATATATAAAAAATATCTCTTGGTTTTTCCTTTTTTATTTCCCATATATATATATATATATATATATATATATATATATATATATATATATATATATATATATACCTGTTTCGCTCTCTCTTGCTCTCTCTCTTTCTTGCATTCTTGTTTCTCTCTTGATTGGTAGTCAACAGACAATAAATAAAAGACAGAATAAACAGAAGAGTCCAATATAAACAAAAGGGGATATCAACTACA
This sequence comes from Sepiola atlantica, assembly GCA_963556195.1. NCBI lineage: Eukaryota > Metazoa > Mollusca > Cephalopoda > Sepiida > Sepiolidae > Sepiola > Sepiola atlantica. Next base: position 54,618,551 of record OY744534.1, on the reverse strand, counting down.
AACAGTAATTGTATTTAATCTGTAGCTGCAGAGGAAAAGACAGAAATAAAATTATATATATATATATATATATATATGATTATTTTTATTTACACAGACATGTACAATATCTGTGACACTGGCATGGCGATGTTATCGATCAACAGTTATTATAAACTGAGATCTCATCAGGCAGAGTTAGAATCCGATGTTAACAGTATATCATATTTGAAAAGAATTAAATGGGGAGAAAAAGAAGAAGAAAATAAATTTTAAATTTAAAAATTTGGGAAGTCACGTGGTTGAGACCGTTAAGAATCAAAATGTTAAAATCAGTATTAGTAGCAAAGGAGGGAGGGGGAAAGAGAGAGGGGGGAAACTCTCGCTGCTGTGTTTGGTCAGTGGCTGACAATAAGAAGTGGAAATAATACCTCAAGTACATAAAACAATTCATGGTTTTTAATGAAATTTATTTGTTAGAGGATAGCTAAGGAAGAACGATAACTCACGTTTAAACACAAAATTTATGTTTGTTTTAAAAAGGTTAGAGAATATAGATAACCTATAAAAGTGTATTCTCATGTAAAATTCACAGAGTAAGATGATGGGAGTATTGCCGAATCTCTACACCCACCCCTTAGGGGTCTATGGGGCAGATTTTATCAGGGGGGTTCGTTTTCAGTTATTCTTCATTCTATTTTATAGTAATTAAAAAATGCTGAGTCATATTTTGCTTTAATTTCGTAATACTTTGAGATAACTTTTAATTTTATTTAACGTTTCTTAGCGTCAATTCTATTTACATGGAAGGGAAAACAAGTATGCGACGGTCCGCCACTAGCCGCCACTGCCCGCCACTCTGTACGCACACAAATACATGTACATGTACCTTTTATGATAATCTATATAAGAAAAGTATTCGGCGTTGTCCGGCAAATTATACCTAACGTAGATAAAACAATTTATGGTTTTTAATGAAATTTATTTGTTAGAGGATAGCTAAGGAAGAACGATACCTCACGTTTAAAAACATAATTTACGTTTGTTTAAAAAAGGTTAGAGAATATAGAAAACCTATAAAAGTGTATTCTTATGTAAAATTCGCATAGTAAGATGATGGAAGTATTGCCGAATCTCTACACCCAACCCTTGGGGGGGGTCGTTTTCAGTTATTTTTCATTCTATTTTATAGTAATTTTCATATAAAGATGTTACACACACTCTTCAATTTCTACTACTTTGTTTTTTATCGCCCCGGGCAACGCCCGGTAGCCCTGCTAGTATATTCTATTTATTATATAAATATTTTGAACAGCCTACGCAAAGGCAATCCCGTTTCGGTAATAATTATTAAAATAATAAATATATTTCGAAAAGTGACATTCGTTTTATTGATTTAAAGTATATTTAGCTGACAATTATTTTTACAGTATGAAAACAGGAAATATGTTTTGGTTTAAAAAGAATTGAACCGCTACAATCTTAAATAAATAAATAAGCGACATATTTGTTTTATTTATTTGAAGAATATTTAGCTGTTACTGAATATTAGTCTTTTTTAATCGTATTTTACCTGGCAGATATTAATTATTAAAAGGAATATTATTATTATTAAGAGTAAATTATACAGATTTATATAGAAAGGACCGTGCAATTTTGATAAGGTCCAGCGCTAGTAATAGCTATTAGGATTGTTAAACTAGTAAAAAGAACCACGAATAACTATAATTTTACACATCAGAAAAAGCTAATTCACTTTTTGAAAGCTGTAGATGAATATGATTCCTTACCAGGCAGTACCGGGTGACCTTGCTGAAAAAAAACCCCACAGCATCGAATAAATATACACGCAAGTGAACCAGTGGCGCTCCTTGTCAATGTCTTCTTTAGCCGACACATGCCTACTCATTCTGACCTGTTTCTTCTTCATCTTTTAAGATATTCCCTCTTGGCCAACCCTGTACGTGGTAAATAGCTCTTCCTTCTAGGAGATGGCCATCACCCTTCTCCAGTCTCGTCTTTCGAGTTGACATTTCCTGTCAGTGCTGACCCTGTGCGAACCCTGCAGCCAAGAAGAATGAGCGGCAATGACCTGGCCGGAGCCAGCCAATCCACCGCACCCATATAAGTCAAGCCACTCGCGATGGTGCACTACCCGAAGCAGAGACGGACACTGGCCTTTCTGCAATGTAAACCCATCGACAAAGAAAAAAGACTGTTAATATTTGGTTGTTCGGAAAATTTTCGTCGAATTCTTAACACACTATTACAAATATTGTTTTTTAAAACTATTTTGTAGTTTTTTGTACATGAATATCACATGCTTAATACTTCGTTTCACAAAATAGTAAATGTATTCGCTAATTCTATTTATCTTCCTCCCATAAGGTAAGATGTGAAACAAGGTCGGGAAAGTGGGATTTAAAAACCAGCGCTCGAGAATTTGAGCGCTCTGGTCATTTAAAAATTGCCTGGGCAGCCTCATCGGCATTCCTCGGTAGAGGCGCCGCAGGCGATTAGCAATAAACTAACACCTTCTCAAAGGGTGAGAAGGCAAAGCCTGGGAGGGTGCGGTTCAATCCTCGCTCGAGTCATACCAAAAACTTTTTTTAAATGGTACTTGATAGACTATTAATACACTCTCAGCAATAAAAGGTTAAGATCAGGGGTACGTGAAATAATTCTGGAAAAAGAATGGTAGTCTCCACTACACATTGGTGTCGTAGCTAATCAAAAGGGAGCTTTCGGGTCGCCCTCGACTATGGTCGATCGCTTAAGTTTTTTACTTACATATAATTTATATAGGATACACATCAAAAACACTAATTTCGAAAATATATATTTTTTATTGTGGGGGGTATTTTTTCTTCTTTATATGAAGTTTTTTAGTGTTCATACGTACTTGCTTAAAAACGTATCATCTTTTGTTTAGAGGGGATACTTAATTTTTGGCGGCATTTACTTTTGACGGTCTCACTTCTTTTCTTAAGTAAAAAATGGCATATATATATTTTTTTGGGGGGGGGTATTTTTTTGTTCTTTATATAAAGTTTCTTAGTGTTCATACGTACTTGCTTAAAAACGTATCATCTTTTTTTCGAGGGGATACTTAATTTTTGGCGGCATTTACTTTTGCCGGTCTCACTTCTTTTCTTAAGTTCGGATTGGTAATTGAACTTCCTCGAAAGTCCGCTGATAAACACCCCCCTCCGACAAAAATGGTTTCACATGGGGAAGCGTTCACGCTTCTTCTTCTTCTTTTCTTTCGTGTGAATCAGATGATTCTGGTGGTGACATTAGTTTCCCCGATGTTTTTCTAGTTAGAAATCTGTCAGGAAAGACATCGGGTACTTACGGGAAGGACCACGTGAAGATTGTCAACATCCCTAAGTGAAAGTGGTACCGCGGAACCGACTGGATTCGAACTAGGAACACGCAGGTCTTCAGTCCGTGTCGATATCCACTTAACCACCGTCACCTCCCAGCGGTCACGCTAAACAATCATAAATAACAAATTATTCAATAGTTCAAGGTTGGGACCTTGAATTTCATGACTTAATCTAATTTCGTGGAGAACAACGAGGCAGGGTTCACAGGTAAGCTAGTTTCTAATAATGTATTTCAGAATACAATTTTAAAGCACCCTAATGAAGATGAAACATTAAGAAATACTTATATAAGAGACAAATATGTCCTAAGATTGAGTTCTGGTGTCACATCTGGGGAGGTGGCGCTCTGAACACCTTTCTTGCTTTAACAGAGTACAAAATCGACTTTGATATCTAATGGTGAACGATCGTTTCTTTCTCACAGCAGAGACATTTCTAATATTTCTCTACTCTATTTGTATTTCCATGGATGGAGCTTGACTAAGATCTGATCTCTGGCTTCTGTCTGTAAAACATTCACAAGAACTCGTCTTTATTTTTCCGTGTGATTAATATCACACGAAATTCCCACGAACTTCTCATATCTAGAAACACTATTACAAGAAATGCTTCCCTGCAAACTACAACATGGTCCTCTTTAAATCCAATATCAACAAATACTTGCAAAAACCGTCTTCATAAGTAATCCAATTTTGTTCATTACCTTCGTAAGTTTCAATTCTTTCATAATACAGGGTGGGCCAAAATAAGGGTCCTATCTTTAAATTTGAATAACTTGAATTTGAATAACTTCCACAAAATAAAAGTTAAACTCACCAAACTTTATATGTGTGTAGACTGACCCTTCCGAGATTTTTTGAAATAAACAAAGCAAATTTTAGCCGAAAAACATTTCTTAAAACTTACAAAAACTAAAGTATTGTTTTTTACACTGTTTTGAGTTTTTTAAGCAAAAATAATGTTTTCTAAATGAGGGTACGTTCCTTAGGGCTAATACGGCTCATGCTTGCTTCGGAAGGGGTCCTTTACTTATTCTAAAAAAAAAAATTTTTTTAAATCAATAAATAAAAAAGTTATGAATTTTTTAAAATAGGACCCTTATTTTTGCCCACCCTGTATTATTAATCGTTTTAACTGACAATTTATCCGTCTCTTTAACACTTATCCTCGAGTGACTTGTAGCCGTGGTGACTCGTTCGTATGAAAAAAGTATACTTTTCTTGCGTAAGTACAAACTCGAATATAATACTTCCCAACTAGACAGTGCTATCGATAGAGCATGGATAGAAGTGTCAACAAGTGATTTAGTAGTATAAAGCTTGTTTTCAGAAATACAGCAATTGCAATGTAGGTTTTGAAATGAAGACGGTAGAGAACGGACATACATTTTTGACAATGAATGTTTGAAAACAATTGTTGAACCAAACTAGTATCGAATTTCATAGGCACTTGCTGTCAATATGATAACAGTTTCCAAACATCTAAAGCAAATTGGTGAGGTCAAAACGCTCAATATGATCTCGTCGAACAGGAAAAGATGCCACCGGAATGTGGTCCGCCACACATGAACGTCACTTATGAGGAGTATGGCGTATGCAAGTTGTTTTATGAGAACACCCAACTTTAGACTAATTCGCATGCGAGACAGACATACGACTCAGTGAAAGATCGCTGGTTTGATATGTTAAATGTGTATCATTCGAATTTCGGTATTTCGTTACCAACAGCGTTGCTTCCAGTCGGCTTGGATCTCTGAATGTATTCATATTTTGCCTCGGTCGCGGAATTTATTTTTATGGCACATTTCTGAAGCTAAACCAATTAACAAATGTATTTATTGTTTGATCATAATGTTATTAATGTTCGTGATTAGTTGCAAATTAATGTTCGTGACTAGTTGCAAATTAATGTTCGTGACTAGTTGCAAATTAATGTTCGTGACTAGTTGCAAATTAATGTTCGTGACTAGTTGCAAATTAATGTTCGTGACTAGTTGCAAATTAATGTTCGTGACTAGTTGCAAATTAATGTTCGTGACTAGTTGCAAATTAATGTTCGTGACTAGTTGCAAATTAATGTTCGTGACTTGTTGCAAATTAATGTTCGTGACTAGTTGCAAATTAATGTTCGTGACTAGTTGCAAATTAATGTTCGTGACTAGTTGCAAATTAATGTTCGTGACTAGTTGCAAATTAATGTTCGTGACTAGTTGCAAATAAGATGAAGTAGAACATTTATAATTGATTTCGGTGAATTAAAAAATAATATTAAAAAAGAAATACGTTGGTATTTTTGTGAACTATTGGATTAAATATTTAACGTAATTCCATGCGTATGATGATATATTATTAATACTGACAATGTGTTGTGTAATCATATTGTTTTTTGTGTTTTGTTTTTCATTTTTTATTTTATGTTTGACTTAATTTCACCCGAAACAAGGGATATTGACACTGAGACGTAAGGGAGTACTAATATTGTTATCTTTCAATGATTAAGTAGATTGCTTAAAAAGAGAAATGGCCGACGAGGCATAACAAACAATAATATTATTCAGGTTAAGTATGGCTTGAAGGTGGCATTTATATTCAGTGATATCTCTAACTGACCAATTATAAAACCAAGCCGAACTAATTGATTGTTGATATTTTTGCGTCATTTTATGCCGAAACTGTGCATATGTTTTATATACGATTTGATTGCAAAATAATTGGTTTTATAGACGTATATTTTGAAAATGGATTATGTGTAAACGATAAATTGTATTAACCACATGGATGAGACCGTAGCAGATACTGATAAGACTCAACGTCACTCAAGTAAAGGTCAAACTAAACATGAGGCTAAAGGTTATGTAGGGAAAATTACACACTTTCCAAACCACGGATACATTTTAAGTTGATACTCAAGATTACAAACTACGATGGACAATGAATAATATGAAAAAAAATGAGCCATGTAAAAATGGGTAATAACTATTCTGTGTTGTTAGGTTGCCCTAACACTAACCTATCTCTGCCAGATCTTTATTTATCCGGCTTTCTCTCAAGTCCATTTTTACAACTTCCTCCCACATTTTGTTTGACCTTACCCTGTGAACTGGACCTGCTATATTAACTGTTCTACATTTAAAGGATCAAGAACTATCTAACCCTAACCCTAACCCTAACCCACATTTGCTTTGACCTTCCATTGTGAACTGGACCTGCTACTTTAACTGTTCTACATTTAATGAACCAATAACTCTCATCAATTATTTCAACGTGGCCATACCATTAAAGTCTCCTGTTCTTCACACATCACATCTTCTTATACTGTCCAGATTTAATCTTCATCTGAGGTCATCCGCACTAAACCTGTCTTTAAGACTCACATTACACGTCCATACAGGAGACCGCTTGTGGGTTTTAATATTTGGAGATAGCAGACAAATCCAATATAATATGATAATTGAAGACGATATGTACTGCAAAATGAGCAAAAAATCGATTATGCAAAAAATTCAAAAACTGTTGAATAAAAACTCTTGTATGAATGAATGAGGTCCATTCTACGATTCAATTTTAGAATCGTGAAGACTGCCAAGATTGAACACGGAACGCTTAGTCCGCAGTTCATGTCTGTAATCACTGTGGCACTTTTACTTCTTCGATATCAATTGATTCTTAGGAAATAAAAACATGAAACCATGAGCAACTCGGTTACAGCACGGTATCATAGTAAACAAGCCGCGCGTGCGTGATCGCCCTCTGTATGTGACTCGATGTAGCGAGTCTAAAATGCAATAACTTTGGGAATTTTGGGGCGGTTTAGACCCCCCATTGACCCCCTGAGGGCGCGAACCAGAATTTCTGAGGTCAATGATGCTCATTTTATATCCAACACAATTGCTTCTACATTTTGGCCAAGTTTCAGAAAAATTGAATGGATGGATGAAAAGTTATGGGGCAAAAAATGTCATTTTTTGCCATTTCGGGGCCTTCTGACCCCCTGGGGGGGGGGGGCTAACCTGATTTTTTTTCAAAAATCGAAGAATGTCACTTTCTAACCTGACCAAAGTTACAACTTCATGCAAAATTTCAGAGAAATTCAATGGATGGTTGCGGAGAAAAATCCGGACGGACGGACGGACGGACATGCCTCAAAACATAAGTCTCCCGATTTATAAAATCGGGGGGACCAATATGACAAAAGACGTTAGCCTAAAAGGTGTAAAAAGGGTTAGTACATACGCACCTAAAAAATGAACATACATATTCGTTATTTTGTAACTAAAGGTCTAATATAGATGTGTAGCAAAGACAAAAAATAGGTAATTCTTTTTTATTAGCAGAGATTGGTTTTGTTTTTGGGGGTTCTTAATTTTACGGTAGACCAACCTTACTGCGGCTATTACATGTTAACAGACAAACATCGGTTTATCGCATCAGAAAAATAAGCAATTCATGTTTTATGAAAAGAGGTAGAATAGTTTGATTTTTCTGTTTCATGACAAATACACCGCAAATAGTGTGTTCTTTTCGAAAAGGCTTCGGCTGTATACTATTAATTGAACCCACGTTGTTATTGATCTGAGAAAGGAGCCCAGCTTTCCCCAACAGTAATTGTGCGTAAATAACCAAAATAGATGTGATAAGAGTTTAAAAAGGCCAATGGTGCAACATGCTAGATAACATCCACAATTGCAATGGTGGCCTATATAAGGCTGACGGATACTTGAAGCGGTTTTATATAAACATCCAACTAAAAGTGCGACAAGAGACACATTATTAGTCGACTTTGATTTTGACTAGAAACTATTTCTACGCCCAATCTATTTTTTTAATATTTTTATCTTATTTTTTCTGTTTACGTTGTCTGCCATCTTCGACTAACTGCTTCCTTTTTACCGTTGGTCAAAGAACTCAAGTGCCAGTTCCTTTATATGGCTTCTCGCTTAGCGGAAATGGACAACGACATATATATATATATATATATATATATATATATATATATATATATATATATATATATATATATATATATATATATATGCGTGTGCGTTTATTTTTGTGCGTATTAATGTGTGTGTATCTTTTCGTTGACATAAATCACTCAAAGGCTATGTTTGGTGTTCTACTGACCTTAGTACCAAGTCAGAGAGGTTCCGGCTTATCGACTTGCTCTTGGGTAGTAAAAATAGTTTCGATACACACACATATACATTATATATATATATATATATATATATATATATATATATATATATATATATATATATATATATATATATATATATATATAAGGTGAGTCAATGACAAATAGTAAGACCTGTAAATGGAAATATTCAAAATTTGGAAAAAGTTTTTTTTTTAAAGTTCTTTTTAAAAGGTTGTAAAAGTTCAAACGGGTGTGTTTCAATGTAAATGAAAGTCATCAAATACGGAGATCCCAGTTTTATGGGTTTTTTTTTAAAACTTATTCCAAATTTTGAATATTGACTGTTCTTATGTGTCAACTTATCAATCTCTACTTCCTCTTATGATAAGATTTTAATCTTTGAAAAGCCGTGCTTAAGGAATGCAATTGAAAGCGAAGAAGAATAAATATTTTTATTTACTAAATGCTCCTTGTTCTGAACAACTGAAAGTTTTGATCTGTTTCCATTTACAGGTCTAACTGTTTAACTACTTTTCATTGACTCACCTTATTTTTGCTCTATCCAGTATATAGAGCTTTCCTCATCTCACAATAGGTCTAATTCTCTAAAAGTTATCTTTTAGTTATAAACCTTCATATATATATATATATATATATATATATATATATATATATATATATATATATATATATATATTAGAGAGAGAGAGAGAAAGAAAGAAAGAGTGGGAGAGAAAAAAAAAGAAAAAGATATATATTTTTGTTTATTATTCTTGTCACGAAAGTTATAAATAAACTAATTCCTATATTTACGGAGAAGCATTTCGTAAATATTATGAGGGAGTCATTTCTCTTACACAGGGAGTGTCTATAGTTATAAAATATGATATAAAATTATGTACGAAGACATGCATCGAATGTGCCCGGGGATAATTATATATATATATATATATATATATATATAGCATAATATAAAATGAAATAATAAAATAAGGTGCGAATCAAATTTTTTTAGAATTCAAAGTTAAAGCAAAGTATCTTAACGTCCTTAACTCATGAGTTTTCAAAGGTAATTCTTCTCCGCAGAGGACCATTACCGCAGTGACGTTACTGCAGGTGATATCACCTGCAGTAACGTCACTGCGGTAATGGTCCTCTGAGGAGAAGAATTATATTTGAAAACTCATGAGTAAAGGACGTTGAGCTATTTTGCCTGAATTTTGAATTCTAATAAAATTTGATTCGCACCTTATTTTATTATTTCATTTTATATTATCCTATTAATGCTCTATCCGGTAAATTGAGCTTCAGTTTTTATCCGGATGATTGACTAATTAAAAGATATTAGTTACCTCTTATATCTTTTGTTGGATTAACTTTATATATATATATATATATATATATATATATATATATATATATATATATATATATATATATATATATATATATATATACTGATAAAATATACCCGCCCTCCGGGCACCTATTAATTGGGGTGGGATGTCATTACTTAAATAAAATATTACTCAGATATTTCCAGAATTTTTACAACAAACTTTGTGTAGATTAACATATTAAGCTAAATTACACCCTCCTAAAATGATATGCCTCTTTTTACAGACATTCTAAATTATTAAAGCAGTTAACTAATTTATTTTTAACACTAATCCTAAGGTCGACTGGCAAGGTCGTAAAACCACACGCAGTCACCCTAAAAGAATAACGTACAGAATTCTATCTCCAATGGCAAAAAAATTGTTAACTTCCATTAAACCCTAGAATCGCCCGAAAAAAGAGGATAGTTTTACGTTAATATTATCTGCAAAACTAATCCCGCAGTCTGAATTCTTAAATATTTTATGTTGTTTACTTTTTCTGCCAATTCTTTTAGGGTATTCACACATAATCTCATCAAAAAGTAGAATCACATTTTATCGAGAGATGGGTGTTCATCTACAATAATATTTTTTCAATTTATTCCATAAACATATAGTATTTAATTAGTTTGATAATTTTAAATTTTTTAATTAAATTTTCACAAGAAAAATAAACAGGAACACATGGTTTGTACCTGATTAATCTCATTTCCATGATGATCGACCTGGATGGGTCTACAAGTTCTTTGGAGACAAATCCAAACTATGGCAAATTCATCAGCCAATTCCCCTCCGACACTAAGATTCTGATTCGGACTGTTGAAAGGATTTACTAAGGATATCTGGAAATGAGTAGTCTCTTATATTCAACAATATACATATATATATATATATATATATATATATATATATATATATATATATATATATATATATATATATACGTGTGTGCGTGTGTGTGTGTGTGTGTGTGTGTGCTGATTCATCTGAATACAAAAAATATGAAGTAAAATAATATTCCTGCTATAGTAAGAAATAACGTCATCACACACCTTACGTTACTTGTATATATATATATATATATATATATATATATATATATATATATATATATATATATATATATATAATATCAAAAAGTATGTCAGATTCTCGACGTCTGACTGATATAGCTCTGCATCTGGCAAACCGATATTTTATTTGGATAGTCAGTAAATTACTGACATTTATCATTTATGTTATTTATGTAAATATATCAATTACTTTATATTTGATGGACTCGATAATTATTTAAGAAACATACACTAACAGAAATTCACCGTGAATTTTTATTGGATATGTAAATGACGTGATGATTCAATGTTATCATCCGTTTCTTATAAATGTGAACATTGCAAATGACTTCGAAAATGAAATCTCTTGTTGGGTAATTTGACTTATTTAAATTAATATTTCCCTGCAGGTTTATAACTAATTAAACTATATGAATTACTGCTTAATTACATTTGATAATTTAATCGAAATTATATGAAAATAACTAAATAAAACTTTTTCTTACCACATATTATTTTGTGCGTATATAGGTTACTGGTTAAACATTTATGAAATTGATACAGATCTTTGTATTTCATAAGTGTATGTAATTCTTTTAGAAGGTCCTTTATTTTAATAGTATTTACTTTCTTTTAAGTACTTTATTTTATATTTCACAATCGAAAACAAGATTTAAAAAATAATTCTAATGTGGCAAGTGTGTGGATGTGCGCAGGCTGTGCATATCGATGTGTGTGTAAGTAAAGAGTTACCAGATAAACCAAATAACCGTGACACGCAATTTGTAATATATTGATGTCCCCTTTCTCCGTTCGACGCTTATTTTAGTAAGAAAGAGAGTGAGAGAGAGAGAGAAAGAGAGAGAGAGACAGGAGAAAAAGAAGAAGAATAATAATAAGAAGAAGAACAAGAAGAAGAAGAAGAACAACAACAAGAAAAACAAAAAACAACAACAAGAAAATAAAATATTCGCTACGGATTAACAGGTAGAGATTAAAACATGAGTGAATTTTTTTATTTACAGAGAATTTGAAAACCAAAATTCAATTCTCTCAAATCTTCCCCTACCCCCAAAAGTGTTTTATTTCAGGGGTCAGGAAACGTTTATATATGAATCGTTTTGTTTTATAGCAAATTCCAAATAGAATCGAAAACATTGTATTATAACACGATCTGATATTTACTTTTTACAGGCGATGACTCAGTTTTACTACATCGCAACATTTTGTTAAACAAAACACAATTTTAAATAACATTAATTAACGATGTGATATTTTCCCGGAAATAATTATATTCTACTCACTTTTTGATTGATATTAATTTGAACGGCACGTCAACTTTACGATGATGGCATTGTTATTAAATTACCGTTTAATATGTGTACTTCTTCGGTTTCATTAATTCTTCATTAATTACATATTACTTTATACTGTAAAATACAAATTAAAAAACTATGTTACTTATTTTTGTGTACAATTTTAGAAACATGAAAACCGAAATATGACAAGTCGAGTAATACGGGCCATCAAATCATAGTTATAAATGCATGTACCTTCTTGTTGAACACTTTTATGTCAACTGACTTTCGTTGCTCAACTTTTGGGCATAATAGGATTTATTTATCATCACTTCGTATAGTTATTCAGAGTAGCTTCATTGGTTAGGGTGTTTGGATTTGGAGTTAAGCATGATTCTTATTCGTGCGACTGGTTTGAATAATTATCTGCACACTGACGATTCCGCAAAGATGAAACGTATAGTATGTAGATAATTAAATACTTATTATTAAATATATATATATATATATATATATATATATATATATATATATATATATATAATGATGATGATGATGATGATGATGATGATGATGATGATGATGATGATAATAATAATAATAATAATAATAATAATAATAATAATAATAATAATAATAATAAGCCGTGGGACTCAGGAGAAAGACCTGAGTGTCATGATGGGCAGGTGCTCCCTCGTTAGCCAACATGGGGGACCCGGTCCGCATCCTGCGAATGTTGGCCCTTCTCATTTCAGAAACAAGACAACAGACAAGAACCAGGTAAGTAACCTCTCTGATTCCAGGTACGACAAGGACACAGACCAAAGAAAGGAAAACCACAGCGAAAACAACAAACTGAAAGGATATAGAAAGAAATGGACCACAAAAGAGAACAGACTGGTGATGGAGTGCTATTATAAAAGCCGCTACCCTACAGAAAGAGGCTACCGAAAACGAATGAAACATCTCTGGGACATTGCTAGTGACTACCATACAACGGAACAAAGGATAGCAGATCAAGCAAGACAGATCCTCAAGCGAGGATGGTTCTCGGAGATGGAACTGACGGAAATCAGACAGAAGTCCAATGGCGAAACGGAGCAAGAAACACCACCAAAGGAGAGACCACAGGAAGAGGATGGGCAAAACATACACACTGAAACTGAAGAGATAGAAGACTGCGGAACCACAGAACCTGCTGAGATAGAACTCAACGAAAGAGAAGCAAGTGAAGTGGAGAACATTAGACGATACATGTTAGAAAACAAAACAAAACTCCCATCTCTCAGGAATGAAGTAGCGAAGAAGTTACAAGCAGAAACAGAAAGAGTAAACAGACTCCTCACACACATCCCAACAGAAACTATTACAGACCTAAACAACCTGATATATGCAGGGGCAAAATCGGTAAGTATGAAACTAAGAAACGAAGAGAATGGACAAAAGAGAGGACCGACAAAACCTGGATGGGAAATCAGACTGGAAACCCAGATCATCAAACTTCGGAAAGAAGCTAAAACCGTGAACAGAAGGAAGGAGGACATGAAACGATTAAGAAGCAAAAATCAGAAACGCAAGGAAAAACTAAATGAGAAACATGAAGAAATAAAACAAAGGATAGCAGCAATAGAAGGAAGACTGAGACGATACAGGTACAAATCAGAACAGAGTAAACAGAACAGGACCTTTGAAAACAATGAAAGCCAGTTCTACAAAAATGTAAATGGAGAAAAAACAACAACAGAGCAACCGAACCCAACAGAAACAAAACAATTCTGGAGCAAGATATGGGAAGAACCAAAAAAGCACAACAAGAATGCCCAATGGTTGAAAAACATGAGAGATGAACTGCAGGAAATCGAAGAAGGAACCGAAACAGAAATCAACAAAGAAACGATCAAGAAAACCCTAAAAAAAATGTCAAACTGGAGAGCACCAGGCCACGATGGAATACATGCATACTGGTTTAAAAAATTCACGACCCTGCATGAAAGAATAGCGCAGAAACTGAACGG
>OY744534.1:54539300-54599300 GCA_963556195.1 Sepiola atlantica | reverse complement strand
CTAGAACTGCACAGGACAGACCCGTAGACAGGCGTAAATCAAGCCCCGAAGGCCAAGACAATGCAAGTCTATGGGGTGCAGTATCCATCGGAACAGATACTACACTTTGATCTTTGCCAAAAGGCCAAGAACAATTATGCTGGAGTAGCGTTTGCCACTAGTATCCAATAATGTACAGCGATATCATCTGTCAGCTTATTATGCCGCAAAAACTATGATGTTTTTCTGCTACTTTGTGTTACGGAGCATGTACATCTGCAGTTGGTCTGAAACATGACTTACGAGCTTACGGATCGGGAAACGTAACTAGAGGACACGAATCTGTGAGAATGATGCGAATTATCACACAACACTTTTCACACACGGATCAGAATTATTTCATACTGTGATTCAATGTAAATTTTGCAACATAGAAAACTTACACACGTTTCTGAAAAAAATTCAAAGCATATTTGAACAAATCACTCCTTTAGAGTATGTTGCCAAATGAAATCCTTTGAAGATGAGCATTTCTTATGAACTTGATCAAATATGCTCGTAATTTTTCGAGAAACGCGTGTAAGTCTTCTGTGCTCCGAAAATGTCATTAAATAATCACAGTATGATATAACTTTGACCTGTACTTGGTTTATGTAGAGCTCTATTGTAAGTTTTATAATAACTAGTTAAAGGTTTAAACATTGAGCATCATTTTGATTGGAAATTTATTCCCATGAGAATCGAGCTCAACTATATGAAATAATTATTTTTATATCATTACACACACACACAAACAACCTCACACACACACACAAACACATATATATATATATAGTTTTTTTAAATATTAGAGTGTTTTTATACCTACAGACGACGTCTTTTCGTGTTTTCTACCCTCATCTGTGCAAGAGTGGCGGTTGCAGGCGGTCGCATGGGATTGAACGCAGTTCGTAGATTGAGCCTAGAATAACGAGCCTAACGCCGATGCCCACATGGCCGTCACGGTCAGGCGCGCACAATAGTCCGGATAAAAATTTGCAACATTATATAATGACAAAATGGCATGGACATAAATTATTTTCTATATTATTTTTTTGTATCTCGCATAATCTAAAATTATTTAGAGATTTAGAGTGTGGGGTTAGGCCCGCCTAAATTGTATAGTTCACAATAAATAATATGCTCACATTACTCGCCTTGTAGCCTAGAATATATATCCCATAATTCATATTATTAGTCAATTAGCTTTATAATGAGTGATACTCACCGAACTGAGAATTAGCTTTGTGGGTCACACTATCAAAACATCGACTGATGAATCGGATACATTTGATATCTTTAACACTGCGGGTTGCGTTTCCAGTGTTTCGGTAACCGATTGAAGAGCAAACTAATGTATAGTCTCTATTGAAATGTATATATATATATATATATATATGTATGTATTTTAATAGTCTACTATATAAATACATATGATATGAGATGATGTTATATATTTTGTATACATTTTCAGTATTTACTTCAACAGTGCTCAATATATGAGTAGAGCTTAGTAGTAGTTGTAGCAGTAGTAACTGAGTAGTAGTAGTATGAAAATGTATGTATGGTAAGTAAGAATGTCTCTGTGTAGCTAAATTGCCATATATATATTTTGTATACTACAATATATATATATATATATATATATATATATATATATATATATATATATATATATATATATATATATATATATAGTTTTGAGACACTACTCTAAATAGTAAATGTTTATTAAAACATTAATGTGCTTACGTTACTCACCGTCTGGCCTATAATATATATTTAATAATTCTAATATTCGTTAGTTTCTGGATGAATCCTGTACATTAAAATATTTAACATATACACATACCTAAGTGTATATATATTGTAACACACAGCCTTCGACGGGATCACGACGACGAGCACCTGACAATAATAAATACAAATAAAATGTAAAAGTGGGTCAAGGTTCCCCATGTCTTAATATTATAAACAGAATACAGAGGGAAGGAGATTCTCCAATTCAAAACATTACATAGAAAACAGGGAAGAATAACGATCAGTAAAAGACGACTCAAACACTAAGTAAATATTCAATACAACATTTATTTATAAAATAATGACAGACGAGATAAACATAAATAACACAAACAACAAGAAAACAAAGTACTATTTTAAGGATAAATAGATAATGTTTAACGTAAACAACGGCGTGAAAAATCCACGAACAAAATAATACCCCAAACAAATCACGGTAGAAAAAGGGTTACTAACTAACAAGTGAGGAAGATAGCAACAAGACTCCCCACGGGAGCTGAAAAGTTCAATGATACAGGAATATCATATAATGTCACTCTTCCTGGAGCAACACAGATCCTTGAATGGAAAAGTCGTTAGTAGAATTCAAAGAGCAAATTTTCATGAATCATATGTGTGGATGTGATCGTGGATGTCTCACTTGGCGCTATTAAATATTGTGGCAGGGGGTCTATTTTTTCTTCACAACGGTGTAGTAAGTTTATGGTGGTCGGTAGATTTGGTCAAATAATCTCGAAATCCTTTCTGTTCATCAAATCAACTTTCGGCTTAGGAGAAATCTCGGGCCACTCGCCCGGTTGTGGAATCAGATTATTCTTTTTATCGTTTTTTTTTTCATTTGTAAATGTCTGCATCGTCTGATTTACGTTCGATTAGGTTCGGGACGGGGCGGGGTGTCGCTGGCAAAACTAAAGATTCGCTTCTTGTAAGTGCAAGGGTTGACAGTGTCGGTTAAACATTTCAAATACATAATTCCTCCGTTTATGACTTGCTGGGACCAAAAATACAAATATAAAGACAGGATCAAATAAATGTTGCTCGCTTTGATTTAATGTTTATACCTTTTATTTTTTGTAATTTTACTGACACCACGCCCCATTGGTAATCATACATACAAGCACACACACACACACACACACACACATATATATATATATATATATATATATATATATATATATATATATATATATATATCTTTATTGGTCAAGCATTTTTATTTTTCCTTCATTAATATGATCCCCTAAAATAATTATCGACGACACATCAGCGTGGCTGAACCTATAGAGATTCGAAATCGTGACTACAGAGTTTGAAGCCGGATGCTCTACTACTGTGCTAACTTGCGCTAGTGTGGTAATATATCGCGGTTTTCATAGATGTCGTTTATTTGTTTATTTTTAATTGCAATACTTTTCTAACGAATTCAAATGTTTATGAAAATGGCGTGGTGTAATGATTTCAGAAACAAAGTGTAGGATCCTCTGTCAATGTTACTAATACACATAATGAAATGTGTGAATTAACATATCCTCCTTCCAGGTATGGATCAACGAGTAGAGTACACTAGACACTCTAGGAGAAGAAAAATTCTTCGATAACAGCAGTCTTTCCGTGCCTACCACGATATTGATTCAAGTCCTCCTCGACTTTTCCTTTCTATTTGCGGTTTATTCAATGTCAGTTCAGGACTGATGCACCAAATTATTGCGCAACTGTTTCTTAACTGTAGACTCCCCGTACAGCCAAAGATTATCCATTGTCTCTAGTGGCTTAATGGAGACCTTACTTATATATATATATATATATATATATATATATATATATATATATATCGTTTTCTTCTGGCTTAATTATTTTTCACAAAGGGAAGTTTCTTTTCCCGAAATATTAAATAAATGATTTTATAATCATCCGGACATCACACAAACAGCTAACAACACTCTTGCTGTTATGTAAAATTTTAAGAAAAAATAAATAGTAAGTCATATTTCGTATTCGATTTATTGTTTTTGTTTCTTCCAACTTCTGCAGCTGACAGACCTGCCTGGAGGAAACAGATATGCCAGGGAATGATCAACAGTGAGATGACCCTACACGATGAAAACGCTGCGAAGAGAGCTAGGAGAAAAGCGAACCTACGGGCAGACCAACAAGCTGAGTTGACACATTGCGCAACAGCTTTCGTATGTCAAGGCTGTAGTCGACCATGCAAATCAAGAATTGATCTCTACAGTCACACAAAAGTTTCACACAAACAATGATCCATAGTCGTTGCGACTGAAAGGTTGCCAATACATATATATATATATATATATATATATATATATGGACTCTCCCGTCGATTTCGACGTATGAGTGCCCTACCTGGGGCTGCCCGCGCGTGAATTTGTAATTTCAAGGGTTGCGCAATCCCCCACAACCGATCTCCTGAGTCGGCATTGCTTGATTCCAATGGCAAGTAGTAATACAAGACGACTGGAAACAATTCCGAGATAAGCAGAGAGAACATACACCACCTGGTATTCCCAAATTGTCACCCATTTAGTACTGGTCAGGCTCGACGCCGCTTAACTTCGGTGATCTAACGGGCACCGGTGTGTCAACGTGATTGTGCCGTATTCAAATAATTATTTTCTATACATATATATATATATATACATATTACATATATATATATATATATATATATATATATATATATATATATATATATATATATATATACAGCACAGAATAATTTGAATCAAAAACATAAAACTATAACTATTCTGAATTTCTCTTAAATGTCATAATCTGAAATAAAGATAACAACTTAAAATAAAAAATAAAATAAAAATATATTTTTATTGAAAACTGCAGATCAGAATTTATCAACAAACGCACAATAAGTGATCTCTTCCTTTCCACCTGACCCTGCTACAAACATCTAACAAAAACTCCCAAGCTTTCGCAAGTGGAAAATTATAATTAATAAAATGCAGTAACCTATCGACAAGAAAATGAAAAGGAATATATATATATATATATATATATATATATATATATATATATATATATATATATATATATATATATATATATATATATATGTTTATATAGGCATTTCTCGGCTGGGAAAAAAGAAACTAGAGAAATATAAAATGAAATAAATGAAATATAATTAAGTTTGAAGGTAAACATTTTTTTTAGAATCTCGAGGATTTTTGAGAGACGAGAGATGCCTCCAGTTTGAAAATCTAGCAAAAACATAAATAATGACAAACACAGAAAACAACAACTATAAATTTAGAGATCCCAAAAATGACAGAAACAGCCGAAAAGAGCCGCCATGTTCGAAAAATAACAAAATGAAGGAGAAACTTCAAGTGGCAGTTAAGAAAAATCATTGATTTGGAGTGTTTTATTTTGTTTTTATCTTCCGCCATTTTTATTAGTTATTTTGTTTTTCACTTTTATCATCTCTCTCAATCTTACACAGTCTCTTTTTATCTTTATCGCACCCCCATATCTTACTCTACTTCTCTCTTTTTCTCTCTCTCCCTCTCTCTCTCTCTCTCTCTCTCTCTCTCCATATTTTCAGTTTTGTTTATTTTTCTACGATACTCCTTAGTGAACGTCGTTGCATCGGAATACATGTGAATTATATAAGTACCATCGCAAAGTCACATCTCTACCTTCGAATTAATTAGTGATATATAGTAAACGGCTCGAGGTGAACAGAAGAACACCAACACGCCGAATATAAACAATGTCGTTTTATTCCTCCTACGAACCAATTTGTTTTCCCGGGAGAATTAGTTACAGAATAGACCGGTCCTTTCAGAGAATTGATAGCTTCTATGCAATATGATAAATCAATTTTCTGTTATAGTTTCTACATTTGATAAGAAGCTCTTTATTAAAAACAAAAGACATTTTCGGAATGGCGGGTTTTCCTAGAAAAGTTTTTTTTCTAACAATATACATAATCATATACGATTTGAAATTTTCTTATTGTGGTTGTGTTTTAATAGTGTTTCTTTTGATGGCATTCGACTTATTTATGCATGTATTCCATTGTATATGTTATCTAATTAATGTATGTATTCACTGAATGTTATTTTCTGAATATTATTTTAGTGCTATTTCAATTTATGCATGTATTCCACTGGATGTTATTTTCTGACGAAGTAGAAAATCAGACGTTTTCCTTTAATAGATATTACTTCTCGTGTGTCTGTCAAATCATTTTTTTAAATTTCCTCTTGAAACGTATATAAATTCATGTTCCCTGTCATTTTCGTTTTCAAAACTTGATTTCAATGATGTTTTAAATATTTGTAAACATATTACCCAGCTCTATACATTATATTTATTGTATTATATATATATATATATATATATATATATATAGATATATATATATATATATATATATATATATATATATATATATCGAGCTTCTCCATTGCAATTTTGAATCGATTCGTATAATAAACTGCATACTAATTTTTTCATACGAATATGAGTGTAACTATTTGAATGTAACGTTTATATATATATATATATATATATATATATATATATATATATATATATATATATATATATATATATATATAAACGAATTACGAATATATATATATATATATATATATATATATATAATTATTTTAATAATATGTATTTAAATATTATCTACATAGGTATACGTTTCATCTTTGCGGAATCATCAGCGTAGAGATAACTATTCAAACCACTCGCACGATACGAACCCCGGAACAAGAGTAACATTTAATTCAAATTCCGAGCGTGTTAATCAATGAGGCTACCACAAATGGCTACGGACGAGATGAGAAATAACCCCTATATATTGACACATATATAGGGGTTATTTCTAATATATATAGGCGGCCAACTATAGTCGGCTGTCATAACAGTGTTCAACAGAGAAACACTTGCATCTTTTGCTGAAATTTCA
This sequence comes from Sepiola atlantica, assembly GCA_963556195.1. Classification (NCBI taxonomy): domain Eukaryota; kingdom Metazoa; phylum Mollusca; class Cephalopoda; order Sepiida; family Sepiolidae; genus Sepiola; species Sepiola atlantica. Next base: position 54,592,519 of record OY744534.1, on the reverse strand, counting down.
CGGCTTATTTTATTACACATTAAAGGGAACAGGGGCTACAAATAATTATATTAATAATAAATATTTAACTATTATCTATTTACCTTACGTATACGTTATATATATATAGTCTTGGTAGTTTCTCCACCATTAAAACTATATTGAAAAAAAAAACAACTCAAGTCCCAAGTCGTTCAATGGAAAATCGCTCATGTAAGTAAATTTTACTTTTTCAGTTATTATATTAGTTTGCTTCTTACATTATTTAAGGGATCATCAGTTGTTTACCATGAAAACTGTTTCGGGAATTTAAAAACAGTATTTAATTTCATGGCTTCCCAGCAGAGTTGATCAGACCCCACTTCCCTTAAAAGACAAAAACATAAACGTTCCGTATAATAAACCTAAGTTTTGTTCCGTATAAATATTTTGCTAACTTTTATTAGTTATTAAAAGAAACAAAAAGTCCTCCTTACCTGTGTTGTTCGTCTGTCTAATAAAATTCATCCGTTACTTACAAAAATGTTACTGCATTTTAAAGTGTGTAGACGTGTGTGTATATATATATATATATATATATATATATATATATATATATATATATATATCTTATCTAAATGAATTAATGCAAAACTTTTTTTTCACTTGTCACTCCTATATTACCATGAAAACATGTTACTGTTAGTTAAATCAACAATACAACATGATATTTTGGAATATATAAAGTGCAAAAGAAAGACCCATCTACATTTATAGATCTGTCTAATTATCATGATTACTTCTTTAAACAGTCTATAATAAGTTGATATTTGATGTTATTCATTCGAATTGTATCGTTCTATTTATTTTCACACCGGTCAAATTCAAATTCAAACGTCCTAGTTCACACAGCCACACTGTAAACAACTCGGTAAATCAGCGATTGATTAATGCTATATATATATATATATATATATATATATATATATATATATATATATATGTAAAAATAAAAATGGAATAAAGAATAAGCAATTCAACAACTAACAAAAATAAACTCAAAAACTTTTCGATCAGTTAATAAACTTTATTTCAAAACGGAAAAGTTTTCAAATTTATACAGAGAATGCGATTGGAAGAAAATGTCACGTGCAGAGAACAACAAAACGGGGAGAAAAAGGAATGCGAGGAATGTTATGAAAAGAGAAAGAAAAAGAAGATGAAGAAGAGGAAGAAGAAGAAAGAGATACCAATCAACCAGTATCTTTAGAACGTCAGTTGAAGAAGACGAAACGAAGAAGAAGAGAAAGCGAGAGCAAACGTGAGAAAGGGTAAATCGACATGTCGTTGTCGAAAACTATTGAAGAAGAAAAAAAAAAAAAGAGAGAGAAAAAAAATCAGTGCTTAGATATCGCCTGCTGATTGAATTCGGGCTGAGAACGTCAAAAGTCAACAGGATATATATATATATATATATATATATATATATATATATATATATATATATATATATATATATATATATATATATATATATATATATATATAGGTGTGTGTGTGTAAGAATACAAAAATGTATATTTCCAATATGGTGTATTAAACCGATTATAATTATTTAAAAAATAAAATATAATTTTCGGATGACAATATTTTTATTTTATTTCTTGTAGTGGGTGCGCTGGAAAGATGAAATTCTCTTTTGATGTGAACAAGTGTTGGACACCGAAGTGAACCCCTTCATTGCTGACACAACTTTAGACCGCTAAGAGGCCATTCAAAGATCAAATCATATCAGGACGATTTTTGCTGACCGGATGTTACAATACTTAAGGTCAAGAAACGCGACGTATATTTACATATACAAACATATATATATATATATATATATATATATATATATATATATATATATATATATATATATATATATGTTTGTGTATGAGTGTCCCCCTGTGGAATAGCTTACAGTATACAACATACACTTTGCCTATCAAATGACAGAAGAGGTTCAGACGCAGAAAACCTCGGCTTGGCCTCAGCGAGGAGTGTCATGTTTTCGGTGTATGTGAAACGTCACGTAAGTGGTATGTTTTAAAATGTCTTAAAGCAATGTAACCCATCGTAGTAGACCAGCCATTGGTACTTGTTTGTAGTACATAAGAGAAACTGACGTGGCAGGGAGTGGGGGGGAAAAAGAAAGAGCGATAAAACCAAGAAAACAGAGTGGAGATTGAAGTGGGGCTTTCTCTCAGGAATACTCTTGATCGGGTCAAGCAAGTGGCGGCTAAATTCTGGTAAGAAGAAAAACAAAGTAGGAAAATTCTCTTAACACTTTGAATCGTTCTGTAAAACTTGTTCATCAATCGGACAAAGTGTTAAGCTTATATTTATATATATATATGTATATATATATATATATATATATATATATATATGTATATATATATATATACATATATAAATATAAATTATTACTTACAGACATCGATGTTTCATGCTAACGCAATCTTCAGTGCAGGAAGTTAATTCTCTACGGTCAGCGAGCTCGAACTCCGTTCACAAATCGCCACAAGAGCGTTCCCCTGTCGGCCACAGCGAATTAGCTAATAATTAAGGAGGAATTTAACTTTGTAAATACCGAGTCGGCGGGTATTTTACAACGAGCAGTTGAAAGTGATCTTACAACAACAAACTGTGTTGGAACTTGCATGGAGCTATTAGTACTGCTTGTTAGGCAGCATTTTCTCTTGCTTGCAAGTATTGTTGAATATAAGAGACAACTCATGTCTAGATATGCTTTGGTAGATCCTTTCAATAGTCCGAATCAGGATCTTACTTTCGAAGGGGATTGGTTGATGAATTTGCCATAATTTGCATTTGTCTCCCAAGAACTTTCAGACCCATCCGGGTCGATCTTCAGGGTAATGAGGTTAATCAGGTCCATACCATGTGTTAGTATTATAGACGGTTTGGGCGGGAATTATGTAATAAGTACGAAACTATATTTAGAATTATAGACATTTTAGAATATTATTACTGATATTAAAGTTAATTCTGTTAATTAGGTTTGTTTTTGTTTTTATATATAGGGCTTCTAATATATGGAGTTTTTGTTTGTTAGTCCTATATTCTAAGATTTTGGTATTTTCTACTAAGAGTTTTCTGAATTCCGATCGGGGGCGGGAGTGGTCGTTAGTTAGGCTATGGCGCTAGTATCAGACAAATGCATCGTCAATCTTCTCGACAAAGTCGTGGTAGTCAAACCTATGTATATGTTTTTTTGTTGGTTGTCGGAGACACACTCTCCTAGAGGGCATTTAAACTCATGAACAATATATATATATATATATATATATATATATAACGATATTATACCGAGCAACAATATATCGAACTAAACAACCCGATATCATTAATAACTATAACTAGCACACAGTATACTTTCAAAACCAAATTCACTAACCTAAGCAGATATTCATGTATATAAATTAAAGTTGCTGCATTTTGTTATCTTCGTACCTCTGAAAGTTAAAATAAAACTCAAAATTAGAAGTTGAAAATATCGAAAAGGCCTCTATATGTGGGGCTCTAATTATTCCGTGCTTCATCCGTCTTAATAAAAAAATTACTTGTATGAACTTTTTAAGAAAATTTTAAATTGTTAAATATTATACAGGAATGCGTAATTAATTGCAAATATAGTACGTTTACATTTACTGTTAGAACTTCGGTCGCCTCGTCATTACCCTCTATAATTTACTGTTAATAATAATAATTATTAGAATAGCAAATATCTCTAGGGGGTTAATGATATTAAAAACATATTGTCTCTTTCTATTTCCATAAAATAATTGGCATTGTCAACTTCGAATAACCAGTGGTACAACTGTGTTGTGGTATTCATCCAGCGTCGGGCATTCCGCCTTCGACTGAAAGTGGAAATTTATGGGAAATGCAAATTAATATGTGGTCCCCAGGCTGCATGTATATCTTTGTTAATCGAAGATGACATACAGTGCTTAGTATTTTCAGATTATCACCCATCTTGAATTGGCCAGGCTCAACGTCGCTTAACTACGGTGAGATAACAAAAACCGTATTGTCAACTTAATGTTCTTTAAATGAAGACGAAAATGTTTATTGTTTATTTATTTACAATTGTACAAATTTTAAATATTTTTAAATCAATAAATATTCTCTTTCTACTCACCATAAAAATAATTGAGAGTTAAATATAAAAAAAAACAATAAATAAAACGAACATTTGAACCGTCTCGTGTGCATCCTGGAGAAGTTGTTTGAATCTGGGATAAACCAACAAGTTGTCAGCCACATCAACAATGAAAATCTACAGCGTGACAATCAATATGGAGTTGTCGTGAAAGATTGACAGCTGACATGCTGACTGTAATATCGCACATAGGGCGCCTTTTGCTGTGATAATCAGCCTTTTTGTGTTCTGAGTTATGTATTTTTCAGGTCTTTTTGTGTGTATCATCCAAACAATACGTAGCAGTTCTCTCCTCTCTTCTTCCCTTTTTACGTAGAGTTGGCCAGTGTTATGCATTGTGCATTCTCATTAGTTTCCTAGTCTTCTAGTCCAGGTAGAACAGTTCTTCTTTTTTCTAGCCTATGAATGGTCCAGAATATATTACTAGGGATACTGCCTGGGTGGGTATATCTTTTATCAGGTTTCTACGAAATAACTTGGTTTCTAAGAGTTTACTTGTTCTTCTCAGGTATTATTTCCGTATCTACACTTTGATTTCTGTTGATCTGATGGTATCTGCTTGCAAAACTGTCAGATATTTATAGGGGTCATATTTGCCATGTTTGATTTAGTACGTCCATGCTCTCCGCTGTCTCAAGTGTTTCCCCTTTTTATCTCTTGTAGTGTACACTTTTAAATCCCGAATTCCATTCTAATGTTCTGGTTAAAGATTCTGATTGTGTTCATCAGCTGTTTTAGTTCCTTTCTGCTTTTTGCAAATAGTTTCATGATGTCCTTATACATGAGGTGATATATTCCTTCTTCTTTCTCTATGAACTTGTATCCGATATAACATTTCATGAGTAAGAGGGCGATTGATCATGATATATAATAAGCCAGCGATATGGTTTGGCACAAAGTTTTGATTCACACGCTATGCAATATCTGGAAATGTCATTTTACGCATCAAATCCCTTATCTCTTAAGAGTCTATAAAAGGAATTGTCGAAAGACAGAAAAAGGAAGGATAGTATCAATATATGTGTGCCTCCTGGACCATGGACCAATTATCTTCCTGATATTCATCAATGATCTTCTAAATCCTATTCTAAGATCATTCGTTTACATCTACGTAGACGGGGGAACCATATACGGCATCACTTCGAAGAGCATTGATATAGCTAGATTTTGCTCATTCACTTTCTTTTGACCGTTAACAAGGGGTCGCATAAAAAAGGAAACGTGTTACGTTCAATACCTGTAAAATCAAGCTTCTCTCCTTTCACAACCAAAGCTCAGATCTTTGATTTTCCTAAGTTTTAATGTATAGCTCTGAAAGAGAAACGATCTTCCATACATACCTGAATATTAAGTCTTACATTGCTAACAAATGCATTTCCAAGATCGCTGGAAATCTAGTAGGATCATTCTCCTGACGCAATCCTCCACCTTTATAAGACTAATATAGGTCTTAAGATGGAATCTAGTAAAGGAGTGATCTCCTCTTCCATACTGCCCCTTTCTCACAGAAGGCGTTGGTAGTCTTTCTCTACTCTATCATAATATTCATGATAAGTGTTCGAGTGAGCTCCAATCTCTGCCCCCACCCCGTAAAATATTCACAGCACAAACTCGCCTAGCTGTAACCACTGTATAGAATTTTCCTTTCTTGATCTGTGTATTTAAAAAATAGGCTGAACTTCTATGAACACATTTTCTTTTCCGAGATCTTCGTGTCTGTGGAATACAATAACCAGGGATGTTTCCAATTGTCGTTTTCAATACTAATGTTAAATTCTTGTCGAGCCGTCTATTTAAATAATAAAGCTCTGACCATTTAACTCAGCGTTCTCAATCCTCTCGAGGACCCTTATCATCGAAAGATCTATGGGCCTTCACAAGCGGTCATTGGTTAATATAAAAATATTATTTTAATAAATAAAACGAAAGTCACTTTAAAAAAATGTTTTGCTTAAATTAGACGTATTAAAATTACATAAAAATTAAAAATTACGAAACGAGTAAATTTTTTTTTAATATTTAAGTCGACAGGCTTACAGAATTTGATATTGGAACTATTCATTTTAAAATGGGTAAATTTATTTTTATCTTATCGTCACCAGTTAATTCTCGATTTTTGCAATCAAACGATCTCATATTTTTAATTGCATATTGTTTATATAAATTATTTAACTAACGCTAATTTACCTTTGGTTTTAACAGAATCCAGCTTTAATAGTGATAGTTTACATTGTTATACTAATGAGTAAAAACTTATTAAGGCCAAAAGCTATCGAAGGATAACGAGATAAATTGATTAGCAGCTCTGAGATGGATGGACCTGATTAATAGAATTAACAAAGTGTGATTAGTCATGGGGATGGTCGATGACAAGTATTTGTTTGCATTGGATTTGAAAACGACCATGTTGTAGTCTGCAGGAAAGCCCTATTTGACTCTTTTTTAAACTGAAGTAGACACTGTAGACGTTAAGGGCTACTGAGAATTAGGGTGAAAGTTGGGGGGGGCATCCTAAATTATGAGCTGTACAGCGAGATTCTTGTTCACATTAGTTTTTAATTTCTGCATGTCGGTACAGTTGGGGAAACAGGGAGGTAGAACGGAGTTCCAAAAGCCGGCAACTCGAAAAAAAAGAAGCTATTTGAGTAGAAGGCTCTCTGCATCTAAGGACTTCCACAATGAATGGATGAGATTTAGCTGCTTGTCGGGGTACTCGAATGTATTTACATCGAGCGGGCACCAGCGTAGAAAATTCATCGGAGCACATTTTATTGAAGTACTTGTAAAACAAGCACAAGGATGCAACATTGCCGCGATAGGACAATAGCTGGAGCTTGTTGGATAGTGAGGGATCTATTTATTAGCGACCTATTTTTGGACATTGTCTAAGAGTAAGAGACGAGTGGATTGTGCACCAGCCAAGATGTGGCAATTCCATACATGGGCGGATGGTGGCTTTGTAAAGATATAGGATGATGTCAGGTGTTAAAAGCATACTAGAACAGTAGCAGCTACCCACATTTTGCGCTAGCTTTGGCAATGTCTTCAATGTATTTGTTCAAATTCATGTAACCTGTGAATGTGAGGCCGAGGTGTTCGAACTTTGGACTCTCATGTAGGGTGTTATTTGGCATGACAATCGGTGATTGAAGAGGGTTCTTGTAGTTGTTGATGGAAAGGGGATTTGTCTTAGCAACATTAAATGTTACTATCAATTTATGACTCCATTAACTACGGGATGGACGTCATTTTTTAAAGAATTCTGCCATTGCATCGAATATGTGCGCGTCCGTTTTACCCACATGACGAGAGTAGAGCGTGGTGTGGTCAACACATATAACAATCTTAGACTCAATGCCATCAGGGATGGCGTTTATGAAAATCATGAAGAATATATATCCAAAGATCGATCGCTGGGGTAAACCTGCATTCATGTCATGTTGTTTGGATGAACGGCTATGGAGGGTAACCTGGACCTTTCTATTTAGATAGGAAGGATCCAATTATATTAAATATTTGGCCAGTAATACCATATGAATGAATTTTTATGAGAAGATATTTATGTCACACCTTGTAAAAGGCTGTTTATATATCCAGTGTTACCGTCCTAGCTTCACCTGCTTTCTCCAGTGTATAGTATATGCGTTCAAAAATTATCGTTAGGATATCCAAAGTAGATCGTGCTTGCCTAACTCCATACTGATGGTCAGAAATAAGTTTAGCATTAACGAACTGACTGATTAAGGATTCAAAGATTTTAGCGAAGAGCAGGAGTAAACTGATATGGCGATAATTCTGGAATACTGGTACCGCAGAGGCAATTTTACAGCTATCAGGGAAGCAATATTTGGCAAGCTATTTGCTTTAAAGTTTGGAGAAAACAGGTCCAGTTAAGCAGAGCATTTCGTTATTTATTATATATTTTTGATATTCGAGCCCGGATTAGGCATATGCCTCTTTTGCGGTATATGTAACCCTTTTCAATCGTTGCTTGCAGTCCTGAAAGCGTATTTGGTTTCAGAACATGTATTCCGTTGAAAGCAATTGACATAGTGGTTTCTGTGACAAATGGCGGTGGCACGTTATGGGGTGTATAACAGTTGGCAATTTAGTTTCTGTTGGAATTTTCTGGATGGTATAAGACTCTTTATACTAATGATTAAGCAATCAGATGAATCGGATACGATACACGACACATTCTTTTCAAACATGGAATGCAGGGGGATTTCTGATATGAAAGATCTAAGACAGTCCGAGCTAGCAATCGAGTATCGATGCACTATGCGATGGAGAGGAACATCAAAGATCTTCATGCACTTTGTTTTTGACTTAATTGAGACGGTTTCGTTATTAGAAAATCCTAGTGAAGACAGAACAGTAGATGATTACATTTTAAAAGGTAAGTTGTCAGAAACATCAATTAGAACAAATACATAGAACACATTGTCAAAGCTGCTGCAAAGAAAGTGGGCTCCCTCTACCACGCTAGAAACCACTCGCATCTGCGAATATCCTGTATTTATACAAAGCCACCATTCGCCCATGCATGCAGCATTGTTGCCACATCTGGGCGGGTGCATATACAACTAATCTCTACTCCTTAGACAGGGTTCAAAAAAGAGTCTCCAATCAAACAGGTCTCACCCTGTCAACCAAGTTCTACCGCCTGTCACATCGCCGCAATGTTGCACCACTATGCTTGTTTTACAACTACTTCAATGAAATAACTCGTAGCATTTTTGCCCCCTCGACACGAATACCCCCCCACGAGTCCGACAAGCAGCAAAATCTCACCATTCCCTCTAGAGATCCCTAGATGCCGGAAAGCTCTCTACTCTAATAATTTCTTCCCTCGAACTGCTAGACTTTGTAATTATCTCCCTGTTCCCTGCTTCCATGACTCTATAACATTCAGAAATTAAAATGTAATGCGAACATATATGTCGCTACTCGACTCTGTACATATTGTCTCTGTAGGCATAGCCCCTATTAGAAACCCCTTACATCTCAGCAGCAATGCACCTTGCCTGAGGTGAATAAGGATAAAACAATAAAATATATGATTGGAAAGCAACGATGATGTCAACGATGATGTGAAGTATTTTTAAAATAATAAACTGCCGATGCTGGCGTAAAATGCTCATGTATAGAACCGAAAACATTGTCGGATATTACGTTATTAACTTCAATAGAAGATGCATTTTCAGAAGCTGCTGCATTGGGTCTCATGGAGTAATAAATCTGGTTGAGTATTGATTTACTCCTCCCCAGGAGTTAGGCACAAGGCCAGTTTTTTATCTTACTTCCACAAGTAAGATGTGACCCAAGGTCGGGTCGGGAAAGTGGGGTTTAAAAATTGCCTGGGCAGCCCCGTCGGCATTCCCCGGTAGGGGCGCCTCAGGCAGTAAGCAATAAACTTACTCCTCCCCAAAGAGGGGGGGGGCAAAGCCTGGGAAGGTGGACCTCCCAGAACTGCACAGGACAGACCCATTGACCGGCGTAAATCAAGACCCGAAGGCCAAGACAACACCAGTATGGGGTGCAGTATCCATCGGAACAGATACTACAGTTTGATCTTAGCCAAATGTTAAATAGACAAGAAACTTCGTTTTATATCGAGAAAACATCTGTTAAGTTTAATCAACTGAATATAGTTCCACCTGACCAAGTAGTGACGAGGTCAGTGACTCTAAACTTAATGTTACGTGATGAAATCACTACGCTACAAGAACTACCACGTGACATGTAAATAGTGCCAAATTAGGGGTCAAAAGAGATTCAACTGCTTTATATTTAGTTCGCAATAAAAGTTTCTGCCTCGTGCACGCGTATTAATTTTTCCTCATTGATTCTTGTATTTTCTTCCTCGTCTTTGTGGTTCACTGCTCACCACTATATCGCACTCTAACACACTTAGTTTAACAACATCACTGACGAAGAACAATAATTACGCTATCCTATAAAAATATGGAAAAGGAACACAGATTATCGACGGGTAACATTATCATCAAGTTTCATGTAGACAATATCAACATGGCGGAGAGGAATTCAAAATAAAACATTGTCCGATATCATGTTATTCAATTCAATCGCCTGAAAAGTTTATGTGTTACCTTTCTTGATTATCTGTCCCTGATTGGGTACCCTGATGAATTAAATATAATGTTTAAAAGACTAAACTTCAATACTAGGCAATTGCTGATTAAAATTTTTCCAAGTGTAATTTGATAACGACAAAATGTTATATCTATGTAATAATATTATCAAGGTTTAAATCGATATGTTTCGAACTATAGACATAAGTCTCAACTGGTATTTTGAAGCAAATTAAGTTATTTATTAAAAACTAAGCAAATATCTCTGCATCTAGTTTCAACTAGATAGTAGTTTTATGGACGTAGGGTGATGATATCAATATGAAAGAGAGCAGGCTAGGGAAGGCGGTTTCCATGTGAGAAAAGAGTTTTAGAATCAAGGTCATCAACCATTGAAATCTATAAAAGATTGATTTTAATTTACTTTAAATACTTTCAAAAAAGAAGAATAAACGAAGATAAGTTAAAGAAATCAAAGAAACAACATCCGTTAATGTATTTTTCTTTATTCTTCATATATGTAATAATATTAGACCTTTATGGTGTATTTTCAGTGTTTACTTTATTTCAATCATTGTGTCAAACTAACCAAAAAGTAAAATGATCCTTTGTTATCATATGTGTATGTATTTATCTTAGGATGGATGATATCAAATAACATTTAAGGTTCGTTGTTAAGTTGCTTGAAATGATATCAATTGATATTAGTGGATACATCTGAATATGATTTCAAAGCAATGTTGCTCTAAACTTTGATATGAACGATGTCTAAAATAATTGGCTAGTGGTATAGTACCACAAACATTGTCCGATATCAAGTCATTCAATTTAATAGAGGTTGTTTAATTTTAGAGGCTGCTAGATTGAGTTTCATGGACTATTTACTCTGGTTGGGTACCAGGGCAAAAGAAATATCATGTTAAAGAGAAAATAAACTTATTGTCATCCCATGAAAACATCACTGACGAAGAACAATAATTAAGGTATCCTATTTAATACGGAAAATAAAAAAAATACACCCACATGTTATATATAATATATATATATATATATATATATATATATATATATATATGAAAGATGATAATAAAAAAATTGTAAAGATGCAACATTTATAAGAACATCAAAAGTTCAAAGCAAGAAGATTAATGCCCTTAATGCAGGGATTTTCAAAGATAAACTCTTTACATCAGATGCTAGAAGAAAACCGACAATGTAATTGTAAATATTATCGGCAATATTCAATATATTGAGCTTATATATTATTATTAAACGGTAATTCAATTATGTTTAATTTAATTCAACATTATATATATATATATATATATATATATATATATATTTATATATACACACATACATACTAGCAAAAACTACCCGCCGCTCGTAGTAATTTTAATTTGGCATTTTGCTAATGTAGAGAAAATGTTTAAAATGAGGATTGTCGTGGTGTTATTTGATATATTCCAATGTGAGGGAAATATAATGTGCATGAACATAGTAAAATGTTGCTTTTAGGAAAAACAACAAGAAGGTTAATTGATATGGTTTTTAAGATATTAAAAGTCGATAAATTTTATTTTATTTTTTTTTTTTTTTTTACTTATATTTTTTCATTTATTAATTTTCCAACGAATGTTAAGTCTGCAATATCTTGGATTTGGTTAGTTTGTCTGGGGATTTAAACTGCATTTTACATTTTTTTTTTTTAATGACTCAGAGCTTCTTTAGACTATATATATATTAATGAAAAATAGTAATAAAAACATTGTAAAGATACAATATTTATTAGAACATCAAAAGTTCAAAGCAAGAAGCTTCATATCCTTAATGCAGGGATTTTCAAAGATAAACTCTTTTCATCAGATGATAGAAGAAAACTGACAATGTAATTGTAAATATTATCGGCAATATTCAATATATTGAGCTTTATAATATCCCGATATATTATTATTAAGCGGTAATTCAATTATGTTTAATTTAATTCAACATTTATATATATATATATATATATATATACATACTAGCAAAAACTAATTTGGCATTTTGCTAATTCAGAGAAAATATTTAAAATGATGATTGTCGTGGTGTTATTTGATATATTCCAATGTAAGGGAAATATAATGTGCATGAACATAGTAAAATGTTGCTTTTAGGAAAAACAACAAGAAGGTTAATTGATTATGGTTTTTAAGATATTAAAAGTCGATAAATTTTATTTTGTTTTAGCATAAAAATGAAACTGAAATCCCCATTAAAACTGGTTATATAATGAAATGAATAAACATAAAGGTTGGAACGTCGACTGGTCAGAGAAAGCGTTTTTATATTACTGATTGATTTAAAATGGGTACTTTGTACTTTTCACCTTTATTATAAAAGACAGAAAAATGTGTAAAGAATATTAAAGGAAAATACTTTTTTGTTGTAATTTAGAAAGATTAGAGGAGGTTTATTTCTTTTCTATGACAATTGTCAGATTTATAATCATCACCATCATTATGATGATGATCATCATCGCCACCATCATCACTGCCAACATGTAAACTCCTTGGCCTTTTGACTAGGGGCAGAATGTAGTATATGTATTGAATCGGCACTTAGTGGTATGTTCTCTGTCGGTGAATGAGACATCCTTCTAGACCGAGGCAATTGAAATTTTTGTTCCAATTCTGTGTCCCGATTTTGAGGGAGCTGGATTTTTCCCACGTTAAATGTTGACATCGTGCCTTACTCTTCTCTCGTGAGTGTAAGTAAATAAGAATATGGACAGCAACAACAACAACAAATGTATTACAATAATAATAAACATATGTATTTAATGATTACACGATCAGAAAATATTAATTCATTAGAAACTTAAAAAATAAATATACAAATGAGAGGCTGATGATGAATGAACTACATAAACTGCCCCCCAAGCCTGGGAGGATGATATCATGACAACAGCGTAGATAGTACACTACCCCAAACCACACACAAAACCTACAGAGAATTAAATAAGCATAAACAGTTTTGATGGCATTATAGTTAGAATAGGTAAAAACACCTTTTGCATTTATTTATTTTGATAACAATCAAAACCATGGCAAGTATCATTGTCCACGTGAAACGCCTAAATGAAAATTGGTTGGAAAAATATAGTCGTCATCTTTATAAACAAAGATGAATATGTTAGCTAAGAAAGAACTATAACATTCATAATTTTCTAGTTAAAAAGACATGTTTATTATCAACTTGAGTTATCGTTCTTCCTTAGCTGGTATATACTACACTGCACCCCCCCCCTGACAGACGATAATATCATGATGAACGAACACGACTCCCCTCCTCTTAAAAATGAGGAAGTCATTCTTACGTGGACGATCTTATGAGAACAGAACCGATACTACACTACCCACTCCCCCTTAAAAGGTATTCTGACTAAATCGAGTTTTTTTTTTATTCCCACGTCTACACACCCTTAAATACGGAAAAGATAATTCCTGGGAGGGCAGTCTTATGACTACAGAACCGATACTACCACGCCCATTAAAAATATTCCAATGTAATCATTTTTTTATAATTTTAAAAATGCCTAGTAACAAAAAAAAATGATGGTTTCGTTGGCCTGTTGGTTAAGATATAACTGTAGTATCTGTTCTCGAAATCTCATTTGAAAATGAAATTCTAAATAAGTTTTGAAACGCTATATTTTTTAATAAAATCTCTAGTTTTTATATTATTTATAATTATAATAATAGTACTATCGATAAAACAGTTGCGTATGTAGAAGAAAATTTGACAATAGAAAGTAGAAAGGTATATTACAGAATATTAATTCATAAAAAAACTAAAAAATATAAATATGAAAATAGGCAAAATCGAGATTTAGTTGAGTGAGTTGGAGATGCCGATATATAAGGTATTTATATACATTATTATATCATTAGAATTACATAAGTCTAACGTGTGTTGATGTTAATATAGTTAGAATAGATGACAAAATCTTTCGCATTTATTCATTTAGATATAGATATTGAATGATTATTGTTGGGTAATATTATTTCCAAGGTTTATGTGAACAATGTCAACACTAATTGGCTGGCGGTGACGAAATCAAACATCGTCGGATATTATATTATTCAAAGTAATATAGATTGCTGTAGCCTCAAAGGTTGATGGCTTGCGTTTCCTTGATTACTTGCCCCTGATTGTGTACCTTGGCAAAATATGATGTTTAAATAACTCGAAACTTCTTGTGATACTAGGGATTTGATCATTAAAATTATTTCAAGTGTAATTTGATAATAAAAAAAATAAAAAATGAAAAATCTCGAAATCTTCAAAAAGTTAACTTTTTTCAGAAACTGCATTTAATCTAATTTATTTCAAATACCTGAAAAAAATGAGTGGAAAAACAAAGATAAATTTAAAAAATCAAACAAAACAACAGTCGTTAATTTATTGTTTCTTTATTTCTCATATATGTTATAACCTTTGACCTTTGTGGTGAATTTTTCAGAGTTGTGTTTATGTCAATTATTGTGTGTTTTCTCAAACTAACCAAAAAGTAAAGTGCTCCTTTTTTATCATATACATGTGTATTTATCTTAGGATAAATGATATCAAATAAAATGTAATGTTCGTTGTTAAGGTTCCTTGAAACGATATCAATTGATAGTATTACATAATAATGTTCATATTGCAGGGATATCTTGGAAAGCGCTTCCTTCAATGTAGTCTGGCGAAGAGGGGTTAGATAAAGGTGCATCATTGCAATCACATTTCTATATTAACATCTTATTTTTAAAAAGACGTTTATTCTTTATTAAATACTCCATGAACTGTGAGAATCCCGGTCAATTTCGATAGCAAATTTTATTTTTATTCTAAATTTACTTCCTACATGATACGATTACGAATGCCACCATTTTGCGTATCTTTGTATGGAAATATTGAAGCACAAAATGCTTACTATGTTTGTTTACGTTTAGGTGCAATAAACAGATTAAATTTCACAAGGCCTACCAAATAGTATTTCATGTTTTAATATCAAACACATAAAAATAAAGTCAATCGAAATCTGGACACTTCCGTTCTCCACTTTATCACTACTGGATTCTGATTAGATGTTTCCTTTACTTTAACTACAAAGAATTGTGATTCGATCAGTTTCTTGTTAATATACTTTATCCTGCTCGGATTATTTTCTGCGGAGTACATATTTTATAAATTGTATTCTATTGCTAATTGAAATCTATGTACGAAATTAAAAGTAAAAAAAATTGATAAATATTTTTGCTAAATCATTAACGAAGCATAATTTCATACCTGCCTCTTGTTATTAAAGCTATTCCTAGCAAGTAACTAGAGAAAGATACGCTAGAACCATGTATTTGTGGCACAAGTTGCCATACAAGATACGATAGAACCATGTATTTGTGGCACAAGTTGTCATACAAGATACGATAGAGCCATGTATTTGTGGTACTAGTTGCTATACAAGTTACGATAGAACCATGTATTTGTGGCACAAGTCGCCATACAAGATACGATAGAGCCACGTATTTGTTGCACAAGTTGCTATACAAGATACGATAGAGCCATGTATTTGTGGTACTAGTTGTCATACAAGATACGATAGAACCATGTATTTGTGGCACAAGTTGCCATACAAGATACGATAGAGCCATGTATTTGTGGCACAAGTTGCCATACAAGATACGATCGAGCCATGTATTTATGGCACGAGTTGCTATACAAGATACGATAGAACCATGTATTTGTGGCACGAGTTTCCATACAAGATACGATAGAGCCATGTATTTGTGGCACAAGTTGCCATACAAGATACAATAGAGCCATGCATTTGTGGCACAAGTTGCTATACAAGATACGATAGAACCATGTATTTGTGGCACGAGCTGCCATACAAGATACAATAGAGCCATGCATTTGTGGCACAAGTTGCTATACAAGATACGATAGAGCCATGTATTTGTGGCACGAGTTGTCATACAAAATACGATAGAGCTATGTATTTCTGGCACGAGTTGCCATACAAGATACGATAGAGCCATGTATTTCTAGCACAAGTTGCCATACAAGATACAATAGAACCATGTATTTGTGGCACGAGCTGCCATACAAGATACAATAGAGCCATGCATTTGTGGCACAAGTTGCTATACAAGATACGATAGAGCCATGTATTTGTGGCACGAGTTGTCATACAAAATACGATAGAGCTATGTATTTCTGGCACGAGTTGCCATACAAGATACGATAGAGCCATGTATTTCTAGCACAAGTTGCCATACAAGATACAATAGAACCATGTATTTGTGGCACGAGCTGCCATACAAGATACAATAGAACCATGTATTTGTGGCACGAGCTGCCATACAAGATACAATAGAGCCATGCATTTGTGGCACAAGTTGCTATACAAGATACGATAGAACCATGTATTTGTGGCACGAGTTGCCATACAAGATACAATAGAGCGATGCATTTGTGGCACGAGTTGCTATACAAGATACGATAGAGCCATGTATTTGTGGCACGAGTTGCTATACAAGATACGATAGAACAATGTATTTATTTTTAGTTTTATTTTTTTTTTAAACCCAGAAACGACCACTTTATCAAGGCTGAGACCACCCGTGGACAAGTGTTTATGTAGTTTCTATACATCCCCCTCCAGGAGATTAGACACAAGTGTCATGTAGGTTTGATGGAAGCGTTTTCAGTGGAATGACTTGGATTTGAACCTGGCACACCCAGGTTCTCAGTCCGCGTCGATACCAACTAAGTCACTGTGCCATCCCCGTATTTGTGGCACAAGTTGCCATACAAGATACGATAGAGCCATGTATTTGTGGCACAAGTCGCCATACAAGATACGATAGAACCATGTATTTGTGGCCCAGTTGCCATACAAGATTCGATAGAACCATGTATTTGTGTCACAAGTAGCCATACAAGTTTAGGAACAGCAATAGCGTAGAACATTTTGACATCAATTTCGATGCATTCAGAAATAATGAGAACAAGGATCTAAGAAAATATTTGAGGGCTCTCGGATGAGATATTTAATAGAAATTGATCTCTCTAGTGATAGGTGTAAACGTTCGGTAAAATTAAAGCAAATGTTATTTCCCCAGTGATTTGTGTTTATTTTAAAGCGTAAACAATCAAAATTATTGTGTAGTAGTTAAACTATATGTTAAAATTTTAATCTGATTTGATTTCTTTTAAATATTTAATGTATCTTGTTTTGACCTCATTTAATACAGCTATGTAAAGTTCTGTTTTATAATTATATAATTCAATACAGAGATCAATAATATGGTAATACACATACTATTTAACATTAAAAAAAACCGCTTGTTATCGAATTCCTTTTCTGGTGAGGCCAAAATCCTGGGATTATTGAACCGGCTTCTTCTGATGTAGGAAGTTTTTAGGGAATATTAAATTCCCAAACAGTCCCGCGAGATAGTTTTAATGACGTTCGTTTTGCAGGTTTTTTGTGGGGAGGTGTCGCTATCCTCTCACGTACAGCGACTTGTATTCCCAAATGGTCACCCATCTGGTATTGACCAGGTTCAACGTCGCTTAACTTCGGTGATCTAACGAGAACCGATATGCCAACGTCGTATATTTGTTATTGAATTGAACCAATATTGTAATAGTTTTTGACTATTTTTGTAGTCATTATCCTAATAAAAAGATAACAAACAAACGCTTAATGGTTGAAGGATTGCATAGATTTACCCAAACAATGAAAAGAACGACACAGCACAATAATTCGAATAAGCAATGTCTGCATGTGCCAAATCCGTATACTTATTTTTTTCCCGGTAGTCTTTACATTCTATAAGCGATTTTTTTCACAACGGGGGAAGAATTGCTGTTTTCTGGATCGGAATCAATCTATTTAACACTTATTGGTGTCTAGCTTTTGACCTTGAAGTAGAATTTTTTAGCTCCTTACATCAAGTGGCGTCATGCCTTTTCTAGAACGATTTCCATAAAAACAAATTTTTTTTTTACACAGTTAACTTTTAGGAATTTTCCTTCGCTTCTCCTTTTTATAGGTTGGTCATAAAGACCGAGGCACATGAGCCTACATAAAACACTATTCTTTGACAACACTTGCTAATTACATGTCTTATCTAGAACAACGTTTTTTTTAATATGTGACATAGTTCAACTAATCAGAGTGCGTTGCATCTCTCAGAAACCTTTTTACATCTAACATAACTATCCCTATCTATCCGGGTAGCATAGGGGCATTAGATAAGAATTATTTTTGAATTCACAATTTAAAATATCATTAACTTTTTTGTCCAGCACTTCTCAATGAGTCCGATTAGAAATAGAAATGTACTTCACACAGTATATATTATATATGACTTACAATGACACTGGTGAAGTTTTCATTGGGTTTTGACTATATGGTATTTTCAGAAGATACTACATTTCTCGCTGAACATATACTTAAGTCAAACCTTGTAAGTTTTAGCCATGTACAGAATAATAGCAATAATATTATACCTGCTCTACTTTCCATTGCACAGAACAAATAATTTCTTGTCGATATATCACAAATGGGTCAATTATATAGAAATAGTAAATTAAGAGGAAAATGAAAATACACCGGTCTTATTTTATTTCTCCATAAAATCGACTCATTTGAGATTTACGACATAACAATTATTTCCAGGGAACAAATAAAACTTCTAACCGCCGGTGCCAACAATTCCAGTCTCCTCTTAAATTATAGTTCCAGAACTGTGCCTCTTTCACGGTTAATGATCGGTCCGGTTCGTTAGCTGTTTTTTCTGTTTTTTTTAAAATAAGGAATAGCGAATACATATACTAGAAATCCGGGTACCATTATATGGACCCTTAAATGCATAGTATTTAAACAAACACACATATACATTTATATGCATAGCATTTAAAGAAACGCATATATACATATATAAGTTAGAGTATTGGAAGGAGAAAGAAAAAAACCCATTACACCGACTTTATATATATCTACCGGTCTCTGTTCAATAAATTGCTTTCTTGACACAGTTTCATGAAAAAAAAGAATATATTTATGTGTGTGCACTTGTGTGAAAGACGTACGCCTTTCTAGAGGGGGGGGTCTTAGGTGACTCTTTTTATGCCATTTGATATAGGAACGTAATAGTTGATAAGACAGATTACTCTACCTATATAGATTCTCGCAAGCGTGTCATATGTTATATTTTTCTCACAGGGGAATCTTGAGGGAGCATGATTGATGCGCACCCCATTTATTTGCGTTTGATTGCATTGTTATTTAAACCATCAGTAAACGATAAAGAACAAGAACAGACTGCCATCACCCCATGATAAGGTGTGAGAAAAATCAAGCCCATGACTTCAGTCGTGTTATTTTTATCAACCAGTTTTCAACATAGAAGTATTGTAATACTTTCTCTCTAGCATCTGTGTTCGCTATCAATGCAATTATTGTAAAGGTCCAAGGATTTTTCTGTATCATAACCCCGCCTTCTGGCGAGTATTTCATAGAATGAATATATCGCATACTTTTTTTACTCTATTTTGTATTACAAATTTAAGAAGGAATATGTATGTGCCTACTTGGTGTTGTGTCGCCATTACCGAGTCAGCGTCAATATGATTAGACTCGTTCGAATTCCGTTACCAACAATCGCAGACTATCGCCCGAGAAGCCAGATACGCAACCTGCTCTACTCTGAAGTTGTACCCATACACACATGTACGTGTATGTCTCTCATGTATTACACAAATGTGATACGTCCATCTAGAATCACAAGTCATATATAAAGGTTCGACATTTAGAGTGAAGCGTTTTTCTTTTCATTTCTTCATGTATGTACATATAAGTGTTAGCTCCTTACATTAAGTGGCTTCATGCCTTGTCTGGAGCGATTTCCATAAAAAAAAGAAGTGTAAGCAAATATGTATATGTAGTCTAGTCTTCATGTGTCCGTGTGTGCTTGCATTTCACGGCACGATTGTGTTTGTTTGCGTTCTCTCTAGAGGAAAAGAGCAACTGTTCGCATATCCTTAGTTCTTTTCTTTTTCTTCATTTTATATCAAAAAAACATTCGCCATTTATTTGTAGCGTCCTTTTGTAAAAAGTTTATTTTAGTGAAACAAAATGTTTCAAAAGTTTGTAGTTCTCTCTCTCTCTCCCTCCACCTCTCTCTCTCTCTCTCTCTCTCATGTCCGTTTGTTTTATTTTTATTTTTTAAATAAAGAGTTTTGTTTGAACATAACATTGGTTCAGTGAAATCCGCCATGACACCAGTAACATCATGGCCGAAATTTGCTTATGTTTTTATTATTCATTGTTTGTATTTTTATTCAATATTTTCTTTGATCATCATGTTTTTTTCTTCAGTTTTCATGTTCGAATCATTTAATTATCATTATTTTTTTTTTAATTTAAATATTTCAGGAACTCAGTGAAGTCATGTTCCCTGTAAAGAAATCTGAGAGACTGTTCGAATGATCTGAATCGAGACAGCTTCCTTGAAGATCAGACAAAGATGGCGCCGAGCTGATGTCCGATAGTCCGGGTGAATGTTCGTTTGAGAGTTCTCCCATTGTCTGGCCATCCCCGTTGACGCTTTTATCACTACCCTGGCCAGGTTGATTCTGGCCTGGTTGCCCACCACCGGATACTCTGTCTTGGTCCTGTTTCTGACAATTTCGCCTGAATTTAGCTCGAGCATTCTGGAACCAAACCTGTAAAGACATAAATTAAATATTAGATTTGACATATGCTTTGGGATCTCATTTGTGATGATTAAAGCAAATAGATTTTTTTCATAAATAAAACTAGCAGAATACCTGCTTCAGGACAAGTACAATTAATTCTCTAAATAAAATGGCTTGAATCAATTTTATCTCCCTAAACAAAGACTCAAATCAATATATAATACAAGTAAACTTTGTGACAGGAATATTTATTTCAATTTTGATCAGAATTTCGTAAATTATCTTGATTCTAGTAAAATATGAGCTGAAGACGTTTTAAGAAGAAATTGAAATCCAAGCAATCTTACTTAATTGATGTCTAATGTTCATGGACTCAATTTTATACATCAGCACTTGTTTGAAAAATCTGAAGAACTACTGGTGCATCATCTACTAGCCTGTTCCTCCTTGGCAAGGTCCAAAAAAGAATCGCCAACCTAATAGGTCCCTCACTGTCGACCAAGCTCCAGTCCCTGTCCCATCGCCGCATCCTTGTGGCTGTTTTACAAATACTTCAATGGATTATGCTCCGATGAACTGGCTACTCTTGTGCCCCCTCGACGTAAATTTACTAGACCAACTCGACAATCAGCTTAGTCCCATCCATTCACTGTGGAGGCCCCCAGATGCCGGAGAGCTTTCTACTCAAATAGCTTCTTTCCTCGTGCTGCCTGCCTCTGGAAATCCCTCCCTGCCCCCTGTTTTCCCGACGGTACTGACATGCAGAAATTTAAAACTAATGTAAACAGACATCTCGCTGCGCAGCTCCCAATTTAGGTTGACCCCCCCCCCCAAAAAAAAAAAACCTACCCTTTTTTCTCAGTAGCCCCTTACGTCTACAGTGGCGTCCTGCCTTGTTTGGGGTGAACTATGTTAAAAAGAAAAATACGTCAGAAAGGTCTGGATTACCAATGTATTTCCTATGTAGGTCAGATGCTGAGATTTCATTGCCAACTCAACCTCCGCATTCATGAAACTTTCCAATAGACAAAAAGAAAATACATAAAAAGATCAAAGATAAGGCTCTAATTACATTAGCGAGGATATGGCAACCCCATAAAGTTTGGTAGTATCGTGAAATGCTGCTGGGGCTCTCTGGGCTAGTGGTAATGATTTCTTCAGCGCCGAGACCATGCCTAAACCACGAGCCATCATCTGATGAAGGCTTTTGTGTTAAGCAATGCTGCTGTACAAACAGCAGTTTTTGGGGTAAACATTTTAGGGAGAATGTCGATTTGCTATCGATTAACAGTTTATTTCCTCTTACCTGAAGTACCCGTTTCGTCAGTCCCGTTTTCTGTGCCAAATGTTTCAAGTCCTTGGCGTCTGGATTATGGTTAACGGCGAAATAAGATTTCAGGGTTCGCAATTGGTGATGCTTAAAGGATGTCCTCATTCGTTTTTGACGAGGGGCATTCTGATAAGAGTCTCGATCGATCATATCACCAGCTCGATCTAAACCGTCAGGACCAAGACCTACAATAACAAACAAACAAAAACAAAGACATTAGTAAAGGAAAATATAACTGGAATATTATAGTTCTTTGTGGACTTATAGAAAATACACATCGCTTATGGGAATCAATACAAAATCTCAAGGAACGAAAAATACCCATTAACCTTCATAGTAATCAATATATTAATACGATAGCGTGTGTGTTCGTGTGTAATGCTTACATCAAAAGCTCTGCGCATGCGTGTCGCACCTATATTTGGAAAAGCATTCAAATCGCCTAATTTTCGTAATATTTTCAACTATTTCCCTTTTGGCGCAGCGGTTAGCGACGTAGGATTTTGACGTCTGCCAGACTGGTTTATAGTTCAATCCCAACCAACCTCTAAGATTATTTTTTTACATCGTAGGGAGGGGACGATCGGGAAGACACATATTAATACGATAGCGTGTGTGTTATTTTGTGTGTCACGCTTACATAAAAAGCAATAATCTCTCGAATTTTTGTATGTTACTCATGAATCGGAGCCACATTTAATTTAATCTAAAGCATTCACAAAGTAAGGTTTAGTCGTCGAAATATTACCTTCACTAGAAATATTGTATATAAAAAAGTTTTGTAAATTGTTTCATGTATTGTTTATTTTGTAAAATAAATATACAAGTCAAATCTTATCATATTTTATTCAAACATGTATAGGTTAGGAACAAGATAATTAGTATTGAAAACATCATTTCGTGTAATTTACACGGGCCCTGCTTGTGTTAATTATTTTGTAAGCAAGAAAAACATTTTGAAAAACTCTTTTTTAAAGGAATGGCCCAAATAATATCTTTAACTAGCTAAAAGAAGCAAAACAACATACTCAAATATAAAAATTGAACAAAATCAATCACTCATTATGAATAGTTAAATCCTATACTCAAAAAACACCTTTACAAAAAAGAAACATTGTAAAATCTGTCTGATTTTTAAATACACACAATATAAAACTTTGTTTGACCTGAGGACTACAATATGGATTTCTTCAAATCTAATGTCAATAAGCCCTTGTCACAAACTGTCTTTGTAAATCACAACATGTTATTACTTCTATTTCTTAATTAAAATCCTCTCATAATATTCATCATCATTAAACTCTACATGTATCCATCTTATTAACTATTATTAATTATTAGCTCATGGTTATTGAACAACTCTCTTATATGTCTTGATATCCCTGTAAGCATTTAGAGAAAAAAATGATTATTTTCTCAGCGTCGCATCCAATTTGCATACGTGTGTATGTAGACACCACAAAGATGTATGTAAATAAGATGGTAAAATAAGAAGATTCCTTATTTTACTTGAAAATAGTAAATAAAAATACTATTACTACCACTAATACTTCCACTACTACTACTAATAATAGTTTCCTTACTTATACTTGAAAGTGTTATTAAAAAAAAAACGGAGTGATTTGGACCGTCATTTTGATATGATAAGAACCGACATGAATCAAATGCGGAAGTTAACGGGAAGGATAACATTTCAGACCAGCTAAAAAAACGCGCAAAATACGAAAACGAATAATAATATTTATTTGTTGTATTCAACGCGTCACGATGTGAAAAGTGACCTCTTTTAAGAGACAAGGTAGAATTGGTGACTGTCTGACAAAATTTAAAGACCGACACTTATCCACATTTTATTCCATATCCAGCAACGGATAATTTTTAA
Organism: Sepiola atlantica; assembly: GCA_963556195.1. NCBI lineage: Eukaryota > Metazoa > Mollusca > Cephalopoda > Sepiida > Sepiolidae > Sepiola > Sepiola atlantica. The sequence continues at coordinate 54,568,289 of OY744534.1, read as the reverse complement.
CGTTATAGTATTATTGTGATTAGAGTAATGACCGATGATAAGACTGCAATGATTTTTCTAGCTCAACTGGTCGAATCTTGTTCATCATTTAAAACCACCGGTCTCTATATGAACAATCAAATTATCACCGTAAACGTATTATCATTATTTGTACTCACTAGGAGTTCTTACACTGCTCACCGACAACAACCGGTGGTATTATCTGGAGTCTGGGTGACAACAAGCCTCCTCAAATTTCCAGTATTCTCCACCTTTTTTCGCTAACCACCGCAAATAACCTTGCGGTATCGCAACAGCCGATTACCATTGATTTCAGGCTGGTAAGTACCATTGGTCTTCTCTGGGATCTGGGTGGCAATAAGACCCCCCAAGGTCTCAGCACTCTCCCCAGTCTTCCAGTGGAGGTCTGGTTAGTGCTGTCCCTACTCGGTCTTCTAATCCTCCTTGACCCTCTACAAATATTTTGTGTGGTGTCAGCCTAGGCCGTGTGTGTGGGAGGAGATTATTATTAATATTATTATTATTAATAATAATAATAATAATAATAATAATAATAAGTAGTAGTAGTAGTATAGAAAAACACTTAACATCAATTTGATCGGTTATTGATAACTGTGGTTTCACGGAAACACTAGAGGCTATCCGTTGAGCTAAAGAACCTCGAATGTAGGCATTCTTCAGCCGATGATTTGAAAAATAGTTATTTAATACATTTCAGAGTTCTTTACTGACTAGTAATGGTCGATCAAATCAATGAATAGAGTGTTTTTTTTTAATATTATGCTCTTACACACATAAATAAGCAATCCGGACAGTTCTCCTATACAAAAGCAAAGTATATATATATATATATATATATATATATATATATATATATAATTTTTATGTTCGACTGCTGAAAGACAATGCATTTAAAGCAACGATGACGGTTGTGTTAATACTACTCACAACAGAGTCAAGCCTAGGCGACAAATAATAATACACATTTGTTGTTATCTACATACGTATACTTTTCATACTTTCGAGAATCGGCAGTGTAAAGATGATTATATATATCAGTCGCCAAACTCGAACCCCAGAACACGAGTCATGTTTCAAACTCAAATTTTGACGTCTTAGCCGAGGCGGCCACTATCAACAGCCCGGTAAATCACCAAGAGATTAAACCTGTAAAAACCAGCCGTCGTCAGAGTGTTCAATTGCTGTAGGAACATGCATTTGAAGCCACGGTGACGGCTAAGCTAATACTACTCACTACAAGGCCCAGGCTAGATTGGGGGCTACACATAATTATAAATATTTGTTTGCAGTATATATATATATATATATATATATATATTTATATTACAAACACCTTTGTTTTTCATTCCACGAAAAAAATTGTGTAGGGCAGTTGTTCTGACAAATTCGTTAGTGGAATGAAACACAAATGTTTCGTTGTGTAGCTTACTTGCCATATGCATATTTTATACTATTACTAAGCTCTACTCATGAATTGAGCATTATTGGAGTACTTGCTAAAACTAGAATGTATACATGCTATTATTTCATAATATATATATATACCATAACGCGTCACGATGTGAAAAGTGACCTCTTTTAAGAGACAAGGTAGAATTGGTGACTGTTTGACAAAATTTAAAGACCGACACTTATCCACATATCAGTCGCCAAACTCGAACCCCTGAACACGAGTCATGTTTAGTAAAGATTTAGACATCTTTACTAAAGATGTCTAAATCTGCCCTTTTGGATGGATCCGCGGTACATTGCTGAAATATATAATTATATATATATATATATATATATATATATATATATATATAACCTGATGCTTTATTTCGAGAATGAAACATGAACCCTTCTATGTAGCTTACTTAATATATTTTCATACTAATATATATAATTAAAAAGTATATTATTTGGAGTAAACTATTCGGGTTACCTTTGTCTACCTCCGCTCTCTCTCTCTCTCTCTCTCTCTCTCTATATATATATATATATATATATATATATATATATATATATATATATATATATATAATAGACATATCTATCTAATAATAGGTAAGCCTATCTAATAATAAGCATATCTATCTTATTACACGAATATATATGTATCTATTTAAGACACCTATCAATCTAATAATACGTACATCTATCAGAGTCGACTAATATATAAAGTCTATGTTTAGAAACGTTTTACTTTGATTTGTCGTTTGGGCGGCGTCAACGTATATGCACATGCGCGCGTCTATTCGCAGTCGTATACACTTTAATAAGTAAGGAAATGTGAGCGTATGTATATAGCGTGTGTGTTGTGTGCGTAAGAGACAGAGAGAGAACGAGAGAGAGAGAGAGGGGGGGAGAGAGAGAGAAAGAAAAGAGGGACTATGAGAAACAAAAATAGCGAGATGTGTACATTCTTTGATGTGAGTCGAAGTCAAAGGCAAACAGTCGTTTGGTGTTTATCAGTCAGATTCTGCATCTCAAATAACATTGTTTCAGAAAGACGTAACAGGCCGAAGATGACAGGTGTTCCTTTTAATTTCTTTTATTTTAGGGGAGAGTGGGAGAGGGCGGTCCGATGGCCTCCATCGTTCAGCATACCGTTAGCGGACGTAGACCACTTTCCCAAAACGGTCCTGTCTGACCAGTAAAACGTTAGCCAAGTATTGTACATCATGCGCACTAATGTGTTCACATTTGGTCGGTCACAACCCAGACACCCGCAAAAAACGGGGTTTCGTTCAGTGATGACGGATACGGTTGGTCAAGTATGTGAATTGAATTTCTGCTGATTCGAACATTTAAATGATACAAATCCTGACCATTTCACCATTCGTTTCAAAAATTCTCATAGTATTGTTCATCGCCAACTAGAAATTTCATTGGCCCTTATCTTCGATTTGCTTTGATTGTTTATAAGCGGCCACATATTAGTAAACCATCAATAAATAAATAAATTAAAAACATAAATCCATACTAAATATATACCACTATTTAATAGTGTGCACGGTACATTTTTACAAGTTTAACTCCTATGAACACAAAACTTCCCACTCTCTCTCTCATATATATATATATATATATATATATATATATATATATATATATTTATATACATTGACTGCGAATCAGTGGCGATTTGTGATCGGAGTTCGAACCCGCGGACCGTCGAGAATTAACTTCCTGCACTGAAGATTGCGTTAGCAGGAAATATCGATGTCTGTAGGTAATACATAATTAAAATTTATTTATAAATATTATATATATATATATATATATATATGAATATATATGTATATATCATATATATATGAATATATATCATAGATATTTGTATATATAGAAAAATAGATAGATAGATAGATATAGGAATTAAAAAAGAAAAGCGGAAGACCTAAAACTCAACGTTCCGCCATCCTTTTTATATCATAACGTCCGATTTATTTTAGCCTTTTATTTATCATATATATATATATATATATATATATATATATATACACACTGATTATTGATACTAGCATCTGTTTTAACTTATTTCCAGGCAATTCAATTTTGAAATGTATCTCTACAAGAATGCATAAGTCTAGCCCAATTTATTCTTTTGCTTCAGATAGACTAGGCAAATTAAATCTTGTGAAAAGATCAGTTTCATCGCATGTGATTAACAGCGACACGTGTGTGCTGTCAATTTCATTAAATAAGAACATTTTCATAAAACTTAACAAAGACTTTTTTTTCTAATCATTAAAAATACTTTCTTTAACCCGATAAGATTAGATAAAGATTATTTTGTAGCTGATACATGAAACTAAACATAAATTTAAACCTTGCATATTGTAAAAAAAAAAAGTACAAGTGTCGTTCCTCCGAACGATTAAATGAGGCTGTTAATTATTTAAAATTGTTTAGTGGTGCAATGGTTAGAGGTACGGGTTCTAGACTTGGCGTATCCGGTTCGAGTACTCTCATGGCCTTTGCATCACCGTCACTAATATACTTTGAAAATGTATGCATGTGTATGTCTTCCCTAAAGCTATTGATTTAATAGTGAACAGGAGTGAATCGCCAAGCTTTTGTGATGCAACTAGTCTAGTATCAAGTAAGACTTCCAATTAGTAGCACTATTTCTCTGCTTATACCGGCATTGCTTCCAGTGGGCAAGCGCTGTTCTTTCCTACTCCTATACTCAAGCAATCCCGGTTCGGGATAAGGCCGATCGGATTTTGTAATAATTGCTTCACTATAGACTCTACGCGCATGCATAATTATTTAGGGTATCCCTTGTCTTTTCAATGTAAAATGATGCTGGATACCTCTGTATATATATATATATATATATATATATATATATATACATATACATGTTTACTTTAACACTTAAGTATCCCTATATACAATAACATTAAAAATCTCATTACCAATAATTGAAATGCCTTGAGAGGGCTATATATATATATATATATATATATATATTGCATAATATGAAATGTTTTGCTAATTAAAAGATATTAGTTGCCTCTTATATCTTTTGTTGGATTTACTTCATATATATATATATGCATATATATATGAATATATGAATATATATATATTGATATATATATATATATATATATATGATACATATATACATATATATATGCATATACATATTTATATATATACAATACATATACATATTTATATATATACATATATGTAATATATATATACATATATATAATATATATATACATATATATAATATATTCATATATATACATATATGTAATATATATATACATATATATAATATATTCATATATATACATATATGTAATATATATATACATATATATAATATATTCATATATAATATATATACAATACATATACATATTTATATATATACATATATGTAATATATATATACATATATATAATATATTCATATATAATATATATAAAATACATGTTTTTTGTTAAAACATTGTCAACATATATATATATATATATATATATATAATAAATAACACACCTAGATTTGTTTCTATTTCATCTTCGATTGTTTAATGAAAGGTGTACATGTTTCTTTTCTGTTCTTAAGGCAGGCATTGAACCAGATGAAATAGATTTTTCATCTGCACATTTTCATCTCTCTTCTTTCATTTTTCTTCATTATTGCCACATCTCGTATATTGAGCTTAAATCAGTTCACTATAGGTTCAATTCTCTAAAAGTATAGATTTAGTCCCATATATATATCTATATATATATATAAATATATATATATATATATATATATATATATATATATATATATATATATATACCGGGGACGAGTGACAGGAGACCTTTTTAAAAGAGAGCATAAGAGAAGGAGAAGTAAAGAGAGTAACTAGGAAGATCCTAGTCTCAGGAGACTTTTTAGGATTTTATTCTTTAACAAGACCTGCGACTTCACCAACAAGGCTTTAAACACACGAACATTAAAACGCGTTTCAATACACGCACATAAAATATTCGTGCGTATATATATATATATATATAATGTGTGCAACAGCATGCGGTAGTGTAGTAGAGGGCTGAGTTCATATATAAGCAAATAACGATGACAGTTGATGAAGTGAGCGGGAAGTCAGCGATGAAACCTGACGACTGAATATTGACACTATAAACAGTCGCCCTCCTATTTATATAGGATCCAGTTCCGTTTCCATAAATTTGAGTGTTAACCCCCGCGGCGCAACGAGAGTACCCCCAACCAATAGCAAGCAACGTTTGGAATCACTACTACGACGACTACTAATTCCATAGAAACACACAGAACGCACACACATGCGGATGGAATAAACTCCACTCGGGTATAGGCACCAGTAGAATATTAATAATAATGATAATAATAATTATATATAATATATATATATATATATATATATATATATGTATTTATTCTGGTACAGAAAAATTAGTACAACATTCGTACCGTCGGTTTCAAGAAACCGACGGTACGAATGTTGTACTAATTTTTCTGTACCAGAATAAATAAATATTATGCTCTTAATTTTTAACTTTAATTATTAATTAATAGAGCACTCTGCTGGGATTTTTCCTACCATTTTACAAAGAAGTTATATATATATATATATATATATATATATATATATATATATATATAACTTCTTTGTAAAATGGTTATATATATATATATATATATATATATATACTGAAGAAAGTTGTACACTATACAAATATATATATTTATATATATATATATATATATATTTATATATATATAATATATGTGTATATATATATAGTGTACAATGAAGTGAACATTTAATGTTTATATAAACATGGGGTTTCTATTGCGACTACGAAGTTGAAGGTAACTTTGTAATTGGGTTCGAATCTTTAGACCGATAGTGATCAATATTTTCTACACTGATGATTGCATAATGTCTGAAACATTATTGTATGTATGTAAAATAATTAATATTTATGAAAATATTATTATCGCACTTTTAAATACAAGGATGGACTAAATGTGAATTTAGAAACCAGCAGTCACATTCAGTCGCTAAGCGACGTTCCTTGCCTTGGCAAGTTGAACACTCTCTGACTGATTGCTGTACTTGTCCGCCGTTTAACATAAATAGACATTAATTTCCCTCCTTTTCTGCGTTGATTAATGGTGGCCTGGGGGTAAACGCTTAGTCGAAGGTGACTTTGTAACTGGGTTCGGGTTCTTAGACCGGCAGTAATTAACATTTTCTACACTGATGATTGCATATGCCATAAAACACTAGTGTATGTAGGTAAAATAAGTAATATTTATAAAAAAATATTATATATATATATATATATATTATATATATATATTATAAATATATATATAATGTGTGTGGGGGCGTACGTATCTGTACGTGAGTAATTAGTTTACATCACTAGTTCTCTACGTGTATATAACTATCTAATTATTTATCAGCGATATATATATATATATATATATATATGTGTGTGTGTGTGTGTGTGTGTGTGTGTGTGGGTGTGGGTGTGTGTTTATTACGAAAACTCTGATGATATTAGTTGGTTGAAAGATGGATAACTGTAGGTTTATATGTATATTTACATATTTGATGTTTTTCCTATTTAAATAAGCCCTATCAAAATAACACTAATACAAGTGTAGGTGTCGCAGTTAAAACAATCCACAATGAAATTCCAAATAATGGCGCGTTTAAAAAAATAACAGTTAATATTTATTCTTTTATCAAACAGTTCATTTGAAAGTTTCAAAACATACAGAAAAAAGCCTGGTAATAGGCGTTGACCGTTTATAGTCGAAGATTATATTTCTGCTATATACAATTAACCCGTTAGCGCGCATTTGTTCTGTTTTAAGGAACAGAAAGATAATTAACTATATTTCAGCAACATCTGCACGTTTCAGAGATTTCTGTAGTCAGTTATAAACATTGAGGGGTCTTTCAAATAGTGCACTTATTGTCTGATGTATATCGGCAACACTGATGTCTCGGTTTTCAGTATAAAGTGAAAATGTAGAGTGGAATGATACAATTAGTTTCATCTATTATTCAATCAAAAATTGTTTGTAAGTTGTCCTTATAACCAACCCACATTAATGTATAGTATAAATCAATGCTCTGACTATAATACAGGGTGTCTCAAAAAAATGTACTCACTCGTAGAATGACGAGAAAACTTTTATTTATGAACATAGAGTGAAATGAAATAGCATCGAATACATGAGACAGATGTAATTGAAGAATCATGTTCGCAAATGTTCAAACTGATGACCCTTATTGTTCAAACAAAGCTGATAACGCGCACCAAGGTAAATAAAGATTTTCTCGTCATTCTAAGAGTGAGTACATTTTTTTGAGACACCCTGTATATATACAGTTTTTTTTGCTTGAATATAATAGTGTATTTACAAAAGAGGTCTGATAATAAAATAAAGAAGAAAAAATGGACACTAATGGGTTTCGAGAAATGGGGGACTTAGTGCCATTATTTACTTTAATTTTAATTAGGAAGAAGTGTGTTCACTTATATCTGAGCCGAGAAGCAATTTCTTTTGAAGAACATAAAATTAGAAAGCGTATTATTTGGATTATCCCAACTACTGTTCTCATCTTGTGTGTTATTCTCATAACAGTACGCCACCATTTCCTCGTTGATGTACGGATCAGATGGTTCTGTATGATTACTTATAAATCCTAATGGCCGATAGAGTGTAATGATATTTAGATGCGGGTGTATAAAAATAGGTTTAGAATGCGAAATTTCTACATATTCTGGACAATTGAATAAACTGGAATTTTCCAAGTAAAAGTCTTAAGAGCTAACGTTAGCGCATGAGCAGTGGAAGACTTTCTCTTGTCACTGAATCAGCAGATAAAAAGGTTAAGTTTTTATAGCTGCTTCCCCCCACATACACACATTTACTTTGGAAGATGAGGTGGGTGTTTGTTATATAAGTATATACATGTATACTTCCAAGTATAAATAGAACACCAGAGATTGTTAAACCAAATAAATGTGTGCTCTTCTTTATTATAGCATTTATGAAACAAGTTGTTTCAAACAAAAGTAAGAATATGTCTACAACAGTGAGAAGAAGATTGAAACGTCAGCTTCCACCTCACCACTGCGACTACAAAAATTCCACCAGCTGATTCTGCCGACGGTGAAGATACACTATAGGGATATGAAAATACCCCAGCTACGTTAAAAGAGGACAAACAGAAATACACTAATAAAGACCATGCTCTTACCTATATTCTGTGCAAATTCATCAGAGCTGATATTTGGGCTTCTTCGTTTTCTTGGTCGACCTTTTTGTAATGTTCCGACACCGTTGTAGTAGGGCACCTGTCCAGCATTCATGTCCGGCGACAGAGCAATGTATTCGGCGTGGTAGGAGTTCTCGTAATGAACCTGACAGTAGACTAGGTGTTCGCGCAGTCCGAACGTGTCGCCCGCTTGGAGGGCCTTGTTGCACGTGAAACACGTGAAGCAGGTCAAGTGGTAGACGTGATTTCTGGCACGCATCACCAGATCTGTCGATTGGATCCCCATGTTGCAACGTGCGCAACGCTGTGTGCTGAATAATCTGCAAAGAGAAATGAAGATGAATTGACTCATTGTTTTAACACATTAGTTTATAAATTTATAATTTATTATTATTATTATTTACTCACTAGGACTGGTCACACAGGTCATCAGTGATTGCTCACCGACAACCGGTGGTATTCCCTGGAGTGTGAGTTACAACAAGTCTCCCCGGATTTCCAGTATTCTCCACCTCTTTTCGATAGCCACCGCAAATAAATTTGCAGTATCACAACAGCCGTTTACCATTCATTTCTCGCTGGTAAGGACCATTGGTCTTCTCTGGGATTTGGGTGGCAATAAGCCTCCCCAAGGTCCCAGCAGTCTCTACACTTCCAGTGGAGGTCTGGTTTGTGCCGTCTCTCCTCGGTCTTCTCATCCTCCTTGACCTTATGCAAATATTTTGTGTGGTGTCAGCCTAGGCTGCTACCATTTTTTTATTTATTTTTATTTTTTTTTATTTTTACTTTAAAAAGTTATTATCATTATTATTATTATTATTATTATTATTATTATTTACTCACTAGTAGTTTTCACACACTGGCTATCATCAGTGATTGCTCCAGTGGATCTCCAGGACTTCCCGCTTATTTCGATTACCATTGAAAATAACTTTGCGTTATCGCAAACCCTGCGTGCCATTGATTTCTCGCTGGCAACGACCATTAGTCTTCTCTGGGATTTGAATCGCAATAAGCCTTCTCAAGGTCTTAGTACTCTACGCACTTTTCTAGTGGAGGTCTGCTTAGTGCTCTCTCTCCTCGGTCTTTCCATCCCACTTGACCCGTCACGATTATTTAATGTGGTATCAGCCGCGGCTGATGCCTTTTTTGGAGGGGACAGTTTATGATTTCTTGAAGTTTATTATTAGCATCAGTATTATTATTATTAGTAGTAGTAGTAGTAGTAGTATTAGTAGTAATAGTAGTTTACGCCTCTATATTCCTCGTCCTATATTCCCAATCGAACTCTTCAGAAAACATTGCTCATCATATTTACTTTATAGATACACTATTTATATGAAGATACAATTTGATCAAATATTTCATCCGATAGTTCAAGAAAATTCGCTCGCACTTGACATTTTATTGATGATTTTAATATTATAGAAATTAAAATATATGAATAGACATGTTAATAAAGTGTTCCGAGCTGGGAAAAGAAGTAAACAGGCGTTCGCAATCTTTCCTGGAAAACGCTGAATGTGGCTCAAGTGAGTGGGGTAAAACTATGAATTTATCGAATTTGTATTGCTGTTAATGTCACTTTACGTAGTGTAAACTTTTTGAAATTAAATCCTTTTTCGGCATATGATATACGAATGTATATATGTATGTATGTATGTATGTATGTATGCATGTATGTGTGTATGTATGCATGTATGTGTGTATGTATGTGTGTATGTATGCATGTATGTGTGTATGTATGCATGTATGTGTGTATGTATGTGTTTCTTATTGTTTTGTTGTTGTTTTTTTTATTTCAAACGACAATGATGCGCGAGAGTGAAACACTAGACATGAATAAGAACAAAAGAAAAATATAACAGGAATACGAAAGAAAAGAAAAAAAAAGCCCAAAGAACCGCGAGGAACCGGTGTCGTGTATTCGGCGGAAGTGTTAAGTATCTGAGGAAGGAAGGAAAAGTGTTGCACGTGGGCACTTCTTCTGTTTCTCTTCGAGTTGCTTCTGTCTTTTGAATCGGCAGAAAAAATGTCCTAGATGAAGAACACTTGACTCTCACATTTCGCTGACCCGCATTTCTTTAAAAGGACCTTGGATTTGTTTTGCTTTTTTTGTCCGTTTTAGTTTGCAAAAAAAAGACACACTAAATATTGCAGACCAATGATGGTTCATGGAAATCTACAGGGGTCAACTTAAACTACTCTCAACATATCCACCTACGGTTTCGATCTTTGCTTGGAGTATTTGCTTGTCTAGCCATACCGAGGAGCTATGATACAGCGAAACAGGATGTGTGTGGATAACTACACATGGGTATCAGCATCGTAGTTTGAACATATTAGGAGTGTAGATCGCCGATGACCATTAGAAAAACGCATAGCTCTTCGTAAAAAATACAGCTTTCACGGCTTGCTTGTCTAGCCATTCTGTAGGGCTATAATACTGCGAAACAGTCTATACGTAACTATTGTAGTTCCTTTCCGTTTGTTTATGTGTGTGTCTGTCTGTTCGTTCACCAAGTGGTCCTATAATTTTTGTGACAGACACCCATAAACTTATATATTCTGTAGCTACACTATCTAGAGTACTTGGATAAATATATTTGATTTTGATCAAAGAAATCACTGAAAATATTTTTTATTCATATTTAATTGTTGATCATGTAGAGGCGTTACTATTTAAAATAGATTTAAAATAGAAGGTTGTGGTAGGTTCTTGTGATACCTGAGCTAAAAAAATTCATAAATTTAAATCGCAAAAATCTATTATAGTAACAAAACTATTTTTGCGAAATAAGTACATATATAACACACTAAAAATGAAACAAATGTGTAATATGATGATCTGTGTTGAAACTATAAAATAACTTCACGGAGATTAAATATAAAACATTAAAAAATCTCTGTTTATTAAATTATATTTTTGAAAAATATGCAACTGTAGTTCACACTACACCTGTTTGAATTTTGCGTTAAAGAGTGATTTGTTATTTGAGTTGAATTTGTGGTTTCTTTGATCTCTATTTTTTTCTGCTTTCTACAGCTCATTTTTTCTTTCAATTTGATTTCCCTCAATTTCATTTGATGAAGAGGTTTATCTCGAAATATCAACGAAAATATATTCTAATAACTATTAACAACCGATGTATTGTATTTTATTATAATATGCGGATGTCTAAGTCTTTAACACTTATATTAGTGTATATACGTTTATATGTATGTGAGACCGTGATTTTGAAAGATATATTTGACTTACCTCTGGTAATCATCCCGGCAGTAATAGTTTCCCATGCGCTCGTAACACGACCGTTCGGTGTCGAGCGTCGACTTGCACTCATAGCATTTCAAGCAATTAAAATGCCACGCGTTGTTTGCGACGTTGAGGTAATATCGCTCTGTGATGAGATCCCCGCATCCGGCACAGATGAACGGCTTATGGTCATCTTGCGTAAGCAGTGAATTTGGGTGTTGCTGCTGTTGCTGATGCTGATGAAGGGTATGTTGCTGTGGCGGCTGATGATGATGATGGTGATTTGCGCTGTTCCCATTGCTGGTCACATTGGTCGTGCCGTTGCTGAGGTGATGATGATGATGGTGGTGGTGATGGTGATTGTTGCTGTTGCTACTACTATTACTACCGTTACTGTTTCCGTTGATGCCTTGGTGATGCGGTTGGTGGGGCCCCGTCCCGATCATGCCAGACGCCCCTCGACTCATGCGCGGTTCAACGCTACCAGGATGTGCAACTCCAACGACGTCCGGTGTGGTCATCTCAGAGAGGCCGACGGCGCCAGGACCCATGTTCAGACCGTTGTTCCCCTGCAAATGGACAATAAAGCCACCACTGTAGTTAGTAGCACGGCACGGTTGGTCAACTTCAAACGAATAAGACCACTCTGGTGTATTAGATGGGGAATTTGACTGCTTCACTTCCATAAGCGGTAGGTGCTGGTCGATCTCGGAGGATTTGGCTTTCTGTTAAGGAAAAACAATAGGTCATTATTGTATTATAAGCTAAAGAAATTGTAATTAAAACGATTACAAAGAAGGCAACACGAGTCTGGAGAACGTATGTATTCAGAAACAGAAAACTTTGCCTTGAATTAAATATGCTAGTAAAAAAAGATAGAACATGTGAACATATACACACATGAAAAATTACTTTTGAAAATCGGAACCTAGCTGAACTAAGGCATACCTCTTTTCAAATATAGCTATATAACAATAGTAAATAATAAATATGGCTTATTATAATACATTTTCTTAAATATTAATGGTCCACGACTTACTAAGGCACAAAGCCACTCGAAGATAAAGGTTAGTGAGATTTTCAATTGGACGATTGAAGAGTATTGATTTACTCCTCTCCAGGAGTTAGGCACAAGGCCAGTTTTTATCTTACTCCCACAAGTAAGATGTGACCCAAGGTCGGGTCGGGAAAGTGGGGTTTAAAAATTGCCTGGGCAGCCCCGTCGGCATTCCCCGTTAGGGGCGCCTCAGACACTGAGCAATAAACTTACTACCCCCCAAAGAGGGGAGGTAAAGCCTGGGAGGGTGGACCTCCTAGAACTGCACAGGACAGACCAATAGACCGGCGTAAATCAACCCCCGAAGGCCTTGACAATACCAGTCTATGGGGTGCAGTATCCATCGGAACAGATACTACACTTTGATCTTAGCCAAAAGGCCAAGAATAAACCTCTGATTAGTTCGCAGGATGACATTACCGCCATTTGTTGAGGTTCGACTTGAAAACGACCATTTTGTAATTTACGATTTTAGTGAAACGAATAAAACGTTCAGAAATTTTCCAAAATACTTTAGGGGGGGGGGCTGAACGATAAAACTGCAGTAAAGTGTTAAATTACAACACATTTATTATATGCGCATATACAAAAACAACCATTGACAATTGCCTGTTTTATTAGCGAGCGTTTATGGATTCAACTTTAGCTAAATAATAGCTAAATAATAAACAATAAATAAATAATACATAAATATATTAGTTTTTTAAGACTTGTTAATTTCCTGAGTGCTCAGAGAAATGGATTAGATATCCGTATTTTAACGGCCCCCATTGGAGAAGAAGTCTACTGACTAGAATCCTGGCTTATTAGAAGAATTAAAATTGATGTTGTTTAAACATAAGTACCATAAACGGAGTTTCTTTCCAGGAAATATTCTTCTATGGAACACAATACCACATGGGTTGCTTCCCCGTTCACTACAATATGGTCGTTTTCAAGTCCAATCTTACCAAATCCTGGTTGAGCCGTCCCATTAAGAAATCAATTTCAGCCCAGACCTAACCATGGTCTGTAATCCTCAAGGTGTTTGTCTCACCATTCACCTGACACAGACCATCAATCATTGTCCTTCAGTGGCCGTTGTGCCTTCATGAGCGGTGACTCGTTAGTACAAAGAAAAACTGGATACCAGAACTATGGAATATTTTAGGGTGTATTTTTTTGTGTTATTAAACATTATAGCTTAGGGGGACAAACAGTTATGAACTCAACTTTACTAGAGTAAGATTTTTTTTTTAGAATTGTGTCAATCCTGAGTGCTTATAGAAATAGATTAGGTGTTCGTACCCTCCCTCGAAGAAAACTTCGACTGACAAGACTCGTGGCCGGAGAATAATTTTCCCCAAGGGACCAATTCTATAAGACAAGCCAAACAAAACTTCATGGGTCAGTTTCTCGTCTTTTAACGTACGTCGAAATTTCTAGTGAACCGCCGTTTTTTTATTTATTTATTTTTTTGCTTGCTTGTTATTTTGTGTACGTTCCTCTTGACTTAATCTCCCCCCCCCCTCCACCGCGCCACCCGACACCAATGTGTCTAACCTACGATTCATTTCACTCACGTCTACATCACCCGCCCCAACTGCAACCATTTCTTGTTTCTTTAATGATTTTCTTTTTTCAAAGACATTTCATCCCCTTCTTTCAATGCTTCCAAACAACTTGTTGGATTCCCGTTTGACCCATTTCCATGTATCAATTACCGACATAGATATTTAAAGATTTACTCTAAGTGTCACTGTATTTCTTACTTGATGAAGCATTGTTTTCTTCGGGTAATTTTTAGTTTAGATTTCGTGAGACAACTTTTAAAATAGAATACAAGATTAAGGAGATGGTTTTCATTTTTGTGTTAAATAAATACATAATTAAACATTTGACCTGATATGAAGTAAGTTTAAAAGTTCATGAAAATCTTTTTAGCCATCAAATTTATAGAGCTTATATTCGTAACATCGGGGAGTTTCATCAGATGTTCTGTTAGCTTGACAGACCGAGAGCAGGATAAAGACGTTTCCTGAAATAGTCGCGAAAGATAAGCGCTCGTAAAGCTAACACAATTCAAGATGGTTCTCGGTGTAGCGCGTCATTATTGTTGATGAAGTCCCGCTTGGCGGGGCCAATCACTCCACACGTCTCTTGCGATATTTTTGCTTTTGCGATATTTTACTTTTTGATTCTATTCTGATTTATTTTATACTAGCAGGGCTACCCGACGTTGCTCAGAGTCTTGGACAACACGATAGAAGAGGAAATATGTGTGTAATATCTTTCTTTGAAAACCCTCTCCATCGCTTTTCCTTCTTTCCTGTACCCCTCTCCGATCTTTATATAACCCCTCTCCTAATCACACACCTATCTCTCTATCACACCTCCATTCCTATCTTAAGTAGCATTACACACCAAAGGTTTCTTTTACTTACCTTCCCACGAGCGCAAATTTAAACACAAGCTCTGCATTTTATGTAGGAAATATAGAGCATCTTCTAAAATGTACACTCTAGATGAGGTAAGAATAAAAATTACGCCAGTTAAGAAGGAGTTCCCCTTTCTCCGACCGAGAAAATAACAGAAATGATACTTCAATCCTAGCCCTTACCCCAATAAAGTGTATTTTAGTTCGAGTTACACACCAAAGGTCCATGGAAAAATCGCTCTAAATGTCGCCTATGACAAATTTTGCCCCCCCCCCCCAATAGATATTACAAAATTAACTGTGCCCGTATTTTTTTAGGCAATGCTCGAAAAGAATATATTAGCTTTCTGGATGTTTCTGATTTGAGATGAGTACACACAAACATACACCTGTCATTGATATAATAGATGAAATTTTCATTGTTTTGTGAGTGTTTGACCTCAGTTACAAATTATTGACTCACTGTTACTTTTTTATTTTGTGACTTCTTCGATATTGTTTGAGCAATTTAACCTCAACCCCCACACACAGCGACGTCACACGTGTGTGTGTGTGCGTTTATTACAACGCTCAAATTTACTTAATAATTGGATAAACATAAAAATACGTGTTCTAAATTAATTTTGAGGTGCTGGGTTCAAATGTGATATTCAGTTTCACAAGAGGGAACCGATTATGAGTGGTACACTGGTTTTGAGCACCGCGAAATGCTTCCCCTATATTATGCCCAAAAAGAATCAGAGAGTATTAAGAGTCAACCGATGTTCGAACTCTCTCGTGGGGCTCCCCAAAATTGAAGAATCTAAGCCCCCCCCCGACCCCGGTAAGCAAAGCTCCTAGTAAAAATAACTAAACAACTAAATATCTTATTGTTTTGTATAATATTCATTGTTTGTATTTCATAATTGTCAACTGTAAATAAATGTGGTAACACTACTTTGGTCTTAGTTTTTGTTCTAATGATAAATATGTTTGAAATATGTGTTTAATACATGAATTATGAATTAAAATAACGTTTATTCTAAGATGTGTTATACTAAATTACGCTGGTTTGCAAAAAAAAATTATGAATAGGCGTGAGAAGCTAATTTTAGGGTGCTGATTTCAGATAAGGTATCTAGTTTCACTCATCATCTATTTTTTTTAGATATGCATATATAAGTATAGGTGGCGCCGCTAATCTACACATTTGAAGTAAACCACGAATTATTATTGTTCTTTTATGCTTCAAAAAACCCATTTGACATAATAGTAAGCGTGATTGAGTAATACAAAAATCTCAAAAAAATAACACTTGACGCCCCCCCCCGCTTTACACTCAGTATTACACGGAGAGAATCAAGAGTAAGTGGAGTAATCCTAAGAAAAGAGTAGCGCCCTTCCCTACACCTCGGTGTAGTAGCTAATGAAAAGGAAGCCTTCGGGTCGCCCTCGACTATGGTCGACCGCTTTATTTTCACTATTGTCATGACCTAATTTAGAAATACAAACACAATCCGATTCCCACGTGCCGCTGTCGTAAAAACGAATCGATAGATCTTTCTTAGTTTATACAGATAAAGCGACTTGTGTGTTTCGCGCCTTTTCGATCACAGCTAGACGCGTTTATGCTGAAATGTCTACTGCGATATTTATTTGTTTAGTTGTTTTGTTTGTGTTGGTTTTCTTTGGGGGGGGGGGTCTGACGTCAATTATCAAGGGAGGTTATTTGAGGACGACAATCCAATGAAAGACGAAGCGTTTCGTAGTATCATTTGAGTCGCACTGTTATTCCATAAAGCAGCGTCTCAATGCTCGTGACGTCGTCGACGATAAAGGTGTTATCAATTAACATTTCAGTAAACGGCCACAATCGGGAATCCTTTGGCCTCAATACGTCAACCAAATAGATAACGTCCAAAACGTTGCAAATTGAATGAAAAAGCAAAGAATAAAAATCAACAATAATAATGAGTGTTAGGTGACACTATCTCACACACACACATATATATATATATATATATATATATGTATATATATATATATATATATATACATTTGAAGGAAATAAACAAAACACACATTAGGGATGTCCGCATTATAAATTATTATCATCAGACGCGTGCACAACCACATTTAGGAACTGAATATGGCTGTGCACGCGTCTTATGAGACCCATCTAGGTCGAAATAATTTATAATGCATACAGCCTTAATGTGTGTTTAGTTTATGTCCTTTAAATTTTTTCCTGCTATGTTAACAAGTATATTGAGCTCTCTGACCAGGATTTTCATCGAACGATTCAACTCTGCACTATATATATATATATATATATATATATATATATATATATATATATGTGTGTGTGTGTGGGGGGGTATGAGAGAGAGGGAGAGAGAGAGTTAACAAGAAATGGAAATTATCAAATCGACCGTTTAAGTTGAACGAAAGAGGATTAACACAGAGTCATGAGTTCATTCAAGATGAAGCTTTAACAAGAAATTTTGGGCGAAATATTGAATCAAACCATGACTTTGTGTTAATCTCTTTTCTTTCAAATTAGTGTCTCTCTTTGCTTATTTCACTTTTTGTCACTTATAAATTAGGTCAGCTTATAATCTTCTTAATATACTTCATGTACATTATATGTGATTGTGTGGAAAGAAAAGTGAACGTTAAAAACTGGATTTTTTTATTCAATTGAGACACACTTGATTTATCAATTGATACAATCTTTTTCAAGCTTGTATTCTTATTGTCTTTCATCTTAAACTCGATTCACATTTACCTTAATATTACCCTCTCTGTCTCTCCATCCCTCTTTTATTCTCGAAGTTTTTGTAGTCTCGACCTTAAAACCTAAAAACGTTTTTCTCTACATTTTAAAAACAGGAACATATATTCTTAAGATACACCCATTCTAGATTATTGATGAAAATATTAATTAATGTTGTTTCAAATGTTTGCTTGAAAGATCCCCACCTCCCGAAAAATGCAATTTTGAATCTTAGAAAACACAGACCAATTAAAATGCTATTTCAAACTTCAGAGTGACAGACCGACAATACAATTTAAATCTCGGAGTTACAAACCAAATAAAGTGCTGTTTCAAACTTAACATGCTAAACTACTATTAAAAAGTTAAATGTGACAGACCAGCAGAAATGCTATTTCAAACTTCAGAATGACAGACCAAAAAGTGCAATTTAAAATTCTCAGCTACAAAAAAAAACTTATTTTAAACTTAACTGTGACAGACCAACAAAACATACTATTACTATGGTAGAATAAAAAGTGCAATTTGAAACTGAGTCAAAAAATAAAATAAAATTCTATTTCAAAATTAACTGTGTCAGACCAAAGAAAATGCTATTTTAAAGTTAAACGTGCCAGGCGAGCGAAAATTAAATTTGAAATTCATAAGTTTAAACTTAATGAAAATGTTATTCGAACTTTAATCTGAGAGACCAATGAATATCCTTTTTTCAAACTTCAGCGTGACAGACCAAAAACTGCAATTTGAAACTGAAGAGTTAAAAAACAACGCAAATCCTCTTTAAAGCGACAGATCGAGTGGAGTCAAAGTCCGTTTCTGATATGATTGAATACATCTGAAATAAGACGCATTTATTTAATATGTGAGTTTAGCGATAAAATTGATATTTCAGGTTGGGACGTGACAACTCGACTGACCGACTGACAAAGCATTTTATAGAGATGCGAGGACGCAGATGAAATGAAAATCGAGATGACTCAAATGGAAAGATATACTGAACGTGTGTGACATTACTGTTAAATGCTACACATTTGATAGAGGGCTGGGGAAATCCATCACCCCGTCCTCGTTCACTCCTCTCCCTACAGTACCCACACACATACACAAAAATATTCTGAAGTGCTACCTGCCAGAAAAGGTCCTTCACTGCCAAAGGCTAATTTCGAAGCCAATAAGGTGACAGCTCTTCACGGGACCGATAAAAATAGGGACGATGGTTCGAACATGTTCGAGGGACAAGAAAACTGTCTAACGTTCTTTATTTCGTGTTGTAAATGTTATTTTTAAAAAAAGTGACGTCACATCAATAACTCAGTATCTGCAGATATTTAAAACAACAAATAAAAGGAGATTAATAAAAAAAAAAACGATACTATATAGAAATACAAGATATTTAAAAATAATAAATGATAGAATTAACACATACAAAAAAAGAAAATGATTCTCAAAAAAATACAAGAAGGTGACTCCCAGAGTGCCGTCTTCAAATCCTATCGGTTCTATAGCACCACTTTTACTATAAACGTTGGAAACCTTCGATAGGTCCATCATGTGAGTACCTTATTCTAAAAAGCGGGTGGTGCTGAGAAATTGGATGGCAGCTTAGACTGACCACTCAGCGTGTCATATTCGGATGCGGTAGGGTCAATAGCATCACGTTAAATATAAATGGTCGACCCAAGACTACAACCCCCACCGGTGAATGACTGATTCTAAGAAGTGGATTGGCGGTGACGAAATAGATACAAGCGCGGAACTAAAAAAAATATGCGTGCCGTGTTCGGACCCTGTCGGATCCGTACAACCACTTTTACTATAGATCATCGTAACTCCCACGTGCTACCTCTTCTGGGAGTATCTGATGAATCGGGGAAACCAATTCTTTGAACAGAATCAAGTAGTTGTTAAATAACTTTAAAATACCGATGAATACGAAAAGAAGTAGTATACATTTATACCCTATGGCCGCCTGTTAATTTAGTCAAAAAATGTTAACCACTACTCGTATATACTCAGCCGTTGTACTCCCCGGCCTGCTAGGTGTGTCGCTTAGTTTAAGACGAAAACCCTCTAGGAATTGGGATCCCACTCTTTTATTTTATATTCATTGATTGTCTCGAGTTAATTTTACATAAGGTTATCGTGAGTTCGATCATCACTGAAAGAAAAAAGATACACTTTCAACTAATATTAAGTATATAAAAGCGAGTGTAATAGATTAACTGTAAACAAGAACTAGGGACCCCAAGTAAAACTTTGGCCTGAAAAATGGCGCCTCAACTGAGAAAAAATCAAAAATATCTAAAATATACATATTTGGTACAGCTTTAGGAAGTGTTGTTCGAACCAGCAGAGGATATGTCTTCGACAATCAGTCCGACAGACTAAGGTATAATGTAAGTCTTGGAAGGTCTGCTCTTCCAGCCTTTACTTTCTCTTAGAGAAGGAGGTAGTTTATTGCTAACTAAGGCGCCCCTACCGGGAAATGCCGACGGGACTGCTCGGCCATTTTTTTAGGCCAGAGTTCACTGATGTGTTAACTTTGCAAACCCTCATTTGACCTTTTTTTTTCTAATTTTCTGCATGGGAGGCAATTAAACATTCGTTCGCAGGGGGCAGACATGCTTTATTTAGTTGATTTTGGCTTAAATTCTGAGGACAGAAAAAGCTTTTAAAATAACGAGTGTTGTGCTATTAAATAGCGTATCATGTCACAGTCAATCAAACCGTCATACTTTTGTTACAACATCTCTATCCGTTTAACTCCGATATCTGATAGTCATATCTAATATAATCCCGTGAACATGAAATCTTTTTTTCTTTCTTTTTTTGCATTATTCGTTATGTGTGTTCGGGGGAGGCAACATAGCACAGGCGAAGTCTGTGTTCTGCGGTGAGAGTTCCCCAATCGAATTAATTAACCAACAACCGGAGATCTCAGATTAAACAAGATCCACTGCCCACAACCTCACCCCGGCCACCCTCTTATAAAGTTTAGCCTCTTCCACACTCATCACTGCTGACATATTGGCGGATAATTCGTTTTGTCAATATAGCCCCGACGCAAGAAGAAAAAAAAAGAAACAGGATGAACTGATAAAATAAATATATTGGAATAAAAAAAAGTAGCAAAAAATCGTTGTAAAATAGTTTTATGAGAGAATAACAACATACTTCAGGATTATTGAAAAGTAATACCCTATTATTAACTGCTCGTAATTTATTGTTGAAATAAAATGCTTACAATGAATGGTGTTTTGTTTGTTTATATTTTGTGGGAATCGTTCCAGCAACGCATGAAGCCATATAATGTAAGGAGCTAACAAGAACGAAATATAATGATCGCAATTGTCTTTAGTCTTGAAAAGACCAACGCTATATGTAGGAGGAAACAGTTAGCAGGAAAAGAGTTCCGCAGGTCCGTAGTTCTTGGAAAGAAGCTGCTTGAATAGGACGCTGTATTACAATGAGGGACCAAAACATCGAATAGATGGAGACCACTACACCAACGAGTAAAACGACGTGGAACAAAAGAAGTAGGAAATAGATCACACTATTCTTAAGTACACATGTCGTAATAGTATTCATAGAAAAGACTGAGACTAGCAACAACACGTCTGTGAGAGAGTGTGGGTGAAGAGAAAAATAATGGGTGGAGGCAAATCAAATTACAAATACGTTTCTGCACCTTATCAAAGAACCCTCAAATTGGACAGAGATTCACCAGCCCAAATATTAAAACAGTATTTCGAATGTAATATGTACGCCAGCATTTGCTAACACTCAAGCCGGCTGGGAACGGCATCAACTGATTTCATAAGGATTTGTTTTAATAACTTTTGAAGTTTATTCCTTTTATCCTCAAATTCCATGAGCGATGGTTCTTACCAAGGTAGAATAATTGCTGTTTTCTTGGTTTGCTTATGTTTTTAGTGAGTAGTATTCTATTTTCAATGCTTTCATAGTATTTATATTCATTACAGTGTCAATCTATCTATCTATCTATCTATCTATCTATCTATCTCACTCTCCCTAATCCTCGGCCATTTGTAGTCTTGATATGTTATGACCCATTAGTAAATTGAGTACTTAATTGACCCTTTTGGGATTTTAACTCGGTTTTCCGACCTCGTAGTCTGCATAGGTAACCATTATTTGTCTGGGCACCCCTATGTCATTGCGTATGTGTATATGAAAGAATGTATATGGATATCTCAAAGATGTTGGCTGCACGTGTGTGTTTTGGAAATGCGAATAATCTGAAGTGAATGCTTATAGCTGTTCCGTGTGATAAGTCAGCATATGCTAGAGCAAGCTGGCATGTCCCAAGAGAAGGCAACATTTTAGGAATCGGTCAAGCATCGCCAGTTCAAGAAAGGTCAAATGAAATCAAGTATTTTTCTTTTAGAGAAAGCCACTCACCCTCTCGTGCCAATCGAAGCGTGATGAGGTAAATCGGAGGCGAGGGAGAAGAATAAAAAAACGTAATGTGTGTCACACATAATTGGGCCACCCATACTGAAATTCCAGGTTCCTTTGAAGAACTGGAAACAGCAAAGACGTCATTCCTTGAGTGCAATGCGAGAATCAGACCGAAAAAAAAACGGACTCAGTTTTCTTTTGCCTTTTCTAATATCGAACAAATAAATCTTCAATCCTTTCAACATTTTCCGTGCAAGAAACCAAATCAACTCTCTTTCTCTCCCCTCTCCCTCTGATATATATATATATATATATATATATATATATATATATATATATATATGAATGAATGACAGATGTCAACAAAAACTGAAGAGAGCCGGATGGCTAAGTTCTTCTGTGCTTGAAACCGACGGTACGAATGTTGTATTAATTGTTCTTTACCAAAATAAATAAATATCACACTCTTAATTTTTAATTTTAATTCTCAATTAATCGAGCACTCTGCTGGAATTTTTCCTGCTATATTACAAATTATATATATATATATATATATATATGTGTGTGTGTGTGTATTTGTGTGTGTGTTTATGCAAACATTGTTAAAAATAAAAGAATTCGTCTGTTTGATGATACCTTTTATTATTTTCTCAATTTTTCTGATGTTTTTTTCTGTATTGAAATGAAAAAAAAAATGAATAAATGTTCTATAGGTTTCACGAACGTTTTCGATTCTTCGTCGACTCATCCTCGGGTGTCAAAAGCAAATGAAAACGAAAAGCTGAATAAAGTAGAGAATTAAAAAAAACGGTGGAGAAACGCGGAGAGAACGTTTCCCGCATTGTTCCAGTTCAATCGATATAACTAAACATCTTTCTATTGGATTTACTTCATTTTTGAACTTTTTTTCAACGTTGCCTTCACGAACCCCCTTCTTTTCAATCTTTAAATCTCCTTTCACTTGACACATTATCAACGGACATTTACCAACTGGACAGACCCCATATCTTTTTACACGCACATTCTCACTCTCCATTACTTAATTTTTTTTTTTAATTTTGAATGGTGGCTTTTCCACTGCCAACTTATCTATCTATGTAATTCCTTTGATGATAAGATTTTAATCTTTGAAAAGCCTTGGCTTAAGGAAAGAATAATAAGCATGTTTTTACCGAGTACACCCTGCATTGAACAATCGAAGTGGAAATAAATTTGTCATTCGTACATGTTTATCCCTCTTCTTTCATCTATCTTTATAATTGCTTTATCTCGTATATTAGGCTTGAACCATTTCACTATAGGTTCTATCTACTAAAAGTATACTTTTAGTTTCATATGTTTATATATATATAACTTCTTTGTAGAATGGTAGGAAAAATCCCAGCAGAGTGCTCGATTAATTAAGAATTAAAGTTAAAAATTAAGAGCATAATATTTATTTATTCTGGTACAGAAAAATTAGTACAACATTCGTACCGTCGGTTTCAAGCACGGAAGGTCTTACCCATCCGGCTCTCTTCAGCTTCTGTTGTCATCTCATCAGAGATGACAACAGAAGCTGAAGAGAGCCGGATGGGTAAGACCTTCCGTGCTTGAAACCGACGGTACGAATGTTGTACTAATTTTTCTGTACCAGAATAAATAAATAAATATATATATATATATATATATATATATATATACGACAATAACAACAGATTCGGAGGATGATAAAAAAGTTTCGTAAATGAAAGGAAATATCGAAATAAAATCAGTATGGTTTTGTTGTATTTCTTTTTGTTGAGAATACTATAAAATAATAATAATTACAGTTCTATAAATTAATAATATAATAAAATTATATAAAATATAGCATGAAATAATAATAAAAATAAAATAAATTGCTAAAATACAATAAAGAAATAAATAAAGGTTAATAACAAAAAGAATTCGTTTACGACATCTTTAGACACCTTAAGCAGAACGTTAATCCTTCGTACTCTTTCAATTTTGACCGTCCATTGTGGCTAGTGTCACCAGACGACGAAACGACAGGCCCTCCACGGAGATTCGGTATTGAGGGGTCCCGCATGTCAGTAGCGTGTCGGTCGCGACGCTTACCTGTCTAATGAAGCGGAAAACGAAGTGTACAATATGTCAACGTCTGGCTGTGACAAGTCTAGCCCCCGCCGCCTATCAATGACCCTCCCAATTCATATCTCCCGGTAAGAAACACAAGAGGTGGACATGAAGTAAGACGACCCCGGAGAAAGGTTAGCGCAAGAAGATTATTATCATTATTATTATTATTGTTATTGTTGTTATTGCTATTGTTAGTATTGTCATTATTATTATTATATCAGATGAGGAGACAGAACGATGACAAGTTAGGGGCAGGGGCGGTCTGTTTAACGGGAAGATTTGTGAAGCTGACATCTAGTGAAATAAAGCGGGAGGGTGTTATTCATAATATTCCTTCTAATTTAGCCGCAAAACAGATCTAGCAGGTAATTAAAATACATAAAGGCTCAACACAATGTCAGTTTTAAAAAAAAGAAATGTCTTCGAAGACGACGTGTAACATCTTCAATTACGAGCGGTGGTTTTATTTTGTAATTCAACTGAGACGTTTAGGGGCAGTTAAGATACAAATTAAAAAAGAACCCGTATACTAAAAGATACGTCCATCCAATCTGCGCGTTTAGCAATGAAAATGCTATTTCAAACGAGCGTGAGAGACCGACAGAAACAAAGAGAAAGAGACTGGTTAGTAAAAACAAGTCTCTTTCTCTTTCTTTCACCGCTTATCAGGGCCAATATACCACTCGAGGATAAGTGTTAATGATTTTGTCAGGTTGACGGTGAGACAACATCGCGAGGTTGTAACTGGTCAGAAGTTGATTATTTAAGAAAACGGCTCAATAAGAATTTGTTTACATTGGACTTGAAAGCTGCTTTGTTATAGTCGGTTAGAAAGCAGCCCCATGGTATTGTGTTCCACAGACCTGTAGTTATAAGAACAAAACTTTGCTCATAAAAGTTCCGTTTCGTTTTACGTAAACAGAGGGAGTAAGGGAAATTATTTACAATGGTTGTAGCTGGTCGAGTTTTTGGTGTGAATGTTTTATAGGGGGTTGGACCATAGATTGGAATTCAGTTGATCATCTAACATGACGATAGAGCAGAGAATAACTAACAACGTCTTTTTTTGTTGAGAAATAAGCTAAAGGGAAGAGACGAGGATTTCTCCCACTAGATTTCGAAGTCAGTTTTGTACTCTGTCAAGGCAGGAGAGGGAGCTCTGAGCAGCACCGCCCCAGATGTGGCAACATTACTCTATCTTAGGACGTATTTGACTCTTGTAAAATCAGGCTTCTTACACATATAACGGTTTTAGAATTTCATTTATTTCTTATACTAATGAGTCCCCACTTACCCAGGCCAAAAGCCACTCTAGGATAAAGCTTAACAAGATTGCCAGTATAATTACGAACAATATGATGAGATGAGTTCGTTTTGTGGAATTGGCAGGATTTGGTTACTTAAGAAAACGACTAGACAAATATTTGTTGATATTAAACTTGAAAACGACCATATTGTAGTCCGCAGGGAAGCACATTCGTAGTATTGTTTTCTACGGATTAAAAGTTCTTGGAATGAGACTCTGGTCACTGAAGTTCCTTTCAGTTTTAGGTAAACATGAGAAAAACAAATTATTTGACGTGATGGTTGGTAGACGAGTTCTTGCTGTGAATGTGCACTTTCAAAGCAAAAAAGAGTACTCAAGGTGGCACCTCTCCAGATGTGGCAGCATTACTAAATGTTAGGACATAATACTTTTTATACAAGTAGAGGATTGCATCAGGAATCAGGTACTTTCTGGAGCGGTAGAATGATCCAACCATTTTTCTAGCTATATAAGCCACAGATTTGATGTAGGTCTTCCATTTTAGGCCTGCAGTGAAAGTCAGTCCGATGGGGCTTATCAAAGCAATAAGCTTCCTCAAGGAGAGAGCAGTTCATTTACACTGATGAATAACGAGGGTCCGAGCATTGGTAGAGAAAGGAGAGATGTAAGGTGTTAAAGGTGTTCCAAAGTAACAAGCCACTTTCATACTGATAATTGAAAAAATGTGTCCGATTACAAAAGAATTACATTTTATAATATAAACTGTAATAAACACGAAACTCTCCCACAGTCTTCATCGATCAGATAATACATCATTTACGCACATGCATTTTAAAGAGAAGAAAAATTCCATAAAAATAAAAAAAAAAGTTTTAATTATTTTATTTTATTGAATTTCCGGTCAATTTGACTATCTAATTCAAAAGAGTTAAGCTAAGAATAGCTCATAGGATGAAAGTCTTCTATTTATTTTTATTGTTGTATTCTTTACTAGGCGAAGCTATAAAAAAAATGCCTCGAATAAGTAAATTAACTATTTTCGTAAAAGAAAACAAAGAACAAAACCAAATTTGTCCCGATTTTTCGCTAAAAACAATCAAATAACCTGACTTTCACTTAAAAGCAAAGTCCCCGATTGCTCCATAAAGAAACCAAATTACCCGATTTTTCTTAAATAAACCACATTCACACAGTCTCCCTAAAGGCAAGCAAGTCCGCAGAAAGGAAATACTCAATAATAACTGAAAAATGTAAGAGATATAACTCATATTTTAAGCTGCACATATTTATTGCTCTTACGTTTGATTCGTTATTTAAAATTATAGCCATTGAAACAATCTTCCTAACCGGAAGATATTTTTCTTAAGAAAAGACTGACGCAAAAATACATGTTTGTATCCTGGAAGGAAAACAGGCAAACTAATGAGGTGAATTAAATATCGATATGTCAGATGCGATGCTATTTGGGGCTAAGTTCTAAATTCCAGTAAGAAACTTAATATATTAGATTGAAAAAGGAAATATATAAATACATATGCAGACACATACATATATAAAATACATGTATACGTTGCATATATATACACGTACATGTCATATATATATATATATATATATATATATATATATATATATACATACACATTATACACACATAGACATGTTACTATGTTCGACGCAGGCAAGAATACTACTAAATCAGATGTTTTATTCACATATATAAAGACATACACACATTTTACTCAAAAACGTATATAGACATATGTATAAACACATACTTATATGTACAAACATACATATATACACTCATATTTTGCGTACATATGTGTATATATATATGCACATACACATATAGACACAGACACACACAAATATATATACATATATATACACAAATATACACATATATATATGCACACATATATTTACAAAATGATGTATACACATATATACATATATGCATATATATATACATATATACACTTATATATATATACAGATATACACATATATATATACAGATATACACACATATATATATACAGATATACACATATATATATATACATACATATACACATATACATACACACATACATACACACATACATATATATATATATACATTTTACATAGACATGTATGAAGTTTGTTCATTGAAGCCGTTTCTGCTTCATTTATTTCGTATATTTTACCCGAATTGACTCGACTCAGGCGGACTCAACACGGCATTTCCCGCTTTATATTGATTGCGCGGTTCGTAGTAGAATTTGCTTCTTTTTTTCCTTTTACTTTCTTTAATAGTCCTTTCTCTCCTCTTGCGATTCTGAGGAACGTTGATCATCGTCTTTTGAGGAATCGTCTTTTTCGAGATGCCTTTTTTTTTCATGTGTGCGTTTCCTCCGGTTTTCATCGGTTCAGGTTAAGTGCATCTTCTCCTCGAGATGAAGAACAAGCACAAAGCATGCGAGTTCTTATATTGATCATAAATCCCGACATTGCGCGGCCTCCATAACTGCGCCGCGCCTCGCCCCCGCACATTACCGCCACAAATTATTTGATCTGGATACGAATATATTGTGGGAATATATGAGAATGACTTTTCTCTTCTATTTGATACACACACATCTCTCTCTCTCTCTCTTTCCTTCTCTCTCTCTTTCCTTCTCTCTCTCTCTCATATATATATATATATATATAATAATAATAATAATAATAATAATAATAATAATCCAGGTAAACATCTACAGGGTAGTTATCCAAAAAATTTTAACCGGGTTTATAAAAAGTGCCGAATATCAAACAGAGCTTATATATATGATTATTTTTATTTACACAGACATGTACATAATCTGCGACACTGGCATGTCGATGTTATCGATCAACAGCCT